>OZ030017.1:71320418-71752918 GCA_964023405.1 Apodemus agrarius | reverse complement strand
GTAATTTTGGGCACAGTGTGGATAGTTTAGGGAGTCAATGTGTCCCATTTGGCCATTGACTCAATTAGATGTAACCAGTTCCTGGTATTGGAAGCTTGATTTTGTGACAGAGATGGCCAGTTGTGCTTTGTCTCCTCTATTATTTGGCAGTTTCTTTTAGGTTGCCTCCATATATGAATATATTTTAGGAACCTTCTACTGTGTTAGGATTCCTCAATGGCCCTTAATATTACCTGTCCCTCCCTTTATTTACCCCTTCTTACCTCCCTTTTCAGTCTCTATTCCAGTTCTTTCCCATCATTCATCCTCAATTATTTCATTTCTCTTTCCTAAAGAGACTTATCTGTTCACCATAGTCCCTTAATCTACTCCAAACCTCTACGATTCTATGGATTATAACTTGCTCATCATTGGCTTAATGAAAGGAAAGCACAGTTCAATCTATCACGACCTTGACCATCTACCATACTACTAGTCATTTTCTGACTAATTTTAAACAGTTTTCCTCTTCACTAGTGTTGAACTGTTTCATTTGAGCCAGGTGTTCCAACTTTATTTGCATGTATTTTCCTAGATGTAGAAATAGAAAAAATATGAGTTATACATACCCTTCCCTCCACAGTGTTTCCATGTAGACTTCAAAAAAGAAAAATAAAATATCTTACATATAACAGAAGCTACATAGTGTCCAGCACATACTAAGGATAAAGCAGATGATACATCTCTCAATTTGACTCTTGTAATGTCAGAACAGGTCTAGTTTTCCATTGAAATTTCTGTTACTAAATGTCTGTTGACATCACATACATGATTCATGCTTAGAGAGAAAGCCCATAAAGGTATTACAGTCATTACATCTTACCTGGAAAATAAGGGAGCAGATTAATAGCTTCTCAGTGTTACACAATGAGGGGGACAAACTCCATGGCCCAACAGACTGATCTACTATGTTCTCATATAAACTATATATGAGTTTTTACCTTAACATCAATGATCCTCTCCGTTAACTCAGAGTTCAAACCATGAGTAGAAGTAATATTTTCTCTTAAATGGTCTTTTTAAAATGATACAGAAAAAGATAGTCCTCATATGATTTTTGTCATGGACACTGCCTTTCTCCTCTATAGGCATGTCCAATCACTTTGTATACTTCTCAGAGCAGCTAGACCATGAAACATTATACTTGACACTACATACCACTCAAACATGAGAACCAGATTTCCCACTCCAGACCCTATGTAGGTAATAGCACTATAGTGCATGTTTGCAATCCCAGAAAAAGATAGAAAGAAACATACCCAGAAGGTGTGATGGCCAGCCAGTCTAGCCTAGTCTACGTGGCAAACTCTAGGCTAGTGGAAGACCTAAGACACTTCTTCTAAACAACAAGGAAGGAAGATATTGCGCAGTGGTTAAGAGCTGGGATCAAACCTCAGTTTCCACAATCTCTGTCAAGCTGCATACAACTGCAGTTGTAACTTCAGTTCTAGAGAATCTGACAATTTCTCTTGGTCTCTGTGGGCACCTCCATTCACATCCACACATTCACACAGACACACTCATTTATATAGATAATTGAAAACTAATAAAATCCTTTTGAAATAAAAGATTGATAAATTAAAGGTCATTTTTGTATACACACACACACACACACACACACACACACCTGCATACATGTATACACATGAACATGCATGAACATACAGACACTAAATACAATGATTACAAAAGTATTTAAAAAACTTGTATATTTAGGCCATAAAATGACACATCATGGTTTCTTTATTTAAATACAAATGTAAAATGCATTACATTTTACATAGATGTAAATCTATCCATTTTAGAGAAAATATAGTCTCTTTTTGTTATGCACACAAAGATGATTCTTCCCCTGACCTTTTCAGTGAGAGCCCTGTTACATTAATCTTGAATGCCATTGTTTAAGTAAAGTCAGTGAATGATTCCCACCAGGCAGCAAGGGAAAAACAAAGCCTCTAAGCCACAGGAGCAAAGGGATTATCAAACACAGGTATAGAAACATTACTAGGCTTCACAGCTAGGTAGGAAACAGAGCTTTTAATAACTTTGAGCTGATGAGTGGAAGAGGAAAAGTGAAATTTCTCATTTCTCTGTGTAGTAGAATGTTATCCTCTAAACAAAACTGTAGGTATAATGTCATTGTGCACTATGTGAAGATTCCAATACTGATTTCTGTCATAGTATATCTGATTGCAATCATTCAGAGAATCTCCTGTCTCAATCTTGTATAAACACCAGTTCTATAATTCTTCCAAAATATGTCAATAGAGTTTAACAGCCAATGACTAAGCAGGGGAAAAAATAGGAATAGACTTCTTGCCAGCTATGGGAGAGGCAGGAGAGAGAGTAAGTTGGTGATTCAGGCAGAGAGAGTCCAATAAACAACTTTTAAAAACAACTTCGAACAGAGAAGCCTATAACACACAAGTATCTAGGGGAATTTGACTGAGATGTATTCAGATTAGCATAAGAGATTAAAATAGAATAATAACTGCTCACACATTGTGGCCTTAAAGCACAATGTCTTGTTAAATAAATATATCAGTCCAGTCTCAATAATTTGGGAGCTAGCTGGGTAAAAGAAAAACTGAAACACACTTAATATAAAGCCACAAACACAGCTACCATCCTCATCAGACTAGCTGTGCCTGTTTGCAAGAGTCAATAATGATCAAGCCTGTGGATAGAGGGATGAAGTGGGTCATTGGATCCTTGTGTGAGATTCCATGCACTCGTCCAGGATTTGTATGATAGTCTGCTTTAATGGCATATATCTGGTGGCAGTGTTGGTGAAGGGTTATAGGTCTTTAGGGTGGGAAGGACTAACAAAGATTTGACTCTATCCATGTGACTATCGGTAAGCCATCATTCATGCTGGGTCACCCATGCTCTGACAAAAAGCTCAATAAATTCCCTGGTTCCCCAGTATAATCTTTGGTAGCCTCATTCTTTGGCTTGTTTTTGAAACCTTATGAGTCATGTGGATACTTTGCTTATGTCTCTGAGAGGTGGGTTCCCACAAAATTTAGATATTGTGATAAGAGTTATTTCAAAATGAGGAAACAGTAAAAAAGAACAAATAAACAAACAAACAAAACACCATTTAATATGGATAGACTGCAACATAGTAATCAAAATCTCATTTTATTCAGTTGGCTGTGATTTAGAAGTACAAAAGTTGAAACATTTATTCCAATTTTAGCACTGAGAAAACCATTAAAGAGAAAAAAGAATCCAATTCAGAAAGATACAACTTTTGCATAAATTTTCAAAGGAGTTCATGCCCAATTTTATTTGAAGACCTTAAATGTGCAACCTTATAAAACTGAAAGAACTGCTACATTTCTTAGAAGAATAGCTGGATGAGAGGAAAGCTGCTAGACTTAAAAGGTTACAAAGGAATCATGAGTTGCCAGGGGAACCGCAAAAGACTATTTTACAGACAATGAGTGAGTGATGGCTACTCTGTCAATGTACCAACACATGCCTTGTCCATGAGCAAAACAGAAAACCCTGCAGACTCCCTTGACATTTTCTCAAGATCAGATGTGGAGAATGGATGGATAGGTCCAAAGTGTTGAATACTGGAAATGTGGAAGCAAAGGAAGAAAGATTTTTCTCACTGCTTAATAGGAAAATCGGTTATTTAGCACTGGACTATAGATACAATGCTTCCCTAGAGTTCAGTACCCAGCATTGCACAAAACCAGGTGTAGTGAGTGGGCTATGCCTGTGATTTCAGCTCTGGAGAAGTTAAAGCACAATCAGAAATTCAAAGTTATCTTCAGATACACAAGGAGTTCAAGGCCATTCCCATATCAAACCAAAACTAATTAACTCTTAAAACACTGAAAACAGACTATCATCTTCTCCGACAAACAATTTTCATGAGTATCAGCTGTAGATGCCATGGCTACCACTACAACTTCTCTTGGCCACTGAAACAATTCTCAAGTCATGCTTCTGAGTTCTAGGAAAGAAGCATGCATTCAGGATTTACAAAAGTACATTCTGCAAAGCAGCTCACAGTCCTCTCTTTGACAGGGATATGACTTTTTAAAAAATGTATTTTTATTTAATTAATGTATATGTGTGCTGTGTATATATGGATTTATGCTACCTGAGGGCAGGTGTCCTTGGAGACATAAGATGGTGTCTGAAACTCTGAAGCTGGAATTACACACAGTGTAACTCCAATGTGGAATATTGGAACTGAGAGGTACTCCTCAGGAAGAGCAGAAAACACTCCTAACTACTGAGTTATCTTTTGAACTATTTGATCTAATTTTCTCTATTTGTGAACATGAGGATATAAGAAAGTAATATTCAGGGAACACAGTAAGACATATAGGGCCTTATACTTATTCCTAACAATGCTCAGTACTATGGGGAAAGATAAGTCCCCAGAGGAGAGAATCAACAGAACAGAATGGAGCTTAAATGATGACACTTCTGAAACTTCTCCTATCTTTTTATCTTTAATTACTTTTATGGTTCAACTCAGTTTGAGCTAAGAATTTTGTAGTTAGAATCTCTTTTGCACTTAGTTAAAAGTAAGTACTAAGGTAAAAGACTTTTGTAAAGGAGACCTCTTCAATTAAAAGGCAATAGTGCTAGCACAAAATGGTTCGGTGGGTAAGAGTGCTTCCTCTGGAAACTTAAGGAAGGACTCAAGTCAGATCACAGCACTTGCATAAAAAGTTGACATGAGTGAGTATACCTACAAATTCAGCATTGTTGGGGATGAAGACAGACTTTCAGGCTTGTTGATCAACAGCCTAGACTCAGTCTCAAGGACATATGATAGAGCCAAAGACCAGTGCACTCATCACCTTCTCACTCTGGCCCATGAGGGTACAAATGCCCATATATATATGTGTGTGTGTGTATGTATGTATGTACATATATATATACACACATATCTATGTATATATCTATATCTATATCTATATCTATATCTATATTTATATCTATATATCTATATATATATATATACATACACTCATAGATACACAGAAATCTGAATAATAGGCCTATAACATTCTCAATTGAGAAATTAACAGCAGAGAACCTGTAAAGACCATATCCAGAGATTAGGCACACACCCCAGTTGAGAGGTTTCGTCACCCACACTTCATAAAATGTTAACCTATAATTGATACTGTCTAAAGGAAATACAGGGACAGAAGGAAGCAGAGACTGAAGGAAAGGCCATCCTGAGACTGCCCTACCTGGGAATCCATCCCATATGCAGCTACCAAACCCCAACACTTGCTCACAACAAGAATGCTTCCTGACAGGAAGCTAATATAGATGTTTCCTGAGAGGATTTGTCAGAGCCTTACTGATACAGATGTGGATGCTTGCAACCAACCATTGGACTAAGCATGGGAACCCCAATGGAGGACATAGGAGAAGGACTGAAGGAGCTGAAGAGGTTTGAAAGTCCATAGAAAGAAATACAATATCAAGCAATCATACCCCCCAGAGCCCCTAGAGAATAAACCACCAATCAAAGTGTATGCATGGAGGGATCCTTGTCTCCAGCTGCATATGTAGCAGAGGATGGCCTTGTCTGGCATCTATGGGAGGGGAAGCCCTGGATCCTTTGAAGACGTGACATTCCAGCACAGGGAATGATAGGGCAATGTGGCAGCAGTGGGTGGCTGAGTGGGTCAAGGAGCATCCTTGTGTAGGCATGGGGAGTGGGGCAGAATGGGGGGGGTAGTTGAGTGGAAACCAGGTAGGGGGAATAACATTTGAAATGTAAATAAACAAAATAACTAATTTAAAAAGGAAATAACCAGTGATGATTACTTTCTATTAGCAATGGAAGGGTGAGTTTGTGGGTCACTATTTGATCATAAGTTTGCAGTCTTGACATCGATTTTCATACCTGATATAAGTTGCCTTAACTCCAGTTGCATCCTATCATCATTGGTTTAGTTAAAATTTTCCCCTTTCCTAAAAGGACAGTTCATAGACAACAACGGTCCATTTCTCCTCTGGATGACCTTAAACAATACTTCAGGTATTGTTAGGATTTTCCCAGGTGTCAGTCCTGAATCTGCCATATTTCACTTTCTTATTTCTCTCAGAGCTAAGGCTAGGACTTGGAATTGGAGATCTTTTATTCTAATCCTATAGTCACCCTAATGTCAAAGTAGAAGAAAAGTTATAAATGTCCTGGGCTTTGCCATAGTCAGTTTCCAAACTGTTCATTAATACTGTAGTTGTACCTCCACGGATTGCAGGGAGTGGGGGTGGGGAAAACTCAGGTAGCAGTGTGCTTGACTTTTGGGATCTATCTGGAAAAGGATACAGTCTGGATAGTTGAAAATCCTAATCCCCAAGGACTCCCACTTAACGCCAGGGGAGTGATCCCTCAACATAAATGGAAGAGAACTAGGTGTTTCTCTCAAATGTGAGGCACAGCTGGCAACCAGCCTCTGGTGAAGAGAAGGCTGAGTTTCCAGTAGTTTCCAGGCCCACTGTGGTCTGTGTATCAGGATGGCATTGAAGGCAAAGGTCCACACCTGATGTGAATACAGGCAGGAAGTTTCATGCTCCTCATGAATCGAACACACCTGTTTGATTCGGGTCACCTGAATCTATGACCATTAGTACCGGAGAATCAGTAGCAGCAGATGTAAGCTTGAAACAATAATTTCTGAGGATTTGGATACTAATGTCTCTAAAGACTCATCCTCTTCCATAGTGGTCCATATCCATGCATGCTGATGACAAAACATGTTTCCTCGCTGGATGTCATCATGGTAAGAGTATAGATATTATAATGGCAACACGGAAGGAATATACAGGGTATGTCCACTAGATGATTAACACTTAGGAGTCAAGTTAGAATTCTGCAGTGAAGTACATTGAATCTTCCCACCCCAATACTTATAATGTAGAATTCCTTTGTATCTAGAAATGCTCAGAGGTTTGTTTCCTATGTGTTTCTGGATCCTGTCATGTTGACAAGGATTATTAACCACCACACATATCATTTATACTGAGAGTTGATATTACTGTATCTCTGTGATACTACAAAGGAAAATTCCATCAAGCATTAGAAACACTATAATCATTGTTTAGGAAGAACTGAGAAGGAAATGAAATCAAATTTCAAGTTAATGTTCCATCTGTATAAAATCTAAGCATCTTAAATGGAATAGTAAAATTAATACCTGTATTAATCCTGACTAAGTTGCTAATCTCTCTTTGACATTTGCTCACTTCTACCTTACCAGCAAACCTCATTGCCAGTCTTTAGAAGGGCAGATGCAACAGTGTTACCTTGGAACTGTCCAGGGGTTATAACCCCGTAAATGACCTGAGCGTGTTGATCATAGATTAAAGATCTGAATGGTTTTCATTTGTCTCCATCCACTCCTGTCAGCTGTAATTGGTTTCCTCCTGACTTGATTTCCAAGGTCAGCATTGCTTCTTCTAGCGAATTTCTCCAGTCCCGGTACAGCCTACATTCTATTGGTCAGATCTGGAGCTGTCACTGCTTGCTGGACACTCCATAGTTAAGTTTTTTCTTTTCAAATTATAAAGACAAAGATTTGGTAACACAAAAGCTGGAATAGGGAAGCTTAGAGCCTCAACTCTCCTTCTGTATTGAACATTTATGGCTATATCTTAGTCTGCTTGTAGCCTCCTGTTCTAAACTACAGCTTCTGGGAGATGATTCTGGTACTGTACCCACTGACTAGAAAATGAGCACCCACTTCTCTCCACTTGGAAGTATGTTTTCCTTAGTTTCTTCATCAGAGACTAAAAATTATATATATATATATATATATATATATATATATAAATGTATATATAATATATATACATGTATATATACATATGTATATGTGTGTGTGTATATACATATATATACACACACATAAACTATACATTAAGTTTTATGAATTCTAGATACATGTATGCTTTTCTACAATATTTTAGCAGGAAAACATTGCCTGAGATAAAGATATTCTTTCTGTCTTTCTCTATGTCTCTCTCTGTCTCTCTTTCTCAGGTGTGTGGGTATGTGTGTGTATTTGTCACATGTTCATGGTGTCTTTCTCCATCACTCTTTACTCCCTTAAGACAAGGTCACCTACTGAATTTTAGGCTAGGCAGGCATCCACTCATCCCAAGGGATGCTCTTATCTTTTGCCGCACAGTTCTGGAGGTAGAGGCAGAAGTCACTGTTAGGTTCTGCTCCTGGTACTCCATCCAAGGGATTCTCACTAAGACTCTGAACTTATTGTTCCAAGAGGCTTCCTGCTTCTATTCTCCTCAGCACTGTGTGGTACCACTATGCCTGGCTTTTAAAACGTATGTTTTAGAGAATTAGCTCAGGTCTTCATGCTTGCTCAACAAATTGTTCATTTACTGCACCATCTCCTCATCCCTCAAGGAACCAAGGAACTATTTTCTTCAGGTATTACTAGGTTATTTGCTCTGAGCTCACATCACAGGTATTTATATTTTGCTCTAAGATGCTAGTTCAACAAGATTCAGAGTTAACATTTTAATCAGCATGTCTCTAGGAAACAATAGAACAATCAGTGCTGAATTGGCTCTCCAAATACAAGCCATTTCATACAAAATCATTGTGTGTGGCTGTCAAAAAAATTTAATAGTGATATATAACGTAAGCTACTCAATCTATGGTAACTCATGGATTTATTGTGATATTTATGAACAAGGTTAGTTTATGATATAAAGGAAGTAAGATGCAATGAAGTGATAATCAGTCTAAATTGGTTATTAATGATAATAAAACCGGGGCAGTCAAAGTTGTAATGTCCTAAGGAGGTGACCATGAAGGACAAGATTCAAATTATCAATATTTGAATTATTGGAGAGGCAGTAAACAAACCTTGAGAGTTAGCATTTTTCTACTAGTCATTTATAAAAAGTGGTAAGAATATCTGTCAGCTTCAAGAAAAGAGTTATTTCAGTCGATCAAAACAATGTGTCCAAGAGAACACATAAAGCAAGAACACAAAAAGGATAGAAGGTAGGTGTACACTATGAATTGAATGGTGGTCCTCTAAATGTATGTTACCACAATAGTGATCTCATGAGTTACATAAATATGTGTTCATGATGTGTTCATGTTAGGGGCTTGTGGTTTCATATATATAAAGCCAGAAGGCAACCTCAGCTTTTGTTCCTCTCAACATGACTTCCTTGAATTTTGAGACAGGGGCTCCAGCATGACCTGGAGATAAACTATTAGGCTAGGCTGGGTATGTGGTCATATGCTTTCCAGTGCTGAGATTGTAACAATGAGTCAGCATGCTCAGAATTTTTACATGACGAGAGATCCTCCTGCGTTTGTGGATAACACGTTACAGATTGAGCCATTGCCCTAGTGATACACTAAGTATCTTGAGATTGTTCTGGATGTACAGTGCATCATAAATACAATAGCATGTGTCGAATGTGAGAATCATGGAGAGACATGAGAGGACTTCATTGTGATAAAAGCAGAGAGAGGAACAGACACTGACATACTAGTAACATCTAGTGTTAGCAGTAGTGAGGAGAAGCAAGGAGAGAGGCAGGGGCCAGGTCCTTGAGAGACTGACACAGTGGTTCTCAAAATTCTTAATATTAAAACCCCTTAATACAGTCCCTCCTGTTGTGGTGATCCACAACCATAATATTATTTTTTGGCCAGTTTATAAGTATAATTTAGTTATGCATTATAATGAAAATATATGATATAGAACTTCTGATATGTGAACCCTGTGGGAGTCATGACCCACAGGTAGAAAAACACTGCTCTAATAGAACTTGATACAGCCCTGATGTTACCATGATTCTCGACACACCCTTGAAGATTTCTGAAGATTATTTCTCTGTCACTCTAAGCCTCCGAGTTTATGGTAAAGTGCTAGCTATAGGAAATTAATATAATAAAAGAAAAAATGTATCTACTTACTTTTGTTAAGAATTAAAAAAGAAAAATATTTGTACATCTACCAACACTATACAAAGCCACCATTCTAATGTGGGATAGACATGATGCTGCAATCCCAATGTGTTACTTTGCCTCTGTGTGTTTGGCCTGTTTTCTGCCTCTGAGAAGCTGAGATCTGGTATTTGCCTTTCATCTTACACTCGTCAATTAAGGGTGTTTCAGCTTGGCACTGCGTCCCCTTTCAAAAATATAAATTATGTGCTCTCTGACACAAACAGGAAATTCTACTCTTCTATCTATGAATGAAAAGTTGGCAAATGAATGGAAAATCTTGAGTAAAATAGCATAATAATAACAAATAAATAACAAAGATAACATAATAGTAAATGTAGCTTGAAATCCAACGAGTCAAAGTGGGGAAATTAAGACATACTTGATAAATTTAGAGAGAAACATCATTTTCTGCTAAAATTTACAGCACAGATAAATCAAATGAGCAATGTGAAGGATTCCTGTTAAGGGTTTGGAGATGGTTTGTTTAGAAAAGAGTTTGCAGCATCATCACTGGGACACGAGTTTGAATCTTCACAACCAATGTAAATCCAGAATCCCTAGGCACATATCTATAGCCTCAGTATTCCTGTGGGGAGAAGGGAGGTGGATGACCCGTAAAACTTGAGGGCCAGGTGAGCCTGGTGAATGTAGTGATGAGTGGGAGACAATGTCTAAAGACAGAAAAGGAAACAAAACACAAACAAAACAAAACAAACACCCTGGAGGTTGTCAGCTGATGTGAATGCATGTGCTACAGCATGCACATCCATAAACAGAAGTGCACATAATACAATGCTACACACAAAGGTAAAAACAATCCTGTTCAGATAAATATCAATCTTAAGTTGAAATGTGATATCCAACTTACATATATTTTTACGGAGCATGCAAAACAAAAAGAATAATGAGGTGTGTGTGTGTGTGTGTCTGTGTGTCTGTCTGTCTGTGACTCTGACTATGTCTGTATGGGGTATAAAATGTGATTTTTGAAGACCACATAACAAAATTCAAAGGCCATTATCTATAAAAGCCATTAATCCACCCATAACCAAAAAAGGCAATACACATTGCAAATGACAGTGGATTAAGACTTCACCATCTACCAAGTTTCTACATGAGGAATTATGTAAGGGCTTCAAAAGGGAATTGGTATTATGATTCAAATCAAACTTCAAGTCAGTAGTTTGATTTGAAATGGTAGGATTTCTAAAATGCCATTGGCATGGCAATTTACTGCTATTTCCTAAAGAGAAATAAAAGTTATCAACAACTACAGACAGAAAGGTAACTGAAAACTCTCAATGGCTCACTGTGTTTCCCCTTTACATTTTATAATCCTGAGAGAAAAATGTAATAACTCTTGAAAGAAGAATAGAAAAATCATAAAGTGACAGAAGGATTGACTTTGAAGAATGCAATCTTGACATATTTATAGCTCGATTAGAAAAGTGATGGATTCAAATGTACTTCAATCTATAAAGCTATTATAAGTAGAAAATCCTATAAAGGAAAGCTGTTGTCAATCCCCACCTATATCTTGTTTATCAGGATGAGAAGTGTCAGGTACTAATGCCTGCCAATTTTACACGTAGATATCTACCCATGTATGGACTCAAGAAATTCCCAGGTTATAAGGAATTAAATGGATTTTTAAGACATATCTTGAGACCTTCGATTTCATAAATTTCAGTCAATATCATTGGCATTGTTATTAGAATAATAGCTTCATATTTGTTCTTTAGAATCACTATCATGTGATGTTTTCTTCCTGAGGCCTGTGGATTGTAGTGTTGGGAACTAAGACAGAGGGATAGTTCTGTGGGTGAAATACTGTTTGACAGCAACTGGTACTAATTTCAAATAACAAAAATTTGGGATATTTGCATTTTTCAGTGTGTTTTAAAAAAATACATTTTGTAATAGTCAAGAAGATTAATAACATATACTAGAAGCTCGGCACTGGTGGCGCATGCCTTTAATCCCAGCACTTGGGAGGCAGAGACAGGTGGATTTCTGAGTTTGAGGCTAGCCTGGTCTACAGAGTGAGTTCCAGGTCAGCCAGGCCTACACAGAGAAACCCTATCTCGAAAAACCAAAAAACAGAAAAAAAAACAAAACAAAAACAAAAACAAAACAAAACAAAACATAATGTAACTCTCAGTGCTCTGGAAGCTGAAGCAGAAGGATCATGAATTCAAGTCCAGTGCCAGCTAGAAAAAAGGATCTAGACCTGTCTGAACTCTAGAGAGACATTAGGTCTCAAAACCAGCAAAAATTTAAAATATAATTATATCATTTTTATAATGCATGTGCATATATACAATACATATAATGAAACAAAGATAAAAATACTAAGTTTTAAGCATATTCTTTTCTAAATGGCATAAGTGGCCTTCAGGGTTGAATATTTAATTTCAACATAATTTAGTTGTGGCCTGAATTCACATAACTATATATGATGGGGGAAGTGATCCTTTGTAAAAACTAATTTAAATTTCCTAGCTCTTGTCATAAAAACTGGCCTTAGGATTATTAGTTTACTCAACATGAGAGCTTTTCTTAATGTGTCAACTTGACTGGAACATAGCCATCCAGATGGTATGACCAAACTGTCTTGTGTGTTTTGGAAGGGGTTCAATACTGAAACTGATAGAATGAATAAAGCAGATTACATTCCTCAATGTGATAGGCATGAACAGTACCAGAGGGTACCACTCTTCTGAATAAGAAATCCTTTTGATATATCAGAGGTATTGTTTACTTCCTGCCTAAGGATAAAAACTGAAATATCTACTCTCCCTTGGTCACACACGTCATGAAATTCAGACTGGAGTTACTATTTAAGGTCAAACTGGCCTTCTGTAGATAAACAAATTATTCCTGAAACTTAACAGCTTTCTTTAACCATCTAAAGCAATGCCTTACAATGTATCTATACTAATGTCACCAGAGTCTTTCTTCTTATAATCCATGTTGAATCCCTTGTTTCTGTTTGTCTCTGTGTATATATGTGTACAGTACTCATTGATGTATGTACACATGTATGTATTCAGAGGGCAGCTGCTAATGTTTCTTCCTCAATAATCCTCTATGTTTTGCTTTAGTTTTTATTTGTTTGTTTATTTTTTTTTTTGTTGTTTGAGACAGGATCTCCCACTGAACCCAGAGCTTACTGGTTAGACAGTTTGCCTGTCAGTGAACTCAGGGATCCTCTTTTTCCCAGTTCCCTATTACTGGTACTCCAGACATTTACCAGAACTGCAACCTTCTATTTTCACATGGGTTCTGAGGGGCATAACTCAGATTTCCAGATTTGCACAGGAATCACTTCACTAAATGAGCCATCTGTCCAGCCTTTGATTCATCAGTGCATGAGTTTTATAACTTATATTATTATGAGGCTTTTCTACACTGACCAGAATGCCTGATTTGGAAAAGACTTTGTCACTATTAAAACCAGACAGTCTTAACCAGCTGAAGAGAACTAAGAATGTGTTTTCTTTCTCTCAGTGTTTGCATGATTGACAATTTAAGTTATTAGTTTGATTTTTTTTCTACCCCTTAAGTCAAGAGTTGGCAAACTATATTATCCAGGCCAAATATGGTCATAAACCTATTCTTGTTAATACAATTCTATTAACTTAAGCACATTATATATATGCACACACACATATATGCACACACACATATATGCACATACATATATATAATATATATATGCACACATATAACAGATTTACTCATGCATATATCATATTGTTCGCTTATCCTCACAAAAACAGATGAACAATTGCAAAAGAGACTATATCTTCATCAAAGCCAATATATTTTTTTTAATTTTTATTTTCTATATCCTATGTTTACATTCCAAAGGCTTTCCCCTTTCCCAGTTCCCCCCCCCCACCATACGTCCCATAATTCCTCTCCCCCCAACAATTCCCCAATCATCCCCCCCCCATGATTTCTCCATTCTGGGTCTACAAAACTGGATCCAATCTTTTCAGGCCCAGGGTCATTTCCTTTCTTCTTCTTGGGAATCATTTGACTTGCTAATTGTGCCTTAAGTATTTAGGGCTTCTGGGCTCATTAATATCCACTTATCAGTTATTGCATTTCATGTGTGTTCTTTTGTGATTGGCTTAACTCACTTAGGATGATATTTTCCAGATCTAACCATTTACCTACAAATTGCATGAATTCATTATTTTTAATTGCTGAGTAGTATTCCATTGTATAAATATACCACATTTTTCTGTATCCATTTCTCCTTTGAGGGATATTTGGGTTCCTTCAAATTTCTGGCTATTATAAACAAGGCTGCTATAAACATAGTGGAGCATGTGTCTTTATTGTATGCAGGGGAATTCTCTGGGTATATGCCCAGGAGTGGTATGCCAGGGTCCTCTGGAAGTGACATGCCCAATTTTCTGAGGAACTGCCAAACTGATTTCCAGAGCAGTTTTACCATTTTGCAATCCCAACAACAGTGGAGGACTGTTCCTCTTTCTCCACATCCTTGCCAGCACTTGTTGTCTCTTGACTTTTTAATCTTAGCCATTCTAACTGGTGTGAGGTGGAATCTCAGGGTTGTTTTGATTTGCATTTACCTGATGACTAATGAGGTTGAACATCTCTTAAGGTGTTTCTTGGCTATCTAAATTTCTTCTGGTGAAAATTCTTTGTTTAGCTCTGTACCCCATTTTTTGATTGGGTGATTTGGTTCTTTGGGGTCTAACTTCTTGAGTTCTTTGTATGTATTGGATATTAACCCTCTGTCGGATGTGGGTTGGTGAAGATCTTTTCCCACTTTGTTGGTTGCCATTTTGTCCTTCCAACAGTGTCCTTTGCCTTACAGAAACTTTGTAATTTTATGAGGTCCCATTTGTCAATTCTTGATCTTAGAGCATAAGTTATTGGTGCTCTGTTCAGGAACTTTCCCCCTGTGCCCATGTCCTCCAGGGTCTTCGCAAGTTTCTTTTCTCATTTTTTTCAGTGTGTCTGGTTTTATGTGGAGGTCCTTGATCCACTTGGAGCTGATCTTAGTACAAGGAGATAAGAGTGGGTCGATTTGCATTCTTCTTCATGTTGACCTCCAGTTGAACCAGTACCATTTGTTGAAAAGGCTATCATTTTTCCACTGGATGGTTGTGGCTCCTTTATCAAAGATCAAAGGACCAAAAGTCTGTGGGTTCATTTCTGGGTCTTCAATCCTATTCCATTGATCTACTTGCCTGTTGCTGTACCAATACCATGCAGTTTTTAACACAATTGCTCTGTAGTACTGTTTGAGGTCAGGGATATTGATTCCCCCAGAAGTCCTTTTATTGTTGAGAATAATTTTAGCTATCCTGAGTTTTTTGTTGCTCCAGATGAATTTGAGAATTGCTCTTTCTAGATCTATGAAGAATTGATTTGGGATTTTGATAGGGATTGCATTGAATCTGTAGATTGCTTCTGGCAAGATGGCCATTTTTAATATATTGATCCTGCCAATCCAGGAGCAAGAAATATTTTTCCATCTTCCGAGGTCTTCTTCGATTTCTTTCTTCAAGGACTTGAAGTTCCTGTCATACAGATCTTTCACTTGTTTGGTTAGAGTTACACCAAGGTACTTTATGTTGTTTGTGGCTATTGTGAAGGGTGTTATTTCCCTAACTTCTTTCTCAGCCTGCTTGTCCTTTGAGTACAAGAAGGCTACTGATTTGATTGAGTTAATTTTATAACCAGCCACTTTGCTGAAGTTGTTTATCAGCTGTAGAAGTTCTCTGGTGGAGTTTTTTGGGTCGCTTAATTAAACTGTCATATAGTTTGCAAATAATGATACTTTGACTTCTTCCCTTACAATTTGTATCCCATTGACTTCCTTATGTTGTCTAATTGCTCTCTCTAGAACTTCAATTACAATATTGAAAAGATATGGAGAGAGAGGGCAGCCTTGTCTAGTCCCTGATTTTAGTGGGATTGCTTCAAGTTTCTCTCCATTTATTTTGATGTTGGCTACTGGTTTGCTGTAGATTGCTTTTACTATGTTTAGGTATGGGCCTTGAATTCCTGCTCTTTCCAAGACTTTTAGCATAAAAGGATGCTGAATTTTGTCGAATGCTTTTTCAGCATCTAATGAGATGACTATGTGGTTTTTTCTTTTAGTTTGTTTATGTAGTGGATTACATTGATGGATTTCTGTATATTGAACCATCGCTACATCCCTGGGATGAAGCCTACTTGATCATGGTGAATGATCGTTTTGATGTGTTCTTGGATTCGGTTGGCAAGAATTTTATTTAGTATTTTTGCATCGATATTCATAAGGGAAATTGGCCTGTAGTTCTCTTTCTTTGTTGGATCTTTTTGTGGGTTAGGTATCAGCCTAATTGTGGCTTTGAAGAATGAGTTGGGCAGTGTTCCTTCTGTCTCTATTTTGTGGAATAGTTTGAAGAGTATTGGTGTTAAGTCTTCTTTGAAGGTCTGGTAGAATTCTGCACTAAAACCATCTGGTCCCGTACTTTTTTTGGTTAGAAGGCTTTCTATAACCCCTTCTATTTCTTTAGGGGTTATGGAACTATTTAACTGATCTAGTTGATGCTGATTTAATTTTGGTATTTGGATCTGTCTAGGAAATTGTCCATTTCCTCCAGATTCTCCAGTTGTGTTGAGTATAGAAATAAAAAAAGAAATCAAAGACTTTTTAGAATTCAATGAAAATGAAGGTACAACCCACCCACATCTATGGGACACAGTGAAAGTAGTGCTAAGAGGAAAACTCATAGCTATAAGTGCATCCAAAAGGAAACTGGAGGGAGCATACACTAGCAGCTTAATGGGATGCCTTATAGCCCTGGACGAAAAAGAAGTTAATTCACCCAGGAGTAGTATATGACAGGAAATCATCAAATTCAGGCCTGAAATCAATGAAGTAGAAACAAAGCCAACATATTTATGACCTTATATTTTTAAGAAACAAGCTTAAAAGTCAGTATTGACTCAGTTCCCTCAACTCTCTCTAGGAGCACATACCCCATATTCAAGGAAACAAGCCCTATCCTATAGAGATTCTGCATTCACATAAGTACTCATGGAACTTGGAATGAGGTACTTGAAGTGAGAATGGTTTCATTTAGTGACTTAATAGTGAGAAAATTAAAATAAAAAGATGTAAAATGAGAGAGAACCCCTTAATGAAGAGCACATTTTCCTTGACTGCTTGCATGATGCCGTGAGATGCCACATCAAATTCCTGTCCTTCAATTTTCAGTATATAGTAAGCTTTTTTACCCTCTTGAATAGAAATAGTATACATATTTTTCTAACTTTCCAGTACATGTTTGTGTACATGGTGGTGTATGTACATGTAAGGACAGGGTTAATGGAGGCCAGAAGAGAATGTCACTTCTCCTGGAGCTGGAATTGGGCAGAAATGCTTGTGAGCTGCCTGACATAGGGGCTGAGAACCAAGCTTGGGTTCTATGCAAGTGCAATGTGTGCAGTAAATCATTTTCCAGCCCCAATTCAAACAGTTAAAATATTGCAAACACAAAATATGCTTGCTTATTCTAAGTCTCAAAAAAACATGTGAGATGAATTAAAAAAAAAAAAAAAAAGAATAACCTCGGCCAGTGGTGAGAAACCAGGAAGACTGTAGCTGAGTGCTCAGGGTCACTAGAGCGTAAAATGAGAAACTGAGTGAAATCAAGTGAGAAAAGTGAGCCCAGATCATACTATATGAAGTACCCAGGAAGCAAATTAAAGACTTTGATTTTATCATTTAGGTAGTGGAGTGGCCACTGGAGACTATTAATTAGAGATCTGTGCGCCGAGGTGTGCTCAGAAAGCTCAATATGGGACTATTAAGGTAAATTCTCTAAAATAATGAGAGGATCAAAAAATACTATTTGGTTCCCAGGGCAACTAGATTTATATTACACAATCTACATGTATTTTATATAGTATACATGCATTTATATTTTATATAAATAAAAATATAAAAGTACAACTTAAACTCTTATATAAATTTACTTAGAAAATCAAATAAGTCATCCTATTAAATAAATTTTAAAAATGGAAAGAAAATACAATCACTCTGCTATATATTTTGGAAAATGTTTTATAATTATGAAAAATCTATGTTCTGTAACTCTAAGATCAAATTCCATTCTCATAGGATACAATACTCTGAAAATAAATTATAAAGATGCTTTTCTGACTGTCAATTTGTATGGCAGATAAAAATACCCTTCTCGAAATTAATATATTGATCAATATTTGCTTGATAGCCCGTTTCCTAAATGTCACTTTAGTTACTTAACAATTACAATATTACAGACACTTAGTGGTCAGGACTTAGGAAGTTCTTATGTAGGAGGTAAAGGCTTATAATATAAGGAACACAGTTCATTAATTCATTGAAGGTATGTCAACAGAGGCAGGAGACCAGAAGCTGGCCACATTGCATCAGTAGTCATGAAATAGAGAACAGGAAACAGAGCCTGGTAATTGAACATCAAGCCCTTTTCTCATTAAACCTACTTCCTACTGGAGGATCTGTACTGGGTTTTTTGTGTCAACTTGATGCAAGCTAGAGTCTTCATAGAGAAAGGAACGTCAGTTGAAGAAATGACTCTATCAGATCAAACTGCAAGGCATTTTCTCAATTAGTGATCACTGGGAGAAGGACCAGCCCATTTTAGGAGGTGCCATTCCTGGGTTAATAATACTGGGTTCTATAAGAAAGCAGGCTGAGTATGCAAGACAGAAAGCAGCATCCCTCCATGGCATCTGCATGGCATCTTCTGCCTCCAGGTTCCTGCCTTGCTTGACTTTCTGTCCTGACTTCCTTTGGTGATGAACAGATGTATGGAGGTCTAAACCAAATAAACTCTTCTCCTACTTGCTTTCTGATCTTGGTGATTTATTGCAGCAATAGAAACTCCACTAAGCAAAGGTTTCAGAACTTTCACAAAAAGCATCACTAGCTACAGACCCAGTGTTCAATATATGAACCTATGGAAGATATTCACATTCACACCACAACAGGAACTAAGTGACATTTATTTATTTTTTTTTTATTTTCTATATTCTTTGTTTACATTCCAAAGGCTTTCCCCTTTCCCAGTCCCCCCCCCACCATACATCCTGTAAGTCCTCTCTCCCCAACTATTCCCCAACATCACCTTTACTTTTCTTTCCTTTAAACATAATTTTGTTGCATAAAATGTAAGGAATTTTTACATCATCAGAAATTAAAGAGGTAAATATTGTCTAGCTGCCTGATGAAGTATTGCAGTTTTCTAGAGAAATAGGACTTATGAAAAGTAGTTTATAAGTACATTATAAAGATATATATTATACAATGCTAATAAAAAGCCATGTGAATAGCATGTGCATAATTTTTGCTGAATAATAGATTTTAAAATTATGCTCTTAAAACATGTTTACGGAAAACAGCTGTTCAGCTATGAAAAAATATTGGTGAGCATGTATCATGTCATACTTTTACATTTGAGAAACCAAGACATGGAAAAGTAGCTTCATTGCCCAAAATAAAACAGAATGATTCTGATACAACAGGAAGTTATATGCAGTTCTCTGACCCTGCACCTTCCTGACAGTGCCATCATCCTTCCTGGTGCTTCAGAATAATTATGAATGCAGGTCAATGTGGTTTCATGGAGAAAATTCCATTATAATGTCAGCCTCATAAAAGCTCTAATGACACAAATGTCACAAAAATAACAAACAACCATGTTGAAAGCAAACATTTTTCTTCATTTAATATTTTAACTGTATTTGAAACATAAATACTCTTCTGGGAAAAGCTGCTAAGGGTACAAAGCTGAGAAGAGAAATTGTCAGAGTGGTATAATCAGGGGCCAGGTAATAAAGAGGGCTTGGTGCTCTTCCAGAGGACCTGTTTTCAATTCCCAACACCCAGCACACACGTACCTCAAAACTGCCTGTAACTATAGCTGTAGAGTAAGCTCAAGAGGTTTGACAACCTCTTGTGGTCTGTTCAGTACCCACTCTCTCTCTCTCTCTCTCTCTCTCTCTCTCTCTCTCTCTCTCACATACACACACACACACACACATACACACATACATACACAAACACACACAGATAGATAGATAGATAGATAGATAGATAGATGGATAGATGGATAGATAGATAGATAGTGAATTAAAATAATATTTTTAAAAGTATATTTAGAAAGGAAAATAGTTTCAGCAGTCACAGTATCTTGGCATTAACTTTGAGCATAATCACAGTGTACATGGGTCAATTTTGAATATTTCATATAACTAATTTATATGTTTTTTTATATACCAAATGATATATCTATTTTCCAAATCCTCACAAAGTTGGGAAAGTATATGAAGAATATCTGTTGTAGAGCAAAAAACTCAACAAATATAAAATATCTGCTGCATAATAGACTTTCAAAATATAGCAATTTTGCACATGAACAATGATTTGTGATTCAGCATAATTTTATATAAGAAAATATATAAAATTAACACTGAACAACATAATGAGTTGTCTCATGGATAATTTGAGCACATTATTCATCTCTATAACTAAATTCCAAAGTCCATTAGTGCAATTGTTTTCACTGGTACTAAACAAACACACAGCTCTGCATTACAAGGAGGAATCAATGTGTTCTGCATCACCTCCTAAGTAATTTCAAAAGGAAGGGGAAAATGTGCCAATGCAATCAAATACAATCTGTATCCTTTCTTCCAAAGGACTGAAGTTTTCTCCCACCATTATTGACAAAGTCATTACACAAAAGGGAGAGGAAATGTGAGCTGGTATGGAACATTTTTCTCACTTTTTTCATTTTCTGTTTAGAAGTGCTCAGGGGCAGCATTGAAATTTCTCTCTGCTTAATCTCCATGGTCTGAAAATTTTTGAATTTTTTTCTTTCATTTCTCTATCCCTAACACTCATATAGCCATTTTATAAGGTTTGGGGATTGGGGAAGTCCTTTTTACCTTCTGTATAGTTTTATTTAGTGGTGTAAAAGAACTGCTTGTGTGGACCTGCGTGGGTGGGTGACATTGGGGTGTATGTATGGGTAAGTCAGAGGACAACTCAGACAAATCATTTCTCTTCTTACATCATATAGAACAAAGGTTCTCTCCAGAGGCATCCCACCAGCCTGTTCCTAAATGTTTTGACAGCTTTCATGCTTCATTTGAAAGGTCTACAGTATCACTGATAAGTTTTTTTTTGAAACCCAAGTTTAAGTCTTCATTCTCTATAAACCAAAGTGCTAAAACGCAAATGAAAAAAGTTAAGAGAACTACAAAGAAATGAAAATATATGTTATCAATGGCAGGACCTGGGACATAATTTATTGGGTATGCTCCCATGCACAAATATAACAATGTGTCTAAAAAGTCAGAATTTATATAAGAAAGCTCACTGTTGTAGGTAATGCTTGTCATCACAGCACAAAGCAAAAAGACACAGTCTGAGGTTCTTTGGTCATGTAGACTAAATTTCTTAGTGAGCTGCAAACAAGTGACAGATACTATCTCAAAAAAAAAATCAAGATGGATGGTGTCTTAGTCAGGGTTTTTGTTCCTGCACAAACATCATGACCAAGAAGCAAGTTGGGGAGGAAAGGGTTTATTGAGCTTACACTTCCACACAGCTGTTCATTACCAAAGGAAGTCAGGACTGGAACTCAAGCAGGCCAGGAAGCAGGAGCTGATGCAGAGGCCATAGAGGGATGTTCCTTACTGGCTTGCTTCCCCTGGCTTGCTCAGCCTGCTCTCTTATAGAACCCAAGAATACCAGCCCAGAGATGGTACCACCCACAAGGGGCCCTCCCCCAGTTGATCACTAATTGAGAAAATGCCCCACAGCTGGATCTCATGAAGGCACTTCCCCAACTGAAGTTCCTTTTCCTATGATAAATCCAGCCTGTGTCAAGTTGACACACAAAATTAGCCAGTACAGATGGCTTATGAGGAATGACATCTGAGGTTAGCCCCTGGCTTCCACATGCAAGTATGTACACATGCTTATGCACTCATAAACACATGAACACTCACACACACACACACAAATAGGTCCCAGGTTTTACCCCCTTTGCTTAATAGTCATACTAAATCTTAAATGATAAAACTATGATATCAGGAAATAGATATTCATGTACATTATCCACAGCTTGATATTACTGATTCCTACATGAAAAGATAGAGGTACACCTTTACTCCATCTCTATTGTAGTTGAATAAGACTGTTTGAGGGTCATAATGAGTTTTCCTAAGTAAAATTCTTCACCTTCTAAATATTAGTTGAATAAAGGAATTCCTTCATTATCTTATTTATTCTAAGTGTCTACTCACAGCAAATAATGGTAATGAAACCCAACAAGTCAGGATTTTCTCTGGTTGGACAGCCAGTTGAGGAAAATTTGGCTGACAAGGGACTTATGAAGTGATTTGAAACAGAGATAAGTGAGTTCAACCTCACAGGTATATAGAAGAAAACAAGAAAATAGAGGAGAAAATAATGTGTAAATGATGCAAATGTGAAACTATGTGTGAGGCTCTAAAGCTTCAGAATGGCCATTTCCACAACACTTTACAAAGCTGCATAGAACTCAGGATGATTTGAGCAGCTTTCTTAAACTATCATCGTGATGTCTGTATATATGACTTAATTAGAATAAAGTGAACCTATTGATTTAAGAAATAGAGAGATCTCCCATGCTCATGGATTGGCAGAATTAATATAGTAAAAATAACTATCCTACCAAAGGCAATCTATAAATTCAACACAATCCCCATCAAAATCACAACACAATTCTTCAAAGACATGGAAAGAAAAAATTCTTAAATTTATCTGAAAAGGCAAAAAATCCAGAATAGTAAAATCAATTCTTAACAATGAAAAGTATGGCTAGGTGAATCACTGTCCCTGATGTCAAGCTTTACTACAGAGCAACAGTGACAAAAACTACAAGCTACTGGTACAGAGACAGGCACATTGATCAATGGAATAGAATTGAAGACCCAGAAGTAAAATAACACACTTATGGACACTTGATCTTTGACAAAAATATCCAAAAATATATAATGGAACAAAGAAAGCATCTTCAATAAATGGTGCTGGTCTAACTGGCTGTCTGTATATATCAAAATGAAAATAGACTCATATTTGTCACCTTGCACAACCTCAAATCCTAGTGGATAAAGGACCTCAACATAAAACTAGATACACTGTACACAATAGAAGAGAATGTGGGAAAAGTTCTTGAACTCATTGGCACAGGGGGAAATTTCTTTTTTTATTTTCTATATTCTTTGTTTACATTTCAAAGACTTTCCCCTTTCCCAGACCCCCCCTCACCATATGTCCCATAAGTCCTCTCCCCCTTGCCCCCACCTATTCCTCAATTACCGCCCCCCCCATTTCTCTGTTCTGGTACTCTCCTACACAATCTTTTCAGGACCAGGGACCTTTCCTTCCTTCTTCTTGGGAATCTTTTTTTTATTGGATATATTCTATATTTACATTTCATTTCCCTTTTTCTGGTTCCCCACCCCCCAAAGGTCCCACATGCCTTTTCCCCTCTCCCTGTTCCCCCATCCACCCCTTCCCACATCCCTGTTCTGGTATTCCCCTACACTGATGCTATGATCCTTTCCAGCACCAGTATCCACTCCTTTCTTCTTGTCGGACATTATTTGGTATGTGGATCGTGATTTTGGTGTCCCAAGATTCTAGGCTAATATCCGCTTATCAGTGAGTGCATACCATGGGTATTCTTTTGAGACTGGGTTACCTCACTTTGTATGAAGTTCTACAGCTCCATCCATTTCTCTAAGAATCTCATGAATTCATTGTTTCTAATGGCTGAATAGTACTCCATTGTGTACATATACTACATTTTTTGTATCCATTCCTCCATTGAGGGACATCGGGGTTCTTTCCAGCTACTGGCTATTATGAATAAGGTTGCTATGGACATAGTGGAGCATGTATCCTTATTGCATGCTGGGGAATCTTCTGGGTAAATGCCCAGGAGTGGCATGGCTGGGTCCTCTGGAAGTATAGTGCCCAGTTTACTGAGGAACCACCAGACTGATATCCAGAGTGGTTGTACCAGCTTGCAGTCCCACCAGCACTGTAGGAGTGTTCCTCTTTCTCCACATTCTAGCCAACACCTGATGTCTCCTGAGTTTTTAATCTTAGCCATTCTCACTGGTGTGATGAGAAATCACAGGGTTGTTTTGATTAGCATTTCTCTAATGACTAATGATGTTGAACATTTTTTTATTTTTTTTATTATTGGATATATTCTATATTTACAATTCATTTCCCTTTTTCTGGTTCACCACCCCCAAAGGTCCCACATGCCCTTTTCCCTCCCCCTGCTCCCTCATCCACCCCTTCCCTCGTCCCTGTACTTGTACTCCCCTACACTGATTCTTTGATCCTTTCCAGCACCAGTGTCCACTCCTTTCTTCTTGTCAGACATCATTTGGTATGTGAATTATATCTTTGGTGTTCCAAGATTCTAGGCTAATATCCGCTTATCAGTGACTGCATACCATGGGTATTCTTTTGAGATTGGGTTACCTCACTCAGTATGATGTTCTCCAGCTCCATCCATTTCTCTAAGAATTTCATGAATTCATTGTTTCTAATGGCTGAATAGTACCCATTGTGTGTGTGTGTGTGTGTGTGTGTGTGTGTGTATATATACACACCACATTTTTTGTATCCATTCCTCCATTGAGGGACATCTGGGTTCTTTCCAGCTTCTGGCTATTATATATAAGGCTGCTATGAACATAGTGGAACATGTATCCTTATTGCATGCTGGGGAATCTTCTGGGTATATTCCCAGGAGTGGTATGGCTGGGTCCTCTGGAAGTATCATGTCCAGTTTTCTGAGGAACCGCCAGACTGATGTCCAGAGTGGTTGTACCAACTTGCAGTTCCACCAGCAGTGGAGGACTGTTCCTCTTTCTCCACATCCTCGCCAACACCTAATGTCTTCTGAGTTTTTAATCTTAGCCATTCTGACTGGTGTGAGGTAAAATCTCAGGGTTGATTTGATTTGCATTTCTCTAATGACTAAAGATGTTGAACATTTTTTAAGGTGTTTCTCAGCCATCTGAATTTCTTCAGGTGAAAAGTCTTTGTTTATCTCTGTACCCCATTTTTAGATGGGACTATTTGGTTTTCTGGTGTCTAACTTCTTGAGTTCTCTGTATACATTGGATATTAGCCCTCTGTCAGATGTAGGGTTGGTGAAGATCTTTTCCCAATTTGTTGGTTTCCAATTTGTCCTTTTGGCAGTGTCTTTTGCCTTACAGAAACTTTGTAATTTTATGAGGTCCCATTTGTCTATTCTTGATCTTAGAGCATAAGCAATTTGTGTTCTGTTCAGGAACTTTCCCCCTGAAAAACCACATGGTCATCTCATTTGATGCCTTAAAAGCATTTGACAAAATTCAGCATTCTTTCGTTCTAAAAGTCTTGGAAAGAACAGGAATTCACGGCCCTTACCTAAACTTAGTAAAAGCAATTTACAGCAGACCGATAGCCAACATCAAATTAAACAGAGAGAAACTTGAAGCAATCCCACTAAAATCAGGGACTAGACTAGGCTGCCCCCTCTCACCAATAGAGTACTTGAGGTACTAGCTAGAGCAAGTTGTCAACATAAGGATGTCAAAGGGATACAAATTGGAAAGGAAGAAGTCAAACTATAACTATTCGCAGATGATATGATAGTATACTTAAGTGACCTAAAAAACTCCACCAGGGAACTCCTACAACTGATAAACAACTTCAGCAAAGTGGCTGGTTACAAAATCAACTCAAGCAAATCAATAGCCTTCTTATACTCAAAGGATAAGCAGGCTGAGAAAGAAATTGGGGAAATGACACCCTTCACAATAGCCCCAAACAATATAAAGTATCTTGGTGTGAGTCTAACCAAACAATGAAAGATTTATATGAAAAAACTTCAGGTCTCTGAAGAAGGAAAAGGAAGAAGACCTCAGAAAATGAAAAAATATTCCATGCTCGTGGGTTGGCAGGATTAATATAGTTGAAATGGCTGTATTGCCAAAAGAAATACACAGATTCAATGCAATCCCCATCAAAATCCCAACTCAGTTCTTCATAGAGTTAGAAAGAGCAAATCTCAAATTGATCTGGAATAACAGAAAACTCAGGATAACTAAAACTATCATCAACAGTAAAAACTTCTGGGGGAATCAATATCCCGGACCTCAAGCAATACTACAGAGCAGTAGTGTTAAAAACTGCCTGGTATTGGTACAGTGTCAAGGACGTTGATCAATCGAATGGAATTGGAGACCCAGAAGTGAACCCACACAGACATGGCCAATTGATCTTCGACAAAGGAGCTGAAAACATCCAGTGGAAAAAAGATAGCCTTTTCAACAAATGGTGCTGGCTCAACTGGAGGTCAACATGCAGAAGAATGAGAATTGATCCACTCTTATCTCCTTGTACTAAGCTCAACTCCAAGTGGATCAAGGACCTCCACATAAAACCAGACACATTAAAATTAATAGAGAAGAAACTGGGGAAGACCTTTGGGAATCTTTTGACTTGCTAATTTTGCCTTGAGTATTCAGAGCTTCTGGGCTCATTAAAATCCACTTATCAGTGATTGCATTTCATGTGTATTCTTTTGTGATTAGGTTAACTCACAAAGGATGATATCCCAAGATCCAACCATTTGCCTACAAATTGTATGAATTCATCATTTTTAATTGCTGAGTAGTATTCCATTGTATAAATATACCACATTTTCTGTATCCATTCCTCCTTTGACGGAGATCTGGGCTCCTTCCAACTTCTGGCTATTATAAATAAGGCTGCTCTGAACATAGTGGAGCATGTGTCTTTATTGTATGCAGGGGAATCCTCTGGGTATATGCCCAGGAGTGGTATGACAGGGTCCTCTGGAAGTGTCATGCCCAATTTTCTGAGGAACCACCAGACTGATTTCCATAGCAGCTGTACCATCTTGCAATCCCACCAACAGTGGTGGAGTGTTCCTCTTTCTCCACATCCTTGACAGCACCTGTTGTCTATTGAGTTTTTAATCTTAGCCATTCTTACTGGTGTGCCTTGGAATCTCAGGGTTGTTTTGATTTGTATTTCCCTGATGACTAATGATGTTGAACATCTCTTAAGGTGCATCTCAACCACTGGAATTTCTTATGGTGAAAATTCTTTGTTTAGCTCTGTACCCCATTTTTAATAGGTTATTTTGTTCTTTGGGGTCTACCTTCATGAGTTCTCTGTATATATTGGATATTAGCCCTCTGTCAGATGTGGGGTTGGTTAAGATCTTTTCCCAATTTGTTGGTTTGCATTTTGTCCTTCTGACAGTGTCTTTGCCTTACAGAAACTTTGTAATTTTAAGAGGTCCCATTTGTCAATTCATGATCTTAGAGCATAAGCTATTGGTGTTCTCTTCAGAAACTTTCCCCCTGTGCCCATATCCTCCAGGTTCTTCCCCAGTTTCTTTTCTATTAGTTTTACTCTATGTGGTTTTATGTGGAGGTCCTTAATCCACTTGGAATTGATCTTAGTACAAGGAGATAAGAGTGGGTCAATTCGCCTTCTTCTGCATGTTGACCTCCAGTTGAACCAGCACCATTTGTTGAAGAGGCTATCTTTTTTCCACTGGATATTTGTAGATCAAGTGACCATTAACTCTGTGGGTTCATTTCTGAGTCTTCAATTCTTTTCCATTGATCTACTTGCCTGTTGCTGTACCAATACCATGCAGTTTTTAACACAATTGCTCTGTAGTACTGCATTAGGCAGGGATATTGATTCCCCCAGAAGTCCTTTTATTGTTGAGAATAGTTTTAGCTATTCTGGGTTTTTTGTTACTCCAGATGAATTTGAGTATTGCTCTTTCTAGGCCTATGAAGAATTGATTTGGGATTTTGATGGGGATTGCATTGATTTTGTAGATTGCCTTTAGCAAAATGGCCAATTTTACTATATTGATCCTGCCTATTGAAGACCCAATATCAAAATAACATACTTATGGACATTTGATCTTTGACAAAAAAATCCAAAAATATATAATGGAACAAAGAATGCACCTTCAATATATGGTGCTGGTCTTATTGTCTGTCTGTATATATCAAAATGAAAATAGACCCGTTTGTCACCTTGCACAAGCTCAAATCCTAGTGGATAAAGGACCTCAACATAAAACTAGATACACTGTATACAATAGAAGAGAATGTGCCAAAAGTCCTTGAACTCATTGGCACAGGGGGAAATTTCTTAAACAGAACTCCAATGACTCACACTCTAAGATCAAGAATTGATAAATGGGACCTAATGAAACTGGAAAGTTACTGCAAAGCAAAGGACATAATCAATGACACAACAGCAAACTACAGATTGGGCAAAAACTCTTCACTAACCCCACATCTTATAGAGGGCTAATATCCAAAATATATAAGGAACTCAAGAAGCTAACCACCAAAACCAAAAACAAACAAACAAACAAAACCATCAAATCAATCAAAAATGGGGCATAGAACCAAACTGAGAATTCATAACAGAGAAATCTTTAATGGTTGAGAAGCACCTAAAGAAATGTTCGAAGTCCCTAGTGATCAGAGAAATTTAAATCAAAATGACTGAGATTCCACCTTACACCAATCAGAATGGCAAAGATCAAAACCTCAGATGACAATGTATGTTGGAGAGGCTGTGGAGAAAGAGGAATAGTACTCCATTGCTGGTGGGATGACAAACTAGTACAATCACCTTAGAAATCAATCTGGAGGTTCATCAGAAAAAATGAAATTAATCTCCCTGAAAGCAATACTATTCTTGGGAATATACTCAAAGGATGCCCAACCATGCCACAGGGACACATGTTCTACTATGTTCATAGTGGCCTTGTTTGTGATAGCCAGAAGCTGGAAAAAAGCCTGATGTCCCACACCAGAAGAATGGATACAGAAACTGTGGTTCATTTCACAATGGAATATTACTCAGCTGAATTTTGCAAATGAATGGAACTGGAAAATATCATCCTAGTGAGGTAACTCAGAACTAAAAGTACATGCAGGGTATGTACTCACTAATAAGTGGATATTAGCCAAAAGAAAAAAATACAGAATACCCAAGCTATAGTCCACGGAACTCAAAAAGTTCAATAAGCTGTAGGGACCAAGTGAGTACACCCACTTGAAAGGGAGAAGAAAGCAGCAATCACAAGTGGGAAGAGAAGGATCAGGGAGAGAAAGTGGTTTGGGTTGGAGGGAGAGGGGAACCTTATATAGTATTGGGTGAGAGAAAAGGACTGAAGCCCTCAGAACCAGCAGAAAGAATGGAAACAGGCAACTTAGGAAGAAAGGATGTTGGAGAACCCTCTAGAAAGCAGCAGAGACCTGGGAGCTGAAGTGCCCAATTGTAGGGAGAGGGAACTTATAGAGGTGACCTCCAGCAGAAAGAGGGAATCAATGAGTGAGGGGATTGCCATCCCACAGTCAAAATTCTGAGCCATAATTTTTCCTGTCTAAAAGAAAGAAAATGGAGAGGGGCCTGAGGAAAAGAAGGTCCAGTGACAGGCCCAAAATGGGATTCAGCTCAAGGGGAGGTCACAAGGTTGGAGACTATTATTGAGGCTATGGAGTACTCACAAAAAAGGGACCTATCATGATTGCACTTTGAAAGACCCAACAAGCAACTGAAAGCGTCAGATGCATATATTTGTAGCCAACCAATGTACAGAAGCTGCTGACTCCTGTGGCTGAATTAAGGAAAAGCTTGAAGAAGTTGAGGAGGAGAATGTCCCAGTAAGAGGACCAGCAATATCAATTAATCTGGAGCCCTGAGATCTCTCAAACGCTGGACCAGCAAACAGACAGCATAGACCAGCTGATATAAGATCCCCAACACATATACAGCAGAGGACTGTCAAGTCTGGATTCAGTTAGAGAAGATGCACCTAACCCTCAAGAGTCTGGAGGCCCCAGAGAACTTAGAGTTCTGGTGGGGTGGGCAGCGGTGGGTGGTGGGGACATCGTTGTGGAGACAGGGTGCAAGGAGGTGGTATGGGATGTGGAACAGTTGGATGGTGGCCTGGGAGGGAAATAAACTCTAGAGTGTGAATAATAAATGAATAGATAGATAAATAAATAGATAAGAAAGAATGAAAGAAAGGAAGGAAGGAAGGAAGGAAGGAAGGAAGGAAGGAAGGAAGGAAGGAAGAAAGAGAGAAAGAAAGAGTTTAACAAGCGTGGACTATTTCTTTAAAACATCAAAATGTATAAAAGTGATAGGTTTAAATTTTCATTTTCAGGTTGGCCGAGGAGGGTGTACATCTTTAATTCCAGCACTGAGAGAAAGAAGCAGTTCTATTTTTTATAAATTTGAGGCCAGGCTTTGTCTACAAGTTCCAAGTCAACCAGGAATACATAGTGAGATTCTATCTCAATTGTTTTCTTTTACTTTTAATATTTCATCAGTAGGTTGTGCTGCAAATTTATAGTACATAATCAGTGAGGGGTGGGAGAAATAGATTATTAAGATCATTAGGGCCTTGTGGTGGTGGTGCACGCCTTTAATCCCAGCACTTGGGAGGCAGAGGCAGGCAGATTTCTAAGTTCAAGGCCAGCCTGGTCTACAAAGTGAGTTCCAGGACAGCCCTAACTACACAGAGAAACCCTATCTCAAAAAAACAAAACAAACAAACAAACAAAAACAAAAAACAAAAACAAAACAAAACAAAAGATCTTTATGTATCCTTTTAGAGGTTCCGAGGTCAGATAACATCAGCTTACTACTGTAATCATAGTGACAGGAAAACTGATGTCTTCTTCTGAAATCTGTAGGCAACTACATACATGTAAAAATGCCTGTGCATATACACGCACATGCGCATATACATACACATATTTTATTATAAAATCAGAGTATTAAATTCCAATTCTTATTGATTAAATAGGCTTTGATAATAAACTTACTGATCAAAGAACTCATGTTACTGGAAATTAATTTAAAATGTTTGCAATGTTTCTAAGATGCTTAGAGGTAATTTTTCACCAACATGTGATAATTCATTGATAATTATTATAATTACTTGATAGCAGTTTATAGCCTTATGTCAAACTCTGCTCAAATTGTCAGTGTTTAAATTTTATTTTTCACTTTTACTCATACATGCCACATGAAAATAACTCAGGAGTTCAAGGTCAGACAGGGAAACAAAATCATTTTTTATAGTAGAGGGAGTGATCTCCAATACTTACATATCTGGCAATATCAGAAGGAACTGGTATTTCAAAGCTTGAAATGAAATGACAGAAAAATATGGAGTCTGTATTCCTCTGTGTGTGTTTGTGTGTGTGTGTGTGTGTGTGTGTGTGTGTGTTTGTGTGTGTGTGTCTGTGTGTGTGTGTGTGTGTGTGTGTGTGTGTGTGAGAGAGAGAGAGAGAGAGAGAGAGAGAGAGAGAGGGTGAGGAGGAGAAGGAGGATGAGGAGAACTGGGAGGAGAAGGACAAGGAGGAGGAGGAAGAGAGAGAGAGAGAAAGAAAGAGATCATGTAAACATATGTGTATATGTCAGAGGATAACTTTTGGGATCTGGTCATCTGCCACCTTTACTTGGCTTCCAGTGATAGAACTCAGGTGTCTAGGCATACACTCCAAGTACCTTTACCTGAAAAGACATATATTCTCCTACAACGCATCTATATTTAATCAAAGACATGCAAGTGAACTTGAAGCAGTGCATTGAATTCTGTCTGAAGCTATTCCTTCAGTGTGACAGATTCTCTCAAATATGGCAAACAAGGAAAAATATTTGGCAAGAGCAACAATATTTTACTTTTGTATATTTTAAATAAATTCTGTCTGGATACAAAAGCGAAAACAGAAGCAAATACATAAACACCACCAATGGCTGATGGGATCACAATTTATTTAGCAATTAGTAGCATGGTATTGATTTAAAGTTCTTAATATGTTACACAACTCATTCCTCTAAAGTGCTTTTTCATTCTCCAATATTTTACCAATCCCAGACAGCCACTTTTCCCTGAATGATTGAGTGTCCTCAATTCTTTCTGTTGCTGTTATAAATTTTCTAAAACTAAAAAAATTGTCTTCCTCATCATTGTCACAAAGCATCAAGTACTGCCTGTACACAAGTCTTTTCTGATTTTTTTTTTGATACTGTGACAAACACCTGGATAAAACAACTTATGTGAGAAAGTTTGTTTGGCTTGCAGTTGAAAGGAACAAAGTCCTCTATGATAGGTAAAGCATTGCATAGGCAAGTAGTGCAGGAAGTTGAATGCTTGTGTGACCTTGCATCACCTTTCAGGTTGAAGAATGCAACTAGAAACCCGGTTAAGCTCTAAACCTTCAAAGTCTGTCTCCGGTGAGGTAACGCCTCCATTAATTATCCACTGGTTAAAGATTCTATAACCTTCTCAAATAGCAGCATGAGCTAGGATGCAACAGTTCAGATCCATGAACCTGTGTAGACAGTTCTTCCTTAAGCCACAGCATTGACGTTCCTGGAAAGCTGGTCCTGTGTGGCGTTCATGCTCCCTTATTTATTCACCAGAGACAGGGTCTCATTATTACTTCTTTTATCTTTCATTTATTTTTCCACTTTTTCTGGCTAATCATGCTGGAGAATGTAAATTATCTTGAAGAATTAGATGCTGAACAATTATTCCCTTCTTGATGTTGGGCATCATGCCTCTTAAAATAATGTTGATGTTCTCTCCATTTCAGCTCCACAGAGGTCAAAATAGCCTAGAAGTTTCTGCCATTTCATCTCATATTTCCTTCCCAATTTAGGATAGTTCAGTTCTCATTATTGCCAAAAGAAATTAAGTTTTTTTCTTAATAGAATTGAAGTGTCAATTTTAATTAGTATCCTGATGCTTCATGTTAATGAAGCTCTGTTCTTGATCACTCTCTATGTTAGAAAAATCAAATCTTGTCTGGCAGGCATTTATAAAATATTCATGAGAATTGTCAAATATTAATGTTCTATACATTTCAATTTGAGCTCATGATTTTCTTAATCAACACACCTTATATGGGTAAATAGTTTCATACTCACCCCATTTGGGGGCTAGGAAATATGTCTATACATATATGTGCAGGTTTACATGCATGTGTGCACATGCCTTATGGATCCCACCCGTTAATTACAAATTGGCTTTGGAGGGTAATGATTCTGAAATCCCTATCTCATATCTATGCCCTCCCCATGCAGTTTTAGGTGCAGGATCTCATTGCTCAATGTAAAGTTACTTTTGAAATCTCTACAGTTTTCCAAAGTGTTCAGATTCTACCTAAAATTAATTTTTTCACCTACTTGATCCTACCTTATATTTTATTAAATCAGTCATATCACCATTTAATAAGTCTACATCTTATCCACCTTAACCAAGACATTTATCACTACCCCCATTAACTATTTTGTGCTCTGTACCAGATATAAATCCAACCAAGAGAATGAAGCTACATATTAATCTAAAGTGAGGAATTATGATGAAAAATTAGCAACCACATTAGGGGAATGAATAGACAAGATAACTCAAATAACACCCAGGCTTGGGAGTATATCTCAAGAATTAAACTAGGAATCTCAGCTTCCTGCTCAACTCCCCAAGACTCTTTTATTATAGTTGATCAAGTAATGGTGAAGTTCTATGGGATAAATTTGACCTTAGTTGTTACAGCCTCTGGGGACCAGAACAAGGCATCTGAAGTCATCCAGGGCCAATTAGCAACTGGTTGCAGCACAGCATGATAGGGAGGGAAATCAATCGAGGCTTCTACTTGCAGTATCTTAACAGACCTTCTATGTGAGACTCTACATTGGGCAGGTTCAGTGCCCATGGAACTAGTGTTCAGATACTCCATGTAACTAGTATCTACACACTCAGTCTTTTGACTGTTGCATCCCTACAAACTCTTGTTTGAAACATTTTCTCTATAAGAATGTAGAGATGCTCAAATGCAATAAACAAGGCACAAGAAACTTAGAAAGTTATAAGATCCAAAGCCCTGCCTCAAGATTATATAAGCAGGAGCATTCTGGCAAGGGACAATTCTATTCAACAACATTTTAAATTCAAGTCTCAGCAGCTCTTGGAAAAAAATTACAGGACATCCCAAAAGGCAGGCAACAAATTATGAAAAAAAATATATATGACAAATTTCTATAATTGTCTCTTAGAACAAGGCACTAAGCTAGAAATCAATAACAAAACAATTTGGAAACTCTGAAAATATATAGAAATTAAATATACCTGTGAAAAATGAATCACTATATAAATTAAGAGGTAAATATAAGAACTTGTTAGGACAAATAACAATAGAATGACACACACACAAAATAAAGTAGAAATAAGAAGTAGTTTAGCAAGGAAAACCTATACCAATAAATAAGAAAATGAAACAAGACCAGAAAGTTATTTTAAGTAAGTAATTAAGTTTTGTGCATTTACAAAATGTGTATGGAGGTTTCTCAAAGCATAAAAACTCCAGAGCCATAAGATCCAGCCATGTAATGCCTGGACAAACAAGATGGCTACATACACATATATGACCAACCATCAACATGGCTGCCCCCTTCACAATAGCTAGGAAATGGATTTGGCCCACATGTCCATCAACTGTCAAACAGATAATGGAACTCTGGTATATATACACAAAGTAAATTACTTGGCTGTTACAAAGATCCAATTATGAAATATTAAGGCAAAAAAACAGAATTGAAGAAAGTATATAAACACAGGATGAGATTTCGAAGGCCTCAAAAGACAAATGGTACCTGCTTTCCCACATACAAATTGTAGCTCTGAATCAGTTACGGAATGTCTGTAAATTCCAGGAACAAGTTATTTGAGATTGGTGATGGAAAGGTTGGTATTAAGCGAAGCTGGACAGTAGAATACAAATTATGTAAAGGTACAGAAAAGGAATTACAGAGGTAGAAATGTTAATAAAGACAAGGAGATTCGGGAGAGAAAAAAGTTAGGAAGATGGGGTAACCAATGACAAGGATTATGAGAAAGCCCTCATACTTGTAAGTTAATAGCGCACCTGAAAGCTCTAGAAGAGTGGTTCCCAATTTGTGACTTGCAACCCCTTCATTTGATCAAAGGACCCATTCAGAGGGTCCTTTCAGAGGGTCATCAGGTATTTACAATACAATTAATAACAGTAGCAAAATTTCTAGTTCTGAAGTAGCAACAAACTAATTTTATGGTTGGGGGGGTCACCACAAAATGAAGAACTGCATTAAAGAGTCAGCATGAGTAAGGTTGAGAATCACTGCTCAAGATCAAAAAGAAGAGTGGAAGAAGACAAGAAATAATCTAATTGAGGGCTGAAATTAAAAAAATCAATAAACAATGCAAGGAATCAATGAAATAGAATCGATTCTTTGAAAAAATCAAACAGAATAATAAACACTTAAAAACTCCAAATTAATTGAAAAGAAGAGAGCATCCAAATTAACAAAATTAAATAGGAAAAGAGGAGCGAATCAACAGATACCAAGGAAATCCAAAGAATAATAAAGACATAATTAACCTGCACTCTACTACCAACTGGAAAATCTAAAAGAAATGAATATTTTTTTTTGATACTGCTGTGTTTGTTCAGGAAGTGTTCATGAACACCAAAGACCACCAAGGAGCCAATTCTGACACAATTGCTCTAGGCACTTTTTTTTGCAAGCTCAACCTTGTGGTTACTTTAGACCTGATGTAGCAGGACTGGAGGGTGAAACCCCAGCACAGTTCCAAGTAAGCATTTCTAGAGACAAACAAGAAAATGAGTTTCTCACCTTAAAAACTGTTCAACATCATTAGTCATTAGAGAAATGCAAAACAAAACAACCCTGAGATTTCACCTCACACCAGTCAGAATGGCTAAGATTAAAAACTCAGGAGACATCCAGTGTTGGCTAGGATGTGGAGAAAGAGGAACACTCCTCCACTGCTGGTGGAACTGAAAGCTAGTATAACCACTCTGGAAATCAGTCTGGCGGTTCCTCAGAAAAACGGACATGATACTTCCGGAGGACCTAGCCATACCACTCCTGGGCATATACCCAGAAGATTCGCCAGCAAGCAATAAGGATACATGCTCCACTATGTACATAGCAACCTTATTTATAATAGCCAGAATCTGGAAAGAACCCAGATGTCCTTCAACAGAGGAATGGATACAAAAAATGTATATATACACAATGGAGTACTATTCAGCCATTAGAAACAATGAATTCATGAAATTCTTAGAGAAATGGATGGAGCTGGAGAACATCATACTAAGTGAGGTAACCCAGTCTCAAAAGAATACCCATGGTATGCACTCACTGATAAATGGATATTAGCCTAGACTCTTGGGACACCAAAGACACAATCCACGTATCAAATGATATCCGACAATAAAGAAGGAGTGGACACTGGTGCTGGAAAGGATCATAGCATCAGTGTAGGGGAATACCAGAACAGGGAAGTGGGAAGGGGTGGATGGGGGAAGAGCGGGAGGGAAAAGGGTATGTTGAGACCTTTGGGCGATGGGGAACCAGAAAAAGGGAAATGAAATGTAAATATAGAATATATCCAATAAATAAAAGAAAAAAAGAAAATGGGTTTCTAGCCTGGTACACATTTGATTGGGGGGCTACTATGGAATTTTTTCCCTTTAAAATAATTGGCTGGTGTTCTGAGCCAAATCATAAAATTAATTTCTGCTTTCCTCCTGATCATTATCAAGTGGTTTGGAAGTTCAAGCTTGTTATGGAGTAATTGGAAACTAGTGATAGGTATCGGCTTGTTAGGGAGTAATCTAGAAACGAGTGCTTGTTGGATAATTCAAGTTCAACCTTAGACCAGGTTCTCTAAGATGGAGTCTGAACCCTAGATGGAGTTGGTCTGGTCTCTAAGTACATACACTTTCCAAAGCTAAATCGGGATCAGATAGCAATTTAAATTTCTGGTAACCTATAGTAAAATAGAAGCAATCACTAAAAGTCTCCCTGGGCCTGTAAAAAGTCCACAGCCAGATGAGTCTACCAGACATTCAAAGAAGAGTTTCTGCCAGTGCTTCTGAAATTGTGCCACAATATAGAAACTGAAAAATGACATTCAATTCATTTTATGAGGCCACAGTTTTCCTGTCACACAAACCACACAAAATCCCAACAAAGAATGAAATCTGTATAAAAACAGATACAAAATTCTCAGTGATATACTTATAGACTGAAGCTCATGAGACATTGAAAAGATCATGCAACATGATCAAGTAGGCTTCACTGTAGAGTTTAACAGATGTTTCAATAATCACAAATCCATAAATGCAATCTACCATCTGAATAAACTGAAATTTAAAATCCACATGATAATCACATTGGACCCCAAAAGACCTAGGACAAAATCGAACACACCATTATGGTAAAAGTACTGGTGATATTAATAGTTGAAAAAACTGTCTCAAAACAATAAGGCAATTCATAGCCCATAGCTCACATCAACTTAAATTAAAAGAAACTGAAACAATTCCACTAAGATCAGTAGCATGATAAGGCTGGCCATCTTCTCAATATCTATTTAGTAAAGTACTTGAAGTCTTAGGTAGGGAGATAAGGTAACTAATGGAAATCACATAAATACTAGTTGGTATGAAAGAAGTCAAAGCATTGCTATGTGTGGAAAATATGTGAGTATGTGACCCTAAATATTCCACTAGGGAATTCCTATAGCTGATATATACCTTCAACAAAGAGGCTGGATACAAGATTAACTAAACAAACAAATAAACAAAAATTCAGTAGTTCCCTTACATAAAAATGACAATGATACTGAGAAAGAAATCATGAAAACATACCATTCACAGTAGCCTCAAATAACATAAAAATATTGGAATAATTCTAACTAAGCAAGTTAAAGAAAGAAACTGAAGATGATGTCAAACAATAAAAGATCTTCCATAGTCATAGATAGGTAGGATTAATAGAGTAAAAATGCCCACCCCACCAATATAATCCATGGATTAGTTGTAATTCCCATCAAAATCCTAACAAAATTCATATCTTAAAAGGCCAAATTTAAGCTTCATTGGAAACACAGAATAAAAGAATAGCTGAGACATCCCAAAATGGAGAGTGGGGGGAGGGGAGTGGAAGGAGGGGAAGGGATGGAGGAAGGAAGGAAGGAAGGAAGGAAGGAAGGAAGGAAGGAAGGAAGGACGGAAGGAAGGAAGGAAGGAAGGAAGGAAGGAAGGAAGGAAGGAAGGAAGGAAGACTGGACCTATCACTACCCCCTGATTTCTAGTTGTACTACAAAGCAATAATAACAAAACCAACATGGTGTTGACATCAAAATAGAGACACTGGTCAATGGAATCAAATTGAAGTCATGTACATACACACTTTTGTATACCTGATTTTTTAAGATAAAGAAGCCTGAATATATATACTAGAAAAAAGAGAACATCATCAACAAATGTAGCTGGACAAACTAGATGTCTGTCTGTAGAAGAATGCAAATGGACATAAACTTTGCCACTTTCATAAAACTCAACTCTAAATGGATCAAAAACATCATCTTAAAACCAGATACAGTAAACACAATCTTCTTCTAGCAGCTTTCAGGTGAAGATGGAGAACTCTCAGCTCTGCTTGGACCAATCCCTCCTGGACACTCCCATTCTCCCATCTTGATAATGGACTGGACCGCTGAACCTTCAAGCCAGCCCTAATTAAACGCTGTCCTTATTAAAATAGCCTTGGTCATGGTGTTTATTCATAGCAGTTAAACCCTAACTAAGAAAGAATTTGGCACCAGGGACTGTGAAATTGCTGTGATACGCATGACCATTCTTTTGTTTTTGATTTTGAAGTTCTGTATTTGGAAAGCCATGGAATCCTTTAAGTAGACTTAAAAGACTATCCTAGCAGGAATATGGAAAACTTCATTGCTGAGAGTGATTTGAACTGTGTAGACCTGGCCCAAGATACATTAGTGGAGAAGAATTTCGGTACATGGTGCAGAGATGATTTTTGTGGTATTTTGGCAAAGAACGTGGCTAATTTGCCCTGTCTGAAGACAATTTCTGCCTAGGGCTAAGGGGAAGAAATTTAGATTAGTTGCTTTGAAAAATAAAGTATCATAATGAATTCATATAAATTCTGTAGAATAGTTATTAAAATCACTCTTATGAAGAGCATTTTTAATGAAAAGAAACAAGCTCAGAAAGAAAAAAAATACAGTATATGGTTGAAGTATTATAAGAGCACTAGGAAGTAGAATGGAACTGAATCCTATGTTCTAGGAGGATGACAGAATAAAGGAGGGGAATTTTGGAACATGAACACACCCAGCTAAATTTAGGTTCAGGAATGAAAATACATATCTTTAAAGACAGAAGTAAGCAGATCTCAGAATTCAATGCCAGCCTGAGATAGCACATTCCTAGTAGAGAAAAGCTAAGGTTCAGTAGTGGTGATATATGCCTTCAATCCTAGAACTCAGGAAACAAAACCAGGCAGGTGTCTGAGTTCAAGGTCAATCTACAGAGTACATTCCAGGACAGCTAAGTTTAGGCAGTGAAGGATTTGGAAAACAGAAAGCAGGTGACAGTGTAAATGGGGGCATTTTCCAGCTCCAGTAAGCAGAACTCAGCAGCTTCAGTCATCTGCCTCTAGCTTTAGTATCAAGAATAGAAGGGACTACTAGGACAACTGACGTGTATTAGCTAGAACAAAGAAAGCACTGGAGATGAAGAAGAGACCAGCATCACTGAGGTGAAACCTGGGATGTATTTTCTGAGAGCCCAAAAGAAGCCTTGGTTCAGAGATAACCAAGGTTGTACCTCATGTTGCAGCTGTAGTTGGTAATGTATAAGAGACACTCAAGTTATACTGGATTTGAAGGCATGAAAGGGGTTATAGAGAGCACTTGAGGCTTGGCACTCTGAGACGCCATGGAAAAACATTGGTAAAGGGGCTGCCTCAGTTACAGTTGACAACCTAGGATTAAAGGGGTCATGTAAGAAGTTGAGGCTTGACACCATGAAGAGAGCCTATAAGGGACTGTTTTGAAGCCTAGTTGCAGCTGAAGAGATTGGATGAATCTCAGAAGAGACTTTGAACTTTGCACTTTTAACATTATTGAAATTGCTATAGACTATGGGGACTTTTGAAGTTCGACTAAATATATTGTGCTTTATGCTAGGTTTAAGTGTAGCCTCATAGTCTCATGTATTTGAACAAGCCTACAGGGGGAGGGGTCAGAGAGTAAAATGTGGTGGTGTGAGTACAACTAGCCCAGGGAATGGCATTATTTGAAGGTGTGGTCTTGTTGGAGTAGGTGTGCCATTGTGGGCTTGAATTTTAAAACACTCATCCTAGTTGCCAGGAAGCCAGTCTTCTCCTAGCAGACTTCAGATGAGATGTAGAACTTTTGTTTCTGCCTACACCATGCCTGCCTGAATGCTGCCATATTCTCACGTCTGGCATGAAGATAAAGGATTTAATCTCTGAACCTATAAGCCAGCCCCAATTAAATCTTAAACTTATAAGAGTTGCCTTGGTCATGGTTTCTTTTCACAGCACTAAAACCCTAAGACAGACACTAACAATCAGACAAAGAGGTAGTTTACAGTATGGGTAAAGACTTTTACCAACCACATATACAATACAGGGCTATCACTATATATATCACTATAAATATATATATATATTTAATATGTATATATTTAATATGTATATATTTAATATGTATATATTAAATATATATATAAATATATATATATATTTATAGTGATATATATATATCAATATATATCTATATCTATATCTATATCTATATCTATATCTATATCTATATCTATATCTATATCTATATCTATATATCTATATATATATATATATATATATATCAACAATGGACAAAACAACAAAATACCCAGATATCAAAAAATAACACAATTTTAAAAGTGAAGTACCTATCTGAACAGAATTCTCAAAAGAAGAAATTAAAGTGCCTGAAACACTTGCAGAAATATTTAACATACTTATTCATCTGGGAAATGTAAATCAAACCTACTTTGAGATTTTTTTTAACATTAGGCAGAATCGTTAAGAAAAATTAAACAAGCAACTGACAGCTCATGCTGGCAATGATGTAGACTAAAGGGAACACTCATCCTTTGCTGGTGTGTGTATAAACTTGTAAGGACATTTATTAGTGTGGTGAGTCCGCAGAAAGCTGGGATTAGATCTAGGTCAAGATCAATGTGTATCACACTTGGGTTTATATGGAAAGCAACTTTATCTTACCACAGAGATATTTGGTCAACCATGTTCATTGCTGTTTTATTCATAATAGCCAGAAATCAGGAACAACTTAGATGTTCTTCAACAGAAAAATGAAGAATGAAATGTAGTAATTTACACAATGAAATATTATTTGGCCATGTTTTTAAAAATGGCATCATAGAATTGGCAGGTAAATGAATGGACAGAAAGAATATCCTGAGTGATGTAACTCAAATCCAGAAAGATGAATATATCATGAATTCTATTATGTGGATAATAGCTCTGATGTCAATGATAATCAAGATACAATCTATAGAACCACATATGTTAGACATAGAGTAATGAGATAGAGTTCCCTAGGTAAGGAACATATAATAGATTATCATAGTTGGTTGGGGAGACTAGAATAGGAGGATCAAGTAGAGAGAGGTTGGACAAATGATAAGGGAGGAAATATAAGGAAAGACAACAAAAATTAAGGGTCATTTGAGGGGTAATATGAGAAGTTGATACAGAATATTTATGAATGTGATCTAAATGAAATTGCCAAATAATGAGAAATGGGGCCCCAAGGATATCTGTTGTCACTAAATGAAGCCTCCAGAACATAAATTGGGTTACATCTAATTGAGTCATCAGAAAAAGGGGTCTTTTGGGAACACCCAAGTCACCCAAGTCTCCAATGATGAAGACAGTACCAACACAACTCATTTAACATGGAGAAAATAATGATGCTTACATAGATTCTTCCCCTTTATGTGCTAATGTCTTTGGTACAGGAAGGTACTCTGCATGTTAACAAAGAAGAAAAATAGTTACCAAATGTGGTAGTTTGAATATGCTTGACACACGGGAAGTTTTGCAATGTTGAAGGAAGAGTTTCACTGCATAAGTGGACTTTGAGGTCACCTATGCTCATGCTCCATGCAGTGGAAAGAGACCCTCCTCTTAACTGCCTGCAGAAGATGGTCTCCTGCTGCTGCCATTGGGTGACATTGTAGAATTACAAGCTCTTTCAACACCATGTCTGCCTGGATGCTGCCATGCTTCTCCCTATGATTGTCTACAGACTTAACCTGTAAAACTCTAAGTCAACCCCGATTAAATTTTTTTACAAGAGTTTCCATAGTCATGTAGTCTCTTCACAGGAGTAGAGGCCTAACTAAGACACCAAGCCAGCCATAAAATCTCTGATTTACAAAGGTGTTCTGTCTACAAGATATGCTAGGACAAATAAGATAAAGTTGTGGGAGTAACCAATTAAAAACTGATTTGAACTAAGGCCCACTCCACAAGATGGAACATATATCTGATACTTCTTGAGTGACCAAGAACCCATGGCTAGCTTGCTCAAGGATCTATGGTAAAACTAAGTGCCACTGTTTTACTAAAGGTATAAATAAATGACTCCTAATTATATTCTGCTATACTCAGAGATCTTTGCCTTGCTCAGCCATCATCAGAAGTTTTCTACAGCAGGGAACTCTGCATAAAAGAATATGGAAATAGTGTAAGACAAAGAATGGATAGAGGACAACAAGGAAACAAGGTCTTTTAAGACAACAAAACCAATGCACATAGAACTCATAGAGTCTGAGGCAATAGCATAAGACCTACAGATTTCTTTAAGAGATAGGAATCCTAGAACTGAAAAGAGAAGTGGGCATGTGCCTCCACTTCTAACTCATAAGCAATCTCCAATTGATAACCATTTTTAAATGAAAATTTAGTTTTTCTTTAAAGGGGGCTCACTGGGGAAACAAACTATGCTTATGTATAGGCTGCATGCCTAGCAGTAGATTGCCAACAGAAAACAAACTCATTGGCTTCTTCTGAGAAGATTTGCCACATAATGTCAAAGCTTTTCCTTTTCTCTTTTTCTTAATATTATCTTTTTTTTTAAAAAATTTTTTCTTCTTTCTTTTCTGTTTACACCCTGGTAAATAAGAGTCTCTGACTCATCCTCATGTAAGCAACTATAAATTTAATGGATCTAAAAAATAAAAAGAGGACTAGGTTTGTAGAAATAAGTAGCCTTTGAATAGGAGAATGATGGGGAAGAAGAGAAAAAAGTAAGGCACCAAAATGAAAATGACTCAAAAATCTGTATGTATATTTAAAGTTAATAACCAATGAAATAACTTTGAAGTAACTGTTACTTATATTACACATGAAATATCTACATAAAGATATTTAAAAAGACTAGTGGAAAACACCAAGAAGACACACATAATAATTATTTCATTATCATAAGTTAGAAGAATTAATATTGTAAATAATCTTTATACTGCCATCAAACAAACTACAGATTTAAGGCAATCCTTACTGAAATCAGTCATATCCAAATAGAACAAAAATGCTTTAAAATAAAACAAACAAACAAAACAAATAAAAAACCCTCTGAATATTGAATGATTCTTACATAGAAAGTATATAGTAGAGCATCACACTTAAGTTCCAAATATAGTGTGGAGATACAAAATCCAATCCAGACTGGTAGTCTCATGAACAGTTTCTTGTCCCACATGGACCAAGGGACAGATGATAGGGACTAGAAGTAAATTTAGGCATCTGTAGCCTCCTAACACAAGAAACAGATCCAGAGAAACAGATGCTTTGGGGGAAGGATGATGTCTTTAATAAACTACACTGGGGAAATTAGGTATCCATAAATGCAGTAAAACGAAACTAGATTCTTCTCTCCCATTCCAATAGGTGACATTGTGAAATGCAACACAAAACTTTGAAACACTTAGAATAAGCTTCTGAGCATTGGAAGAATCCAGATATTCTATAAAATTCAAATAATACATTATACAAAAACACTAACATAACTAACATATACTAACATACATTTAATTTATAGTAAAAAATGTCCTCCATTCCAAATCAAGAGTTCAGCACAACAAAGAGAAAACTGTATCATATAAAAATGCTTTGAAAATATATTATCTAAAAAGTTAATATCTAGAATATATAAAGAGATCAATGACAGAGCAAACAAAAATTTGTTGACAGAAGACATAATGTGTATTTCTCAAATACAAAGGGATTACAATCAATGAATAAATGAGGGAAAACATCTGAATCTCACAACTAGTATGTGAAATGCTAATAAAAATTTATATTACCAACTCATCCTATCTGAAATGACTAGTGTCAAAGAGACAAAATTCAAATGCTAGAAAGAATGAGAAGAAAGGAAAAGCCTGACACCATATTGGTAAGAATGAAAATTAGTAAGTACATTATATAAAACTGTAGAAAATCCTCCAAATATTAAAATAATTTAAAACAGAATGACCATATTGCCCAAATTCTCACAAGTGGGCCTGAATCTAAACATAGTGAAGTCAGGATGAAAAACAAAAGACATCTTCATTGTTCATTAGTGATAATTACAATAACCAAGAAATGGAGTCAATTATATATCTAACAATTAATTGATGGCACAAATATGGCATCTTCTCTAAGTATATATACACAGACACACACAGACACACACACATAAACATTTCATGATTGTCTTAGCTCACATGGAGAAACTCAAAGTGTTGATCTCATAGAAGCTGAAAGTAGAATGTCATTACAAGAGCTCGCAAATGCATAGGTTGGAGTTACATAGAAAAAAAATCATATCTTAAATGCCTCCTATTAATCAGAATAGTGATTCTAGATAACAATAATATGCTGTGTATTTGATGGAAATAATGTCAAGAAAAGACTTTGAGTATAGGTGAAGCTATAGATAGGTAATATAAATGTGTCAAGGCATGTTTATAACTTACCTATATATAATATTTATATATTTGTTAAATTAATACTTTTTTCAAAATATATTTGTTCTGAAGCATCCCCAGTCTATTAAAATGACATTTCTGTTAATAATGATATATAAGCTATATCTCCACACCACATTTTTTCTTAAGCAAAGCCACTGTAGATTTGAGATAGTATATACAAACTTGTCATAGACAATTATCTATTTTATTAAATTTCAGGCATTGACTCAGGAACTATGCATGATCTCAAAGCCTCCATTTGGTGTGCTTCTCATCATACTCACTATGACAATGACTAAGCCTTATATTTTTGGTTGTAGGTATCTTCTTCACTTAGAGCCAACTGCAATTGGAGCAAAGTGTTCACTGTTCTTCACTTTCCTATTCTGCTTTTCTCTATTTACAGTGTTATTTATTTATTTATTTATTTATTTATTTATTTATTTATTGAATGATTGATTGATTGATTTACCATTCACCCACACTCTACATTTCCAAGATAATATATTCTGTATGTGAATGAACTTGTTCTTATTTTTAAAATCAAGATGAGGGACTTAACCACAACAAAATATGTGTGTTAATTGTGATAATTTCTGGCTAATTACTTCATAGTAACAACTATCAAACAAAGAAACCTTTCATGTTACTAACCCAGAAGAATGGTGTTTTAAAAATTAAACTGGACTTAAAATATAGATGAAATATTTATTGGCCTTTTGGACAAAATATAATTTAGCCCTGAATCAACAAAGATCTGAAGAAATTCTGGGAAAACAGGGCCAAAGGAAACACAATAAAGAGCACACAATGTACTTACTCTGAGGATACATTTGTAAAAGGGCTTAGAAAAATGTTTTAAGACGTATGAGTATCAAAGATCAAAGATGAACACTTTCAACTAGAGATTGCATCCATCAGGAAACTTCTGATGACTGAAATCTGTGTCACATTGCCTTTAGCCAAGACAAAATATGCTAAGGGATTCTTCCGCATGGTCTTCCATCTCTTCCTACAATGAGGAACAAACCTTTCTCTTCTGATACAGATTCAAAATGGGGGATGAATAGTGTACCTTAGGAGCTTCCAACATGGAGGAAGGGAAACCAATATATACTCTTCTACCTAGGACTCAACCAAATCTTAGCTAAATAAGAACAAGAGAACCACTTAGAATCGAGCTGCCAATTAATTGAATTTCCCATCACTTCTTTTATAAAGAACAATGGGAAAAATTAAAGGTCACTATCTTTCCTCAATGCATTTAAATTATCTTCTAATATACAGAAGTATAGTTGTTACTGGATCATAGTCATTCACAATGCTTACCTTGTATCAGATGTTGTCATTGTACAAAAATGCTAAGATGATAGTTTATAATTTGATGTAAACTACAAGGAAATAAAAAATACTAATTTCATGTTTCATTGAATGATAAAATTATAAGAAATGCATATATCTCCTAGTGGGAATACTCTAAAATCTATGCATGTACTTTATTTATAAAATGTCTCATTCAATGGCTATTATCAATAATTATATTACCAGATACTGAAGAGATTGAGGAAGACCCAAATAGATAGTTTAGTTAATCTGTAGTTCTATGCCTTTCAAAACTACCTTGATCTCATTATAAAACGTAATTGTGATGAGTGTCAAGCTTTGGGCACTACCAAGATTCAGGTATTTTGAACATAGGGTCTGCTGGAAATAAATCACATATTTTTGGAACAGCAGAAAAATTTTTGTTACACTCATAGTGGTAAAACACTAATTTACCAGTTACATAAGGCCTCAAATTTCCTTTATATTGACTTTTTATTCTAAGAAAGAATACAGAGATAGACTTGTGAGTAAAAGAACTTGATGTCCTAAACTTGAATTTGTAGGACCCAGATAAAAATCTGGTCATGACTACAAGCACCTAAACCCCAGGCCTTTAAGGCAGTGGAAGACAAGAGGATTCCAGAGTGTGCTGCATAGCTTCAGGTTTAGTCTGAACAAACCCATCCTAAGGGAATATTACAGAACATTAGAGTGGGGCCATCTTCTGATGTCATTTTTAGTTATGGGCTTACATTTATGTCCAGGAATATATAGTCTCTCTCTCTCTCTCTCTCTCTCTCTCTATATATATATATATATATATATATATATATATATATATATGTGTGTGTGTGTGTGTGTGTGTGTGTGTGTGTATGTGTGTGTATACATATATACACATATATTAGCTCAGAGAGCTTTATTCATGTTTAATATGTAAGTGAATAATGAGCAGGCAAAATGGTTCAGGAGGTAAAAGCACTTGCTACTGAGTTTTATAAACTAAGGTTGATCCACAGGATAAGTTATGGTAGAAGAATCAACTTCTAAATTTGCAGTAACACAGTGCTGTCTCTCTCTCTCTCTCTCCTCTCTCTATCTCTCTGTCTTTCCCTTTTCTTCCCTTTTTCTCTCATATACACAAATAAATAAGTGTAATAACAATTTTCATCAACTAAAATATGTACAGTACTATATAAAATCTACAATATTCTTACTTAGGCAAGGCAAATATTTAGTGGCTTTATTTCCTCTAACTTCTACTACGTACCATCTTGTTATATAACCATGTCCTGGTCATATATTTCTGTATGACAAATTGTTACACTAATGTAGAAGCGGCTCTTGGCAAATTCCATTGAACATGTTAATATCCAGGACATACTCATCAAATTTGATTTTTCTGTGATAAATATGCACTTCTCCTAATTAACATAATAAAACAAAGATTCTTTTAATAAGCATAAACCTCCATCCCTAGGTGTTAAATTGTCTTTTGTTTTATCTCTATTAAATTAGGTACTAAAATAACTACAGATATCTGTTGAGAATATGAAAGACTTACAGGTAGAAAAACATAAATTAAACCCACAGGATCATGCATCCGAATGTCCCCAGTGGTATTGTTTTGAAAAGTTATTGTAAATATTTAGGAAGTAAAGCCCTGATTGAGGAACTGAGTCACTGCGGGTGGCTTTGAAAGTTGATAGCTTCAGCCCAGTTCTTGTCCACTCTATTTCCTATGTAGATGGAAAACTGATCTTTTTTTCCTGTCACACTCTCCTGACATCATAGACTGTACATCTTTAGAACATTAAGCTAAAATAAACCCTTTCTTCTTCTAGTTGCTTTTTGTCATGTTATTTTTCACAGTGATGTAAAAGTGAAGACTACACTATCTAATCTAATACATATACTTTGTGGACAGATGGAATAATGTATTATTTAGAGTATAAGATATAAATTTAAACCTGCTTCACTGCTAATTCCGTTTCTTTTCTTTTCTTTTTTTCTTTCTTTTTTTTTCTTTTTTTCTTTCTTTTTCTTTTTTTCTTTTTTTCTTTTTTTTTCTGGTTTTTTGAGACAAGATTTCTCTGTGTAGTCCTGGCTGTCCTGGAACTCACTTTGTAGACCAGGCTGGCCTCGAACACAGAAATCCACCTGCCTCTGCCTCCCAAGTGCTGGGATTGGAGGCGTGTGCCACCACCATCCGGCTTTTTTTTTTTTTAAAGTGATCACTTTTTTTTTTTAAAGATTTGTTTATTTCTTTCTTTAATGTATATGAGTACACTGTAGCTGTACAGATGGCTGTGAGCCTTCATGTGGTTGCTGGGAATTGAACTCAGGACCTCTGCTCACTCAGGCCCCTCTCGCTCCCGCCCAAAGATTTATTTATTATTATGTTACTTTAGACACAACAGGAGAGGGCGTCGGATCCCATTATGAGATGGTTCTGAGCCACCATGTGGTTGCTGGGATTTGAACTCAGGACGTTTGGAAGAGCAGTCAGTGCTCCTACAACCTGAGCCATCTCGCCAGCCCCACTAATTCAATTTCTTTGTGTGCTTTTATATGTGAATAGCTCAGTGCATGGTACTGAACTACATATGAGCTACAGAACATAGGAAAATAAAGGTACAATTGAGTATTTACTGATTATTCTTTCAAAGTATAGAGAATCACTATGGAAATCCAGTAATATAAGAGGATCCTGACTAAATGAAGTCTATGTTAGAAATTTAAAGACTGACTCAAGATTTAAAATGAGGGTTGGAGTGAAGGTTCAGTACCAAAGAATACTTTTGCTCTTACAGAGAACCAGAGTTCATTTCTCAGCATCCATACCAGAAGTCTCACAACCACCTGCTTCTCCAGCTCCTGGGCTTCTCCAGTCTCCACAGGTACCTCCATGACTGTTCACAAACAAAAAGGCAAACAGAAATATATACACATAAATGTTTTTTAAAGACCTGAAGATAAAAAGGATGATAAGAATAAGGAGAGTAGTAGGTGTTGCAGAAAAACAAGGGAGGATGCCAGAGATCTGGTATTATCAAATACACATACACATGGGTAAATTAGCATATGGGAGCCCACAAGATATGATTGACATATGCTAATAAACATATGTACAATCACTGTATTTAACCTCAGAATGTAGAGCAAGTAGGGAACAGATAAATAGGTTACAGAAAGGGAGAGAAGGTGGTAAGGAGAGTTAATCTTACTTGTCCAATGGCCTGGATCTGGAGTTAACTATGAAAAATATGTCAATATAGTAGAAAATAGTGACTAAACCCTGGAGTTGCCATTTATCTTGAAGTATGGAATACTTCCCCATACAGGCTTCTACTGTATTAGATTACTTTTAAAAGATTTCTTGTCTCATGCTCAATTTCTGCAGAACTCAAGAAAGCTATATGGCAAAGCAAAAGTAAACCAGCTAATATTGTTTTCTTAAAATATTAGGAAATGAAAAACATGAAGGGAATACAAAGTACTGAAGAAAAATGTTAAAGTTAAGTGAAAACTAATCTTTATATATGAGTAATAAAGTTTGGGAACTCCTATGGAAGAGTTAGGAAAAGGACTGAAGGAAATGAAGCTTATAGTAATCCCGTATAAAGACCAATAGCATTAACTAACCCAGACTCCCAAGAGCTCCCAGAAACTAAGCCATCAACTAAAGAGCATATGTGAGCTGTTCAGTGGCCCCGGGGCACATATGTAGCAGAGGACTGTCTTTTCTGTTGTTCTCAAGGGGGTATGATGCAACAAATCCTGTAGAGAATTGGTTCTCCAGGGAAGGCATATGTGGGAGTGAGTGAAGTGGAAATGGTTGCATGATGTGAATGGGAGGTGGGGGGGGTGTTGGTGGGTAGGGAAGCACACTTTCAGAGGCAAAGGGTTCGGGGATAGGGTAAAGAACTCTTGGAAGAAGGACCAGGAGAGGGGACAATTGGGATAAGAATAAATAAAATGATTTAAATTTAAAATCATGTCAGCAAATGCTAACAAATTTAATCTGGTAATATATTGAATAACAGTAATATTTAGATAAAAACATAGTATGCATATCAATAATATATTCCAGGAAAAGGTGAGAGGATGAGTGTGAAGAAATCAATTAATGGGACACATAAATATAAATTCAGAAACCTGATTAAGTTATTGTTAGATAGAATTCGTATATTTTATACATCAAATAAAATTTAGATTATAAGAATTGCTGAAAAATAAAAACTTTATGAAGTCAGTTGTATGTTTCTAAAGGTTTAATTTGTTATTTAGTTTCTATGTGTGCTCACATGCATGATCTCTCTCTCTCTCTCTCTCTCTCTCTCTCTCTCTCTCACACACACACACACACACACACACACATACACACACACACACACACACACACACACACACACACACCTGCAGAGATAACTGACAATGAATTCTCTGAAGCTGGTGTTACAGACAGTTGTGATCCATCAAATATGGATGTGTGGAACTGCACTCTGGTCCTCTGGAAGAACAACAGATAAGATCGATCCATGCTGAGCCATCTTTTCAGCCCCAAACATGTCTTTTTAAAAATAGGAAAACGTGAGTATTACTAAATTAAATCTATAATCTTACAAAGTAGTCTACTATAACTTGTATAATTTCCAGTGTTCTAAAAGTTACAATAGAAATGGAAGATGAGATAATTGCTACCAACATTGAAATAGGAAGAAGCAATCCCACTTTACTAATGATACATTGTATGCATTTAAAACTCAAGAATGGGAGAGGAACATTAACAATTGTAAGCTTGTTACTGAGAGAAAACACAGCATTCCATAATTAGAATCTATATAATTTTCTAAACTATAAGATGCAGTTTTTCATCTAAGGGGAATAGTGAGACCCAGAGAGCAACTGTTATATCAGCTGTATGCTTTTACTGTAGATGCTGGTCATCTGGTTGAACTGCAAAGAATTATCATCTAAATTTAACAAACTATTTAGTTACTTTTCTTTGAGAAACACAAAAACAACCTGAGGTAATATGCAGGATGATGTCACTTACAACCATGAAATAGAAACCATATAAAGAAAGTGAGTTGCTGGTAAGATGCACAATGAAGACAGATACTTTCTACTAGGCCCAAAGGTCTGAATTCAGTTGCTGAGTTCTACATAATGGCAGAAGTGAAATGACAGCCAAAATTGGTTCTCTGACTTCCACAGGTTTAAACAGACGCCACACACACACACATACACACACACACACACACACAAACACACACACACAAGTACACACACAAAGACAGAGATATAGAGAAAGGGACAGAGACAGAGAGATATAGAGACAGAGAGTGGCTCAGAGACACCACGAGGTGAGATACACACATACACATACAATACATACAAACACACAGAGACAGTGAGAGACATGCAGAGAAATACACACACACTCATACACACACAGATCAAATAAAATTCTTTATAAAGAACTAAAAATGGATGTTTTCAAAAATAAATAATAAAAATTTAGTAGTCCATGCCACTCTTCGACTATAAATTTCTTTCATATTGCACAAAGAGTTAAATTTCCCCCAAATAATAAAAGAGTCACTGAAATGCCACAAGAAGTACAAACTTGAAAACTTGAAAACCATTGTGGAAGTGGTGAAAGCAGAGGTATATGTTGTCCATAAAAGGAATAGATGAGAGATGACAAGAATGTCTATCAAAGTCAGCAAATAATCTGTTCTGATACATGTTTTCACGTTCATTTCAGAACAATGAAAATCATGTATTCACTCTTAACCCATTCTTTCTACCTGTAACCATCTTGAGGACATTGTTAGCTGCTTTATTATAGAAGAGAAACAATAACAGTAACTTCTGGTTATTTACATATAAAAATAGGTAAGTGGGGTTCAGGTAGTGGAAGCATGGACAGATTTGCAGAATCACACCACTTAGTGGGCACCACTAAGATGACCAAATGAATGATGGAGAGCTAGGAAAGATAGAAAAACAGAGAAGAGAAGTGAAACTAGAGATGGACATAAGTGATGGTGGTAACGACCAGGCTGATGTGAGTGCCCTGCACTGTTACCTAAGGTCACAGTGATGCTTTGAGCCATGCTGCCACCAAGGGAGCCTACTGTAACCTGAGTCTTTAGTGATGATCTTGGCTCTTGGTACCACCAATGGCTATGCTGATGCTCATGGTCTCTTTTGCAGCCTGAAGGCAAGTTGATGTTCATGGGCTACTGCTGGGGACCATATTAATCTGAGTAGCCTCTGCTGTTACCTGAGGCGATGGTGATGCTGTGGTCTGGGCTGCCTTTGAGGATCTTCTCTATGTCTGTGGGCCTTCTGCAGCTAAGAGTGGTAATTGTGGTGTGGGCTGTCACCAGAAACCTTATAGAAGCCCATGAGCTATGTTACTGCTGACTGTAAGGAACAAGGAAGATGCTTTTGCAATGATATCAATGACCACAGCTGAACAGTTGAGCAAAAAGGGCTTCTGTGACAACCTGTACCCCTACCCCAACATCTCCCCCCCCAAAGTAGCAGTCTAAACAAGAAGCTATCAAAGAGGAAGTTAAAATAGTGTGATCAGGATGCTGAAGTTATTTCTCTATAACTGATGGTTTGTGGCGTGGGGATGTAGGAAGGGAATAACTAGTAGAAATTTGACTTTTTATACATATTTATTTTTAATTTTGTTTTGTAGGAGAGGCCTCAAGGGTATGGAACAGACATGAGTGGGAACAGGGTACATGATGTGAAATTCCCATCAAATCAATAAAAGTCTTATGTTAAAAATATCCATTTGTAAAGTAAAATAAACATAAAAAGATTAGCCATCAAGTCAACAGTATCTTGAAGAATGTGTAAGTATTTGAATAAAAAACTCAGTAAATTTTACTTGTAAAATAAAAGCCCCACAATCTATTAGATAGCAATACTATTACAGTTTAGCAGTAACTAACATTTGTGGACAGAAGTGTTAATATTTCAACTTAAACATAGATTTAAAAAAACATCTTCATGCAGTTTTAAGGATTTTTGTTATTTCTAATTAAATTTATTTTAATGGGAATCAAAATTTCATGATGAATTTTTGGCCAAATTGTTTCCATTAAAAAGTGCTGATTTTTTGAAAACTAGCAACTTAAAACTGCTGCATGCACAGAAAAAAATAGGTCCATAAAACCTTTTTTCTTACCTTTTGAAGATTTTACCATAAATTGTTATCACTAACCAGTTATTTACTATTAAACTTCAATAGTCAATGTCAACAAAAGCATATGATATCTTCTTCCATCATTGAGTAAGAATGGAGTGGCAGGTCTTGAGGATAATATTAATTTAGCCTTCTGAGTTTTCTGGTCAGACTTGGTTCCTCTGTAGGCTCCAGGAACTTTCTTGTACACAGGTTTGAAGATACTCAGGAGCAACACTTTGCCTCACATCAGAACAGCAAAATAACCCAGTGGAGGAAAGACAGTGATGTTCTCAATATACTTGGGCTTGACTGGAACCACATCAACAATGTTTATATCACCAAATTTCAAGAATTTAGGGCCATCTCCCACCTTCCTATCAGAATAGTTATCAACCTTTTTTCTAAACTTAGCAACTTGCATGTTACAAGAGCCATGTGAAAATCCAATACAATGGCACAGTCAACACCTTTTTAACCTGGGTGATTTAGGATAATCAACTGAGCAGGGGAACCATCTGCTTCTATTGGCAGGTCACTTTTACTGCCTTTAGCAATATTGCCGTGTCTAGAATCTTTGAAAGATACATTGTTTACATTGAAGCCCATGTTGTCTCCAGAAAGAACTTCACTGGAAGCTTCATGGTGCATTTCATCAGACCTTACTTCTGATATGGCATTGACTAGTGCAAAGGGAATGGCTATACCAACTTTGATAATGGCAGTATCCATTCAGCCTATGAGAATAGTGATAATACCATTAATTTTAGAAACATGTTGGAAGCGCATTAGAAAATACTTGCCAGTTTGACAATCCAATTGTAGGATACAATCCTATGGCTCCCAGTAGTGTGGTTCTAACCATGTCATCATCTATACAGGTGACTTTCCATCTTTTTAGCTATTGGCACTTGGCTCCAGCATGTCACAATACTAGCCAGGAAGAGGAACAAGTGTTACTGTGTCAAGGTTGTAGCTAATTTTCATAATCTATATGCTGACTTCCTTAACAATTTATTTGTGCATCTTGAGAATGTAAAGGTGGCTCCCTGAAAATGTTTTGCTGACACCAACAATTAGTTGCTTTACAACCAGTGTGTAAGGTTTCTGGAATGCTCACAGGTCTGCCATTCTTGAAAATACCAGCTTTAAATTCACCATACCAGCAGAAATAAACAATACAGTATAGTTAGTCTGAGATGTACCTATTATTATGCCTTTTGATAAGGTCTTTGTATGCTGATGTATCAATGATAGTCATATGGTATTTCCTAGTCACAGGATATATTAATAGTGATACTATATTCGTGTTCAGCTTTTAGATTGTCCAAGACTCAGCCACATTTGGAGTCTTTTCCCATCTTAGCACCCTCTGTTTCTTAATTGTTCATTTATCAGTCCAACCATATTTGTAGATCAGATGGTCAATCATTGTGGGCTTGCCCAAATCTATGTGTCCAATGATGACTATTTTGATAGAGTTATTTTCTTTCTCATTTTGGTTTGAATTAGAGAGAGTATTTCTAAAGTCCCAGTGAAAAAGTCTCATTTTCTTTATGTGTGCTATACACTTCTGTGAGTTTACAGTATCTCTTTGAGACTATAAGAGGGGGTGTCAGATTCCCTGGAACTGAAGGTGATTTTGAACCAGCTGATATAGGTGTTGGGAAAGGATCTCAGAGCTTCTAAAAGAACAGTACATGCTTGTAACTACTGAGTCAAATCTCCAAGGCCTAAATGCTAGATTTTAACATGATAGCATGGCTTTTAACTTTAGTAAGAGTTGGATTATCCAGTATATGATTATATATTTAAATAAATCAATATTACTATTGTAACCCAAGAAGTAGCTAACATTATGAAGATGAAATGTTTTGTATGTGTTCATTGAGAAATATATTAGAACTGTTAGTTAAAATTCAGAAACCATAAAAGAAAATAATGCATTTAACTATATGAACATTAAAAGCTCCCACGTAGGAAATCTATCAAATTTAAGTCATGTGATAGATTAGAAAAGGCTGTAATACTTTCATAACAAGAAGACCATAATATAGGGATTTATCAACTACAAGTCAATAAGCAAAGAGAAATGATCCCAAAAGAAAACATGGACCAAAGATCCAAAGAAACACAAAAGAGTGGATGTAAATTAGCAAAATAAAATGACTGGTATGGGACAGGGATGAAGGTACCAGACAGATGTTTGTCTAGAATTTTACATAAACCCTCAAGAGGCCTCATCAGCTGGGTTCAATCTATCTGTCCATTTTAGAACAGTCAACATGGTGTTAAATTTATACACAGTGCTAGGTATAAAAGAAAGGAGTTATGAATAGAAATCTAGACCATGGGTATGACTCAGTTGGTAAATTTATCTACTGCCAAGCTTGACAATCCTGAATCCACAGTACAGGTCACTTTGGGTTTTATTGCTTGGAAGAGACACCATGACCATAGCAACTCTTATAAAAGAAAACATTTCATTGTAACTGTCTTTCAGTTCAGAGGTTTAGTTCATTGTTGTCATGTTCTGAAGCATGGTGGCATACAGGCAGGCATGGTGATGGAGAAAGGGCTTGAGAGTTCCACAACTGTATCTACTAGCAGCAGGAAAAGAGAATACCATTGGCCTAGTTTAGGCTTGTGAGACCACAAAGGCCCACCCCCAATGACAATTTCTTCAACAAGATCACACCTAGTAAGGACACTCCCTATGAGCAGATAGGGGAAATAAGAAAGCACATATTTGCTCAGGTTTTCTTCTGACCTTCACATGCATGCTATTCTTTTTTTCCTTATGAATAACATGCACAAAATGCATTACTTTATAAAAACAAAGCTTGGAATTCCATTTATCCTCAACAGATATTATAAAAATGAAGCAAAATGAACCGTTTAGTAACTAATCAGGTAAGAAAAATAATCCTGTGATAGTCTTGGGCTCACTGAGATGCTGTGTGATATTATGCAGACCATGTACTATGAATCTCTGCCTGAAATAGGAATGTGTGTATATTAAATTGTTTTAATATTAAACCAATCCACCTGAATATGTACTACTGGAACAAGGAAATATGTTAGGCATATGGTACAGAGAGGACACTAAACCATCTGATCTCTTCTCTGTATGCACTCCTGGGATTCATTCAGTGGAAGGAGAGAACCATCTTTCATAACCCACACAAGTGCCCTGGCACACGTGCCTTCATGCTTGCTCTCTTACTCTACTGAGCTCTCACCCTCTCACAATCAAATGTTATTTAAAGATGAATATCAAATTTCTCCTTTATTCATGTATTAAAATACACAGGCAAGATAATAAGCTGAGCATCCTTTGCAGAAAGTTATTAGCTAGCATTCTAATAGCTGAGAGAGTAAAGGGTGACTTTCATCCAAGATATTGCTTCACATATGTGCCTACTGTGTAGTTTTATGAGACTCATCAGAATTTTGCCTACACACCTCAGAGATCAATGCAGCAAATGTGTGAACATAAACTTTTCATCTTTTTTGGTGGCATTGCATTATTTTTCTTTGAAGGAAAATGTGGAAACATATTTCAAAATCCCTGAAAATATTCATTGAATTCTGTCCAGAATTTCTAGTCCTGATTTGTTTTTCTTAGAATAAACATAAGAATGGGACTGGACACAATGTTACTTACTGAATATCAGCTAAAAGCACTGAAAGGCACTTAAATCTGCAGTCCTGCTTCAGTGCTAGGTATGTTGTCATTGCTGTGTGCATAGTATTGATATAAGCATCTTCCTTGCTATCTCATTTAAGAATTCACATTGTAGATAGGAGCGTTTTGGCATTCAAAATCTGTGCTTAGCATTTTCCTGGAGAAATGAAGCTTTATTTGATCACTACTTACTCAGACACATGGATAAGCTGTTACATTCTTCCACCGTTAAGTGAAGATTGGCTTTGATGTGCATAGTACTGACTATCCATTTTACATGCTAATACTGTCAGAGAGCACAGTGGCAGGTCCAGTGATATTTGTGCTAAAAGAATCTGAGATCCCACCATGCCCTGTCAAACCCTTCTTCTCTCTTGACAATATTTCTTAGCATAGTTCTTGTCTGAGACTTGAGACAGGCCATGGCTTAATATGATCATTCTGAAACAACATCATTCAATTATTCCAAGACACCTAAGAGTAATAATTATCATTCCCACATGTACAGAGATAAGGTAGTAGGTAGTGTTAAAAGTAAAACACAGCTGGGTATGGTGGTGTATACCTTTAATCCTAGCGATTTCAAGGGAAAGGTATGTAGAGAAGTGGGAGTTCTAAGACAGCCTGGTCTAACAAGGCCAGCAAGGACTATATAGTGAGACCCAGTCTCAAAAGAAAATCAAAACCAGAATCTGAAATACAGTCATGCTTTACTAAGAAATTTCTGTCATATGCCTTGCTTCTCCCCTGTGGTACGCAAAGCTTATCCTTGCCTGCCACAGGAAGAAGGCAGGGCAAAATCAGTAATGGGTAGTCTACAGTCTGTTTTCCCATAAGGGTAAGCAGCAAGGTCTGGAGCAAGTATTGGTCCTTGCAGTCTCGTGGGTACCGAAGCACTACCAGCAAATCCCTGTGAATCATGATTAGGGGTCCCAGGTCCACGCTTTCCTTTAGGATATTCATTTGCCAGACTGGAAAGGGAACTCAGAGCCCTGGACAGGGGTGGAATGCAGTCTGATTCAGATGGTCAAGAGTCCAGAGAGCCTGGAGGAAATTAGGCCTTCAGATGTCAATCCTTGATGAAGAGATGACCCTTGCTTGTTCATACTTCTTTATTTGACTGCAGATGTGGATGCAAAACTTTACTTGGGGTGAACCAGGGATTAAGTACCTTTTTCAGGAAAGATGCACAGGAAAGTAAACTGAATGTCCGGGTATATCAAGATCTCATTAACAAAGAGAACTCAAGTTTTTTTTTATACTACTTAGCGATTGCCATGATATTTGGACTCTTTCCAATTTCTGGCTATTATAAACAAGGCTGCTATAAACATAGTGGAGCATGTGTCTTTATTGTATGGAGGGGAATCCTCTAGGTATATGCCCAGGGGTCGTATGCCAGGGTCCTCTAAAAGTGACATGCCCAATTTTCTGAGGAATCAACAAACAGATTTCCAGAGCGGTTTTACCATTTTGCAATCCCACCAACAGTGGAGGAGATTTCCTCTTTCTCCACATCCTTGCCAGCACTTGTTGTCTCTTGAGTTTTTAATCTTAGCCATTCTGACTGGTGTGAGGCAGAATCTCAGGGTTGTTTTGATTTGCATTTCCCTGATGACTAATGATGTTGAGCATCTCTTGAGGTGTTTCTCGGCCATCCGAATTTCTTCTGGTGAAAATTCTTTGTTTAGCTCTGTACCCCATTTTTGATAGGGTTATTTGGATCTTTGGGGTCTAACTTCTTGAGTTCTTTGTATATATTGGATATTAGCCCTCTGTCACATGTAGGGCTGGTGAAGATCTTTTCCCACTTTGTTGGTTGCCATTTTGTCCTTCTGACAGTGTCCTTTGCCTTGCAGAAACTTTGTAATTTTATGAGGTCCCATTTGTCAATTCTTGATCTTAGTGCATAAGTTCTGTTCAGGAACTTTTCCCCTGTGCCCATGTCCTCCAGGGTCTTCCCAAGTTTCTTTTCTAATGGTTTCAGTGTGTCTGCTTTTATGTGGAGGTCCTTGATCCACTTGGAGTTGATCTTAGTGCAAGGAGATAAGAGTGGGTCAATTCACATTCTTCTGCATGTTGACCTCCAGTTGAACCAGCACCATTTGTTGAAAAGGCTATCTTTATTCCACTGGATGGTTGTGGCTCCTTTATCAAAGATCAAGTGACCATAAGTCTGTAGGTTAATTTCTGGGTCTTCAATCTTATTCCATTGATCTAGTTGCCTGTTGCTGTACCAATACCATGCAGTTTTTAACACAATTGCTCTGTAGTACTGCTTGAGGTCAGGGATATTGATTTCCCCATAAGTCCTTTTATTGTTGAGAATAGTTTTAGCTATCCTGGGTTTTTTGTTGCTCCAGATGAATTTGAGAATTGCTCTTTCTAGATCTATGAAGAATTGAGTTGGGATTTTGATGGGGATTGCATTGAATCTATAGATTTGTTTTGGCAAGATGTCCATTTTTACTATATTGATCCTGCCAATCCAGGAGCAAGAAATATTTTTCCATCTTCTGAGGTCTTCTTCGATTTCTTTCTTCAAGGACTTGAAGTTCCTGTCCTACAGTTCTTTCGCTTGTTTGATTAGAGTTACGCCAAGGTACTTTATGTTGTTTGTGGCTATTGTGAAGGGTGTTATTTCCCTAACTTCTTTCTCAGCCTGCTTGTTCTTTGAGTACAAGAAGGCTACTGATTTGGTTGAGTTAATTTTATAACCAGCCTCTTTGCTGAAGTTGTTTATCAGCTGTAGAAGTTCTCTGGTGGAGATATTGGGTCGCTTAAATAAACTATCATATTATCTGCAAATAATGATAGTTTGACTTCTTCCTTTCCAAGTTGTATCCCTTTGAATTCCTTATGTTGTCTAATTGCTCTTGCTAGAACTTCAATTACTATATTGAAAAGATATGGAGAGAGAGGGCAGCCTTGTCTAGTCCCTGATTTTAGTGGGATTGCTTCAATTTCTCTCCATTTATTTTGATGTTGGCTACTGGTTTGCTGTAGATTGCTTTTACTATGTTTAGGTATGGGCCTTGAATTCCTGCTCTTTCCAAGACTTTTAGCATGAAAGGATGCTGAATTTTGTCGAATGCTTTTTCAGCCTCTAATGAGATGACCATGTGGTTTTTTTCTTTTAGTTTGTTTATGTAGTGGATTACATTGATGGATTTCCGTATATTGAACCATCCCTGCATCCCTGGGATGAAGCCTACTTGATCATGGTGAATGATAGTTTTGATGTGCTCTTGGATTCGTTTGGCAAGAATTTTATTTAGTATTTTTGCATCGATATTCATAAGAGAAATTGGCCTGTAGTTCTCTTTCTTTGTTGGATCTTTTTGTGGTTTAGTTAATTGTGGCTTCGAAGAATGAGTTGGGCAGTGTCCCTTCTGTCGCTATTTTGTGGAATAGTTTGAAAAGTATTGGTGTTAAGTCTTCTTTGAAGGTTTGGTAGAATTCTGCACTATAACCATCTGGTCCCGTACTTTTTTTGGTTGGGAGGCTTTCTATAACCCCTTCTATTTCTTTAGGGATTATGGGACTATTTAGCTGATCTACATGATGCTGATTTAATTTTGGTATTTGGTATCTGTCTAGGAAATTGTCCATTTCCTCCAGATTCTCCAGTTGTTTTGAGTATAGACCTTTATAGTAGGATCCGATGATCTTTTGAATATCCTTGGTTTCTGTTGTTACGTCTCCCTTTTCATTTCTAATTTTGTTAATTTTAATACTGTCTCTGTGTCCTTTGGTTAGTCTGGCTAAGGGTTTATCTATCTTGTTGATTTTCTCAAAGAACAAGCTCCTGGTCTTGTTGATTCTTTGTATGGTTTTCTTTATTTCTACTTGATTGATTTCAGCCCTGAGTTTGATGATTTCTTGTCTTCTACTCCTCCTGGGTGAATTAACTTCTTTTTCTTCCAGGGCTTTAAGGTGTGCTGTTAAGCTGCTAGTGTATGCTCTCTCCAGTTTCTTTTTGGATGCACTTAGAGCTATGAGTTTTCCTCTTAGCACTGTTTTCATTGTGTCCCAAAGATTTGGATAGGTTGTACCTTCATTTTCATTGAATTCTAAAAAGTCTTTGATTTCATTTTTCTATTTCTTCCTTGACCAAGGTGTCATTGAGTCCTGTTCAGTTTCCATGTGTATGTGGGCTTTCTGTTGTTTTTTGTTGCTATTGAAGACCACTCTTACTCCATGGTGATCTGATAGGAGGCATGGAATTAGCTAGATATTCTTGTATTTGTTGACATCTGTCTTGTGACCAATTATATGATCAATTTTAGAGAAGGTACCATGCGGTGCTGAGAAAAAGGTATATTCTTTAGCTTTAGGATGAAATGTTTTATATATATATCTGTTAAATCCAATTGGTCCAAAGTTTCAATTAGTTTCACTGTGTCCCTGTTTAGTTTCTGCTTTCCTGATCAGTCCATTGAGGAGAGTGGAGTGTTGAAGTCACCCACAATTATTGTGTTAGGTTTGTGTGCTTTAAACTTTAGTAAGGTTTCTTTTAAGAATGAGGGTGCCCTTCCATTTGGAGCATAGCTGTTCAGTATTGAGAGCTCTTCTTGGTGGATTTACCCTTTGGTCAGCAAGAAGTGACCTTCTGAGTCTCTTTTGATGACTTTAGGTTGGAAGTCAATTTTATCTGATATTAGAATGGCTACTCCAGCTTATTTCCTGAGACCATTTGCTTGTATAATTGTCTTCCAGCCTTTTGCTCTAAGGCAGTGATTGTCTTTAACACTGAGATGTGTTTCCTGTATGCAGCAAAAGGTAGGGTCCTGTTTCTGTATCCAGTCTGTTAATCTATGTCTTTTTATTGGGGAATTGAGTCCATTGATGTTAAGAGATTTTAAGGAATAGTAATTATTACCTCCAGACATTTTTGAAATTATTTTATTTATTTCTTCCAGGGTGTAGTTTCCATCCTTGTCTTGGTGTTTTCCCCCTATTATCCTTTGTAGGGCTGGACTTGTGGAAAGATATCGTGCAAATTTGGTTTTGTCATGGAATACCTTGATGTCTCCATCAATGGTGATTGAGAGCTTTGCTGGGTAAAGTAGTTTTGTCTGAAGTGTGTGTTCTCTTAGAGTTTGCATGATTTCTGCCAGGATCTTCTAGCTTTCATGGTCTCAGGTGATAAGTCTGGTGTTATTCTGATTTGTCTTCCTTTATATGTTACTTGGCCTTTTTCTCTTGCTGCTTTTAATATTCTTTCTTTGTTTAGTACACTTGGAGTTTTGATTATTATGTGATGGGATGTATTTCTGTTCTGGTCCAGTCTGTTTGGGGTTCTATAGGCTTCTTGTATATTCATGGGCATCTCTCTCTTTAGGTTGGGGAAGTTTTCTTCCATAATTTTGTAGAAGTTATTTGCTGGCCCTTTAACTTGTAAATCTTCACTCTCATCTATACCTATAATCCTTAGGTGTGGTCTTCTCATTGTGTCCTGGATTTCCTGGATGTTTCGGTTACAACCTTTTTGCATTTAGTATTTTCTTTGACTGTTGAATCAATGGTTCCTATGGTATCTTAGTCTTCTGAGATTCTGTCTTCTATTTCTTGTATTCTATTGTTGATATTTGCATCTATGGCCCCTGATTTCTTCCCAAGGTTTTCTATCTCCAATGTTGTCTCCCTCTGTGATTTCTTAGTTGTTTCTACTTCTGTTTTTAGAACCTGTTTGGATATACTCAGATCTTTCGCTTGCTTGATTGTGTTTTCATGTATTTCTTTAATAGATTTTTGTGTTTCCTCTTTCATAGCTTCTACTTGTTGGCCCATATTCTTCTGTATTTCTTTAAGTGATTTTTGTCTTTCCTCCTTATTGTCTTCTTCTTTTTGATCCATCTTCTCCTGCATTTCTTGAAGTGATTTTTGTATTTGCCTTGTAAAGGCTTCTAACTTTTGATCCATTTTCTCCTCTATTTCTTTACGAGATTTTTCTATGTGTTCAGCTACCAGCATCCTGACCAGTGATTTTTAGATCCAAGTTTTGTTTTTCTGGTGTTTTGGGGTATCCAGGGCTTCCTGTTGTTGGCGAACTGGGTTCAGATGCTGTCATGTTGCCTTGATTTCTGTTAGTAACGTTCCTTCATTTTCCTTTTGCCATCTGGTTATTTCTGGTGTTAGTTGGCCTTGTTGTTACTGGCTGGTGTTTGAATCTCCTGCAAGGCTAGGCTCACCTGTTGTTTCTCTACTGGTGAATATGCGTGACAGTTGCCCTAAGGGATCAGGAGCTGGCTGCCACCCGCTGCCTTGGTGCAAGGCTGGAGGGCGTGGAGAAGTCCTTCTGAGCCTCAGCGGAACTGGGATTGCCTGGTGGTGAGAGTCTGGAGGATCCCCCGCTTGATGGCAGCCCCGGCTGGAGTCTGTCTACCTGGGCCTCTCCAGCTGTGTCCTGGTTGCAATATGGAGGCCTGCTGCTACTGCTGCTCCAAGGGCCCTCGAGCTGGCTGCCACCCGCTGCCTCAGTGCAAGGCTGGAGTGTGTGGGGAAGTCCCACAGAGCCTCTGCGGCAGTGCTGGGCCTGCCTGGAGGCGAGAGGCTAGCGGACCCCCCCCCCATGGTAGCCCCGGCTGGAGTCTGTCTACCTGGGTGTTCCACATTTCTATTGTTAGAATTTTAAGTAGAGATGTAACTAGCACATCAAAAACAGCTCTGTTCCTAGTGTATAATTCCCAATGACAGAATATTCATTGATCATGGGATGTTCATTGAAATACCTTTGAACATTGGTTTATTGGCTCAGATAGTCAGAAAGCTCTAGGATTAATTTTGTTGCTCCTCATTCTAACAAAGGATAGTGGCTGGGACTACAAAAAAAATAGCCTTGATGTATTTACTCATGTCCCAAACATCTATTGAATGTGTTATGGGCCCTCAGGTGTTTGATTTTGCCAAATAAAGACCAAGCATAAATGATAAATTAAACAGCATATTTAAAGTTTTTAAAACTTTATAAATGGTAGCAGAGCATGGAACTTCTGTGTGGAGCCCTACATGCAAGGATTTTCTTAAGAAATATTGTCAAGAGAGAAAAAGAGTTTGACAGGGCATGGTGAGACCTGTTTCTCTTAGCACAAATGTTCCTGGAACTCCCACTGTGCACTCTGACAGCATTAGCATCTCAAATGTAAGGCATTTCATTTTATTTTTAAAGATTTCATTTTATTTAAGCCTATGTGTTTATGTGCATGTGCACACACTTGCCTGTGAGTACAGTGTCTTACATCCAGAAAGAGGCATAAGAACCCATAAGGCTGGAATCATAGGTGGTTGCAAGTTGCCCTACATATGTATTGGAATTGGAGAAACCATTCTGTGCAAGAGCAGCAAATACTCTTCACCACTGACATTATCACTCCAGCCCCTGCTTTTAGTTGAGCACAGAGTTATTCATGGCACAGACGTTAAATAAACAATGAAGTGTCAAGGACAGAGCATAGATTCACACTGTTGCTTTCAGCAACCTTTGGATTCTCTTAGCCACTTAGAGACATCTATTTGGTAAAACCAGATCTTTTGGAGTTTATACAAACAAACAAAAAGCAACATGGTATATTAAAAATCATTTTTAAACAGAGATGACAAACACAGGGATTAAGAAAAATAAAGAAATTGAAAGAAAGAACAAGAGACCCTACAATAGATACAAGCTTCTTAGGAGAGAAGCAGTCTTAACTTTAGCCATATAGACCATTTTAATGGTTGTGGCTATATTTGAAAGTCTGCTAAGAATCTTGCTTTATTTTCTTTCTCTTTTTGAAAATTGAAATTATAGGGCAAAGTTGGAGGTGATTTAGGAAGGACTATAATCTGCCAAATTGAAGCTAGAATCCAATAGAGTTGTCATTTCCCTGTAAGGAGGGTTTATGGTAAGATTCCTAGAAAGTGGAAGGATTTGCCTGAGAAGGGGAAGATTATGGAGTGATTCACTGTGTGGTAATTCTTGATTTTTAGATGATCAAGAGACTTCAACAAGACTCCTAGGCAAATACTAGCTTCTTTCCTTTTCCATGACTATATCTGGCACTGTTGTCTTTCTACCACAAAAGGGTGACTTTACTCATGTGTGAATCTAGGAACATCAGTCTGAACAGAGAGAATAGCTAAAGCTCCAATCAAGACCACCAAATAGGGAAACCAGGAAAGAAGGAAAAGGCTAGAGGAGCCACTGAGATCTCAGATGAAGTTGGATGATAAAAGGCTAAAACAAAAAAAGGTTTGAAACACCAGCATGCACTGAAAATTTTGGAAGGAAAACTTGCTACAGTGCTGAGGCAGACCTTACAGAGGTGAAGGCGATTTGGAAAAGACATTTTTATCCCATATTTTGAACATGAGACTATTAAAAAAATACCTCAATAAACTGAAATCTTTCATGAGTGTGAGGAAACAAAATATAAAACCTAAACTCTATACAGGGGAAATAGAAAGATATTCACAAATTTTAAATCACCTTACAGAAGAGACAAAGGATAGATGTGATCATCTACTTAAAATTAACCTCATTTCAGGACCCTTAATGTAGATATGTGTTGGAGGGGCAGGAAGTCAATGGATTTTTTCATCCCCCTTCCTAATGTGGTCAGCTCTAATTTGACTCCTTTACTTTTTTTTCTTTTTCTTTTTTTTTGCTATCAATTTGGTGTTTTTAATTATCTTTTGAAGCAGGGACAGCCTAACATGGCATCATCTGCGATCCTATGCTCAGTAACATTTGGTTCTATTTCCTACACACAGTTGAAGCAATGAAGTTAGAATCTCCTAGATGCTTTGATAATCTATTAAGAACGCATTTATAGGAATTTCTCTGGCCTATTAGAACCCATGGAAGTATTATGCCATCTATATGAGTAAGGTAAAATATAAAAGAAAGGTATCATGAAATCTAGCATGACATCAGCAAGACATTTACTCATTTTAATGCAGCCACTGAGAATTCTTTTTAGACTGACAACACAGTGAAGCACAGTTGTTGATACACATATGCACATAACTAGCAGGAAACCATAGACTCAACAGAAGTCCTAAAATGCTCCAGGAATATTTCCCTACTTGGCACTTGTACCTAGGCTCTTTTGCTGGGTATGGCAGGAATGTGTAACAACCCTGATGAACATTGTCCTCAATGTGTGAAAAAAAAAACACTTCATGTTCTTGTTCTTATTTACAATGATTAGCTACTCAAATTGGGATGAACAATCATAGTTTCCCAAATGAAAGCAACTTGGCTTCCATGACTAAAATGAAGTGTTTATTGAAATTCTTGCCCTGCACACTGATATAGTTGAGAATGAAGTATTGCTCCCAGACTAACAGACTTTCTACCTCCTTGCCACCAGTCAGCAATCAGTGACAGACAGACTACAAGCTGTACTGTGGACTACCTAGCTTCACAAAACATAGAACCTCTTCTTTCTGAAATGTATAAGGCATGCAATTCTTCAATGGTAGACCTGAGCTCTGCTCAGAGATCCTGACAGGCTTTGTCTACTTCTCATAATCATCCTCTAAAAAAATCCTTGAAAGAATTGTCTACCTAATTAGACCTAAGATACGCTGGCAACTATTTATTAGCAAGGTTGACCAGTGCAGATTTACATCATTCCAACTATGCCTGAGTCTGGAGACCTCATAAAAAAGGGCCAGCCAACCTAGACTGAAGTAATTGCAAATGGGAGAAATCAAGGTGAGTTCTGATTAAATCCTTTATGACCTTAAGTGAAGAATTTCAATCACATAAGCTTTAGTCTCTTTTGTGGGGTCTCCGCAAACACCAATGCAGAAACAGTATTGATCTGCATAAGAGAAGAAGGAGGTTGATTCAATACAACTCAGTAGCAGGTTTTGGTTCAAACTACTACAATCAGACACTGGACTGTTTTAGGCATAGGTAAATGTAGTGTGTAGTTTCTATTACCCAGCTTTAAGCTCCAGGTAGACTGCACTACCATCTACTGACTTGGTTCCTTTGGCACTTCTGATGAAAGACACACACACACACACACACACACACACACACACACACACACCTTAATATTGACCTCAGTTCAGTAGCTCAGTAGCTCAGGAGCCAGACTCTTCTAAGCCTCACAAGGCTATCATGACTTTTTCTTTACTCCTGCTCAACACTCTATATCTTCCTTTACCTTAGTTGCACAGTTACTTTCTCCATACTCAATACCCTACATCTGTCCTCATCTTAGTTGAGTTTCTAATCTCCCACCTTTGGAAGTGGCCAATGGCCACAATGCCAACAATCCTGTGTGGCTGGCAACTCTCTTTCCCTCAAAAACATGGCAAATTCCTTTTTTTTTTTTGTCCTACATCTCATAGCCTGCCTTCAGGAAATCTCTCCTCTTCTCCCTAGTCATTGGCCACTGGTATCTTTATTGATCAATCAAGAACCATTTGGGGAACAGACCTTTAGTGTTCACATGCGATTCCTGATCAAAGCATCAGAACAATCACCCCTACAATTAAGCACAGCACAATTTGTGTGTGTGTGGGAGGGGTTTGTTCATAGTGATAAGTAACTCAATCACATGAGCAGCATAAAGTTTAAGACACGATTACGGTCTTAGATAGAATTTTATTGCTGTAAGAAAACACCATAAACAATAGCAAGTTAGGGAAGAAAGTATTTATTTGGATCATAAGTCCACATCATTGGTGGAAGTCAGGAAAGAAACTCAAATAAGGCTTAATCCTTGAGGCAGAAACCTAGGCAAGAACATGGGAGTGGCGTAGCTTACTGGTTTGTACCCCATGACTTGCTTAGCTGTCTTTATTTTAGAATCCATGGCTACCAGTCCTGGAATGACACTACCCACAATAGGCTTGGCCCTCTCCCAACAATCACTAATTCAGAAAATGTCATAATGTCGGGTCTTATAAAGACATTTTTTTTCAATTGAGATTTCTTCCTTTCAGATAACTGAAGCTTGTGTCAAGTTGACATAAAAATATTCACCTGAGTTACATTGAAACTATTGTAAAGTACAAATGACATCTTCTATAAAGATAGGTTCTAGAGATTAGTTGGGAAAATAAGCTCAAGGTAAAGTGTGCTTATGATGACAGTCTCAGGAAGGATAGCTCTAAAGATTTATTGAGATAAAAATAAGGTTTGGGGAGCCAGTGAGGCCTGGACATGTAGATAGTACAGAGGTCACCAGGCTATTGATCACTTCTGTTTCCAGTCTTTTCTCCCTCTAAAGAGACAACTCTCTGTGTTTAACATTTCTGAATTCCTCAGTGCTTATCTGTGATTATAAGAACCTCATGCGTTCTATATTATTTCTTTACAAGTGCAATGTGTTCAGTTCCCCTTGAAAGAACTGTAACAAGAACAGAAAACTGATGTTCAATTGGATAATCACTCACTCTGAAGTTGCTATTGGCAAGCACATGATAATATTAGCTATCTTCGTCACTCATATTCCTTTTAATGCATCAAACTAAAAATTTTAGGGAGTAGAACCAGTAACAACCTCTATGTAATTTTGTGTCTCTCTCTTTCCTTTTTTCATTCTCTTCTTTCCTTTCTGTTCTCTTCTCTTCTACCTTTCTTTCCTTGTTTGTCTTCATTTATTTAACCAATACCAGCCTCAAAATCAATTTGAAATTATCATTGTTTTTCAACCAGATATGTGAGCCTATTTTTAAAGACAAAGGAAAAATTAAAGTATACTGCTTTTCATGAAATATTCAAAGCTTTAAGACATGCACAATGTTTGTCTCTACTTTCATATAAAGAAAATTATGTTGAACAAAACTGGCGTGGGGTCTGAACTCAACACACAAAATGTTCTCTTTGAAATGTTAACTTCTTAACAATAAGTACTATAAAGAGTAGTTAGTATACACTGAATTTTCTATTCCTTCCTTCCTTTCTTCCTCCCTTCCTTCCTTTCTTCCTTTCTTCCTCCCTTTCTTCCTTCCTTCCTTTCTTTCTTTCTTTCTTTCTTTCTTTCTTCTTTCTTTCTTTCTTTCTGTCATTCCTTCTTTCTTTCTTTTTGATTGAAAGAAGAAGCATCTCCAATTTATGTTGAATTATTTGCTGACAGAATGATAGCAGCCTTCCAAGTTTTAGATTTCTCAACACGGGTCTCTAATGCAAGCAGCTTCAGACTGATTTCTTTTATATACAAATGTGTTTACCCAGACAGAAGATCCTTGGGAAACTTAGCACTGAAAGAGATAATTTCATTATTTAGGAGCTCTATAAGGGAAAGTTTCCATCATGGTCACATTGAGAAACAAAAATAGTCTTTCACACTAAGGAAGGAAGTAGTGGATTTCAACAAAACAAACAAGAAGGCATTGCTTGGCCAGCTGTCTCTCTCCCTTGAAATACTTAGAGTAATAAGAAGCTGTCACAACAAAGCCACCTTGGATACATCTCAAAAAACTCAATCATTAGAAGCCATCTGGCACAGTGGCTCAGTCTACCTGTATCCTAAGAGGATATACCAGATATGAGAGCACAAGAACATGCAACAAGAGTCCAGGATTCCTATGTGCCATTTCTTAGATGTAAGTAAGTGAATCTCTGGAAATATTATATTTTTAGGATCTTCCAGAGAATTAAAGGAAGGTAAGATTAGGTCTGCAGAACGAAATTTTCAGAAATAGTCAGTCTATGGTAAAGATTCTGCAAAGCTAATTGACTGGTTAGATCTTCCATTATTGTGGAGAATTGCAGAGTGATAGCTCTAGAAGAAAACAATTATCTTGAGCTCTCTTTAGTCCAACTTAATGGCCATCCATTGCCTACCTTTGCATCTGACTGAGAAGTCTTGTGACTAGCACGTAAAATAATTTAGAATATATTAACAGGCCCCTGCATCCTACTGAATCAAAAACTAAAAATGTCATTATATAGCTTCCCTAATAATTTTCCTTCACTAGATTTTACTGCTTAATATTGGTTGTCAGAACAAACAGATATGTTTCAGAGGTTAAGAACCTGAACTGATTTTACAGAGGACACAAGTTGGGATCTGAGTATTCACATATGGTGGCTCTTAACTACCTGTATCTCTAGCTCAAGGGGATCTGATTTCCTCTGCAGACACATACAAACATAAAAATGTTTACTTGTATTGTTAAAATTATAAAAATAAATCTTTTTCAATACTCAAATATTATTGTTCCATTTCCTCTCTCCCAGGAAAAAGGCCAGTTGCCTTCACTTTTTCATCTTGAATTATTGGGTTGTTTTCCATTTATTTATTCATTTTACCAGTGCATCATTGAAAAAAATCAGCAGTTAAGAGCATGTGGATCAAGGACCTCCAGATAAAATCAGATACACTGAAACTAATAGAAGAAAGTGGGGAAAAGTGTTGAACACATTGGCACAGAGGAAAATTTTCTGAACAAAACACCAATGGCTTTTGCTCTAAGAAAAAGAAGGTTTCCGGGAGGGGGAAACTGGGAAAGGTTTTAGCATTTGAAATGTAAATGAAGATTATATTCAATAAAAAAAGTTTTGACAAGTGGGACCTCATAAAACTGCAAAGCTTCTGTAAGGCAAAGAATACTTTTGATAGGACAAAACAGCAACGAATGGATCTTTACCAATCCTACATCTGATAAAAGGCTAATATCCAATATATATTCCAAAAAATCAAATAACACGATTAAAATATGGGGAGAAGAGCTAAGCAGAGAATTCTCAACTGAGGAAACTCAAATGGCTGAGAAGCACTCAAAGAAATGTTCAACATCATTAGTCATCAGGGAAATACAAATCAAAACGGCCCTGAGTTTCCATTCCACACCAGTCAGTATGGCTAAGATTAAAAATTCAAGTGAAAGCACATTCTGGCAAGGAAGTGAAGAAAGAGGAACTCTCTTCCATTGTTGGTGGGATTATAAGCTGGTACAACCCCTCTAGAAATCAGTCTGGCATTTCCTCAGAAAATTGGCCATAGTACTATCTGAGAACTCAGCTATACCACTCTTTGGTATATACCCAGAAGATGCTCCAACATGTAGTAAGGACACATGCTCCACTATGTTCATAGCATTCATATTTATAATAGCCAGAAGCTGTTAATGACTCAGATGTCCCCCAGAAGAGGAATGGATACAGAAAATGTGGTACATTTAAATAATGGAATACTACGCAGCTATTAAAGCAATGACTTCATGAAGTTCCCAGGCAAATGGATAGAACTGAAAAATATCATCCTGATGTGGTAACTCTGTCACCAAAGACCATACATGGCATGTACTCACTGATAAATGGATATTTAGGCAAAGAGCATGAAATACCCCTGATATATCTCACAGACTATATGAAGCTCAAGAGGAAGGAAGACTAATGTGTGGATGCTTCCTTCTTGCTTAGAAGGGGGAACAAAATAATCAAGCAAAGTAGAGGGTAGGAAGGACTTGGGAGGAAGAGAAGAGGGAGAGGCTAAAAAGAGGGGGAAGAATTAGGAATGGGAGGAGATGGAGGAGATGTACAGAGAGTCAGGAAATTGAACAGAGGTGTGTAGCAATGGAGTATGGGGAACTGGGGGTAGCAACCAGAAAGAGATGCCAGGAAAACAAGAGAATCCTGGGACCCAATGGGGATGATATTAGCTATAATATCCCACAAAAGGGAGGGAGAAACTTTTGAGACCATATCCAGAGATTAGGAATGGCTCCCTGGTTTAGGGATGGGGCCACCCATTCATTTCTGAAATTTTAACCCATAATTCCTCCTGTCTAAAGGAAATACAGGGCTAAAGATGGCACAACTGCTATGGAAATCAGTCTGGAAGTTTCTCAGAATATTGGGCATGACACTTTCAGAGGACCCTGTCATATCACTCCTGGGCATATACCCAGAGGTTTCTCCTGCAGGCAACAAGGACAAATGCTCCAGAAGCTGGAAAGAACCCAGATGTCCCTCAATGGAGGAATATAGAAAATGTGGTATATTTATGCAATGGAATACTACCCAGCAATTAAAAACAATGAATTAATGCAATTTGTAGGCAAGTGGTTGGAACTAGAAAATATCCTAAGTGAGCTAACCCAATCACAAGAGAATACACATGAAATGCAATCACTGATAAGTAGAAATTAATTGGCCTGGAAGCACTGAATACTCAAGACACAATTAGCAAATTATATGATTCCCAAGAAGAAGGGAGGAAAGGGCCCTGGTCCTGAAAAGACTTGATCCAGTATTGTAGGGGAGTACCAGAACAGAGAAATGTGAGGGGGGCTGATTGGGGAATGGGCAGAGGGAAGAGGACTTATGGGACATATGGTGAGGGGGGAACGTGGAAAGAGGAAAGCATTCAGAATGTAAACAAACAATATAGAAAATAAAAACATGAAAAAGAAAAAAAGAATAAAAAAATAGTGGACTGAAGGAAAGGCCATCCAGAGACTGTCGTACCTGGGAATCCATTCCACATGCACAGGGGAAATCAGAAAATGGGATAACATTTGAAATGTAAACAAATAAAATATCCAATTAAAAAAGAAAAGAAAAAATAAGAAATCAAGATCAGTTCCCCGCACGGTTTTAGGTAGATCACATCTACCTTTAAACTCAGACACCTAACTCATTTTTGCCTCATTGAGCACATACACAAATATAGTACACACACACACACACACACACACACACACACATGCATGCATGCATACTCACATAAATACAAATGAAATTAATCATTTATATATTTTTAAATACTTTTCATAAACTTGAAACATCCTGGTTTAATTTTTTTAACTATTTGTATCTTTTGACATTTATTCTTCTCATGACTCCCTAAAATAATAATGTGTAGCTTACATTAGTGAGAAATTTGGTAAAAACACTTGAACATTCGCATAATTCATTTATCAGTAACCAAACCCAATCTACAGAATAGCCTTAAAAGATATAAAGAAGGGTTTTACATATTCCATATTTCCTCATGACTAAAACTTTTAAAAATACAATATAACGATTATTAAGCCTAATGAATGATATTTGCAAACAAATAAAATGCTATAGCCAATATCTTATTTGAATACAAGATGGTGATATCTTCCAATGTTGATAAGAAGTTAAAGTTGTACTTTTTAACTTACACTTCTCTTCAATGTTATAGCAATATAGGAAAGATTATTAAATATGAAATTATCATGAAAGAAACTAAATTTCAATTAAATATGAAGTAAGTATAAAGTTATCTAAGTTAAGAGTGATATTTTTAAAAAAAAATAAACACAATAAACTTTGATACAAAAACTATTGAACTCTTAGAATAACAGAACTTAATAAAAGCATACACCATTGTTTCTAACACTTGGAAAGCAGTGGCAGATAGATCATTGTGAGTACAACGCCAACCTGGTCTACACAATGAGTTCCAGGCTAGCCAGAAATTCATAGTGAGATTCTATTTTAGAAAAAATAAACAACAAAAGTAAATAAAACCCTTCTTTATATCTAGCCTTCTGTCAGATGTGGGGTTGGTGAAGATTTTTTCCCAATTTGATGGTTGCCATTTTGTCCTTCTGACAGTGTCCTTTGCCTTACAGAAACTTTGTAATTTTATGAGGTCCCATTTGTCAATTCTTGATCTTAGAGCATAAGCTATTAGTGTTCTCTTCAGGAACTTTCCCCTCTGCCCATGTCCTCCAGGGTCTTCCCCAGTTTCTTTTCTATTAGTTTCAGTGTGTCTGGTATTATGTGGAGGTCCTTGATCCACTTGGAGTTGATCCTAGTACAAGGAGTTAAAAAGAAGGGTTTTACATAATTCCATATTTCCTCATGACTAAAACTTTTAAAAAAGATCTTCACCAACCCCACATCCGACAGAGGACTAATATCCAATATATACAAAGAACTCAAGAAATTAGACCCCAAAGAACCAAATAACCCTATCAAAAAATGGGGTACAGAGCTAAACAAAGAATTTTCACCAGAAGAAATTCGGATGGCCAAGAAACACCTTAAGAGATGTTCAACATCATTAGTCATCGGGGAAATGTAAATCAAAAATACCCTGCGATTCCACCTGACACCAGTCAGAATGGCTAAGATTAAAAACTCAAGAGACAACAGGTACTGGCAAGGTTGTGGAGAAAGAGGAACACTCCTCCACTGTTGGTGGGATTGCAAGATAGTACAACCGCTATGGAAATCAGTCTGGTGGTTCCTCAGAAAATTGGGCATGTCACTTCCAGAGGACCTTGGCATACCACTCCTGGGCATATACCCAGAGGATTCTCCTGCACACTATAAAGACACATGCTCCACTATGTTCATAGCAGCCTAATTTATAATAGCCAGAAGTTGGAAGGAGCCCAGATATCCCTCAAAGGAAGAATGGATACAGAAAATGTGGTATACACACACACACACACACACACACACACACACACACAATATACACACACAGTGGAATACTACTCAGCAATTAAAAATAATGAATTCATGCAATTTGTAGGTAAATGGTTAGATCTGGAAAATATCATCCTAAGAAAGTTAACCCAATCACAAAAGTATACACATGAAATGCAATCACTGATAAGTTGATATTAATGAGCCCAGAAGCCCTAAATACTCAAGGCACAATTAGCAAGTCAAATGATTCCCAAGAAGAAGAAAGGAGAGGACCCTGGGACTGAAAAGTTTGGATCCAGTTTTGTAGGAGAGTACCAGAACACAGAAATGGTGGGGGGGGGGTGATTGGGGAATAGTTGGGGGGGGAGAGGACTTATGGGGCCTATGGGGGGGAACTGGGAAAGGGGAAAGCCTTTAGAATATAAACAAAGAATATAGAATAAAAAATGAAAAAAAAGGAACATGAAGAAAGGAAAGAGAAAGAAAGAAAAAGGAAAGCTACATTTCTCTATAATAGAATTATAGGTAGATTAAAATTAATGGAGCCTAGAAATATAATAAAATATATGGTCATATGCATGCTATTATCAATTTTTCAATGACAGTGAACTTTTACAGTTGGAATTTGAAATGTCTCCTAAAGGCTTATGCATTAAAGAAGAGTTTTCAACACCTTAGATTAAGAAAAGACATATTATGTTTACAACAGAAAAGCTTAGCCTAGAGAATGTAAATTTCATCAGAATTATGGCCTATTGCATTTCAAAACTAAGCACAAAGCTGAAGAGATGTGTAAGTGGTTAGGAACATTTGCTGCTCTTCCAAAATCAGAGTTCAGTTCCCAGAACTCCCTGTTCTTTTAGAGTATCAGTCTTTAGTTCCCAGCACTCATGAAGGGCAGATTATAAATGCCTTAACTCCAGCTCCTTGGATTTTATGTTCTTTTTTATCATTAAGAGCACCTTTATATACATATGCTTCACACCAAAAAATAAAATAAAATAATAAAATCATCATCAGAAGAAGAAGAACAATCACTGATAAAAGAAAACCATAAACAGAGTGGCACAACGACTAAGCTAAGGAAAGACTAGTTTGTGGTCTATACAGCCAGCATTCAGTGTTGCAAAAAATATTGATAGCCATTCATAGTGATATAAGGATTTGATTCCAGTACTCAGGGAGGCGAGGTAAGAAAACTTTAAGTTTGAAACTGGCCTGGCTATTAAAGAAAGTCCAAAGCCATCTTTGGCTATAAAGACAATCTCCTGGATCAACGAAAACATTTAGTTGAGTAAAAGGAAAATGATAAAAACAAAACAAAACAAAACAAAACATGAACCATTGTTTTCCCTTCCTCTGTGCATCTAATTTGTGTTGTTTCAGATGCTATAGCTTCAGTTTCCATGGATTTTCTCTTGGCATCAAATTCACCCCTTGCCTGCTCTACATTTCTTCCTTTTTTAGTTTCGCCAATGTGTAGTATTTATTTTAAGTAAAGCTTTATTATAATGAAGCAGGAAACACTAAAACCAACCAACAAACAACACTCACTCACCTAATCTTGCACCCAAATTAAGCAGACTCAAAGCCTATACATCTAAATGAACTTTTAAATAGAACAACCATTCTGGAACTGTGCAGTTTTATGCCAAGATATATACTTTATTATACTTTACACTTATATTTATACTTTAATAACACTGATAAATATATTTGTATGTAGTAATATACCACCACAAAATGAAGAATTCATTACAGATCTATAACTATAAAGCAATAAACTTTATATTCTCTTTTGTGATTTATGGCCCTGTCTATTGCTGGCATTCAGTCCCTCTTCATCCTCTTTCTTGTTCTGTTTGTTACATTATGCTGTATTCATATGTACATTTCTTTATATACATATTATATATATCAAATTTCCCATATCTTTTCTGTACAGTTGATTAGTATTCCATTTCATATATGTACAGAATTTTCACTATTCATTTAGTCATTGATTCCATTGATTATCTGATTCTAATTCTTTGCTACAGAGGATAAAACAGCAGTAAGCATGAGAATGCAGATATCCCTTTGGTATAGCATGGCATTTCCTGGGTATATGGTTAGGTCATATAGTAGCTTTATTTTTAATTTAATTTATCTTACTGATCCTGGAATTTATCCATTAGCTAGAATGGCTGGCCAAATATCCAAATAGCCAACAATTACATGAAAGGATAGCCAACATCACCAGTTATAACTGAAATTCAAATTGAAATATCAGCAATAAACACATGCCTACTAGGACAGCTGTGTTTAAAAGTCAAAGCAATCAAAAGCAGCCAGTTTCATCATGATAAAATTTAAAGACCCTGTTATGTGAGCTATGAAGAAACAGAATCAGAAACCACTAAGCAAGAAGTTTGGTAACTGCCAGGGCTCTGATTAAGGTGGGACAGCACAGGGGAGAGTCTACATAAATGTCTCAAGGGTTCTTTCTGGTGTGATATATTTTCTCATTAGATGGTCATGAGGAATGTGAAACACTGTGGATAGTACTACATGCTGAGGAATTTCTCACACAAGAATGATTACTTTAGCAGGGCAGTGGTGGTGCATGCCTTTAATCCCAGCACTTGGGAAGCAGAGCCAGGTGGATTTCTGAGTTTGAGGCCAGCCTGGTCTACAGATTGAGTTCGACGACAGCCAGGGTTACACAGAGAAACCCTGTCTCATAAAACCAAAACCAAAATCAAAAAACAAAAACAACAAAAAAAGATTACTTTAGAAGGTAGAGGGTTGCATCAGTGGAAAAAGAACTTGCTTCATAAATTTGAGAACCATAATTCAGATCCCAGCACCCACAAAATTTCCAGTTAGTCCTGATGGTTCACCTATAAGCTTATCACTTAGAAGGCAGGGATAATATCTACATGGATACAAAGACTAGCAGATGGGTGAACTCAATATGCAGGGAGAGATCCTGCCTGAAGGAATGAGAAGATTGGTTGAGGAGTACACAGTATCATTGTTTAGCCTCATGTGCTCATATACCCATACAAAACTAAAAGAAGGGAGAAAAATTATTCTAAGCCATGTGTATTTACTTGTTATCTAATTCAACAATGTAATGTAAATGTTGTAATTTCACTGATAATAAGGGAGTGATCTCCCTTTAAAAATTTACTTTTATTTTATATTTATGCTCAATTTGCCTCTGTGTATGTCTTGGCTCCATATGTATGACTGGTGTCCCCAGAACAGTATATCTACTTCCACAGAGCTGGAGTGATAGACAGCTATTGGAAATGGGACCTGAACCTGGGTCCTCTGAAGAAATAGAAACTATTCTAAACTGCTGGACTATTTCTCCAGTCTCATGCTTCTCTGTTAATGAAATATTTTCTTATATTTTCCCTTTAATGAGATATATCTAATTTTGAGGTTTCTATACATGTCTTTGTCTATTTTACTAACACATATGCATATATGCATTTATGTACATAACATATGCATATATGAATACATTTTCTATTAGAAGACATCAGTACCCTATTTAAAGAGGAGAATCTGAAATAAATCTTACTGAAGAGGCAAGAAACTTGCCTGTACATCTCACGATCTTATTCTGAAATGACTTTTATTCACTGAGGCAACGGGGATTTTTAGCACCAAAAAGTCTTATCCCACTAAGCATCATCAATTAGCTCCATTTAGAGCCTGAAGATGCTCTTTAATTAGGCTCTACAGGTTCAGATGAGATAGAAATGAAGCACACCGACCAGCCCAAACTGGCCCTTTATTGAGAAATCCTAGAGCAGGTGATAGCTGCAGGTTCTTTTATATTCAGAAAGGAATAGACAACCAACACCTCTTTTAAAAAGTACATTTTGACCAGAAAGAGCCATTGGCAGGAAAATGAAATGCATAGATTAAGAGAGTGTATCAATTAAAATTATATGGACAATAATTTCATGAGAGCAACTTAACTGTGGTCAGCTACTGTGCTTAAGCAGTACATAGACTCCTGGTTTGTAAGTTAAAGGTCTACATCACCTGAATCTGGATTTCAAATGCATATGTGTGCTTGTGTGATGTGTGTTTTCAGGTTTAGTGTAGGCAAAGAATCTCACAGCATGCCTGTGAAGTTCTAACAATTTGGTTGTCAGTCATTGTCATCTATCTGTCATGAGATTTAGTTTTTATACAGGCAGAATCTTACAGTTGTGTACAGTGGGGGTAGCTGTCAAACAACATTCTGGGCATTCTCTTGACCCTATGTCCCATTTCACAACACAGGCTCTGGAACTGCTGATTTCTCTATAGCATCAATTTTACATGGGTGCTGGAGATCTGATCTCAGGTCAACTACCCATATCTATACAGCATGTACTTTACCAACTGAATGGGCTCTCTAATCATTTTAAAATATTTTTAATTTGTTATGTCTGTGTATTTGTGTTTGTGTGTGTATTTGTGTGTGTGTGTGTGTGTGTCTCTCTCTCTCTCTCTCTCTCTCTCTCTCTCTCTCTCTCTCTCTCTCTCTGTGTGTGTGTGTGTGTGTGTGTGTGTGTGTGTACAGGTACCCCTGGAAGCCAAAAGAGGACATCAGATTCTCTGGAGCTGCAGTTAAGGGTATTTGTGTGCTATCCAACATGAATGCAAGCTATTGAAGTATGATTCTCTGACAGGGCAATAACATGTTTTCATGTTTCAGTACAGCCATACTTTGTAGCCCATTCATCTGTTTTTAAGTGCCTGCTTTCAGAGATTTGTTTTCAAAGATTTCTAAGATTTTTTTTTCTAGCATGGAGAAAGACCCTGCTCCTAAAAGTATATTTTGTTCCCAAATTTATCTACTAACTAACATGAATTCATTATTTTCTTCCCATAGCAATTAATAAGAAACATAATTGTCAAACAACCAGTTTCAGAGCAGAATATCAAGAGAAGCCTTTAATTAATTTGTCCCATGCAGGCATCCATTTGTAATTCTCTGTGTTATCTCCTTCATGGCCCCTTGTTATGAAAAGGGAACAAACCCAACCTTGTTCAGTCAAATACAACTCATTCTCCTTAAACACCATGACTGTGAGAAGGGCCTGTGAAATGGAAATTTCAGGTTTCTTTGGAGACTCAGTTGTATCATATGATTTTTTTTTCTGGAAACTGTCTTATAAAAGGCTGTTTTTACTGAAGGATGCAAATGGGAAGATATTTTGCTGAGAACAGACATGTGACATTTTTCTGGAAGCTGTGTGGAAAAGGTGTGCATGATAATTGCTAGAGCAGGGACTTGAGAGAATACGTGATGTTTGGAAAGGGTATAAATATAACCCAACAATCAGTGGACAATGCCGTGTGGAATTGGTTCACCTTGACTTTCTTTGCTGGTCTTCATTGGACTTGGCTGATGCTGGTCTTCACTGATGACATTGTCTGATATTGGTTTACCTTGACTTCTTTGCTAAACATTGTTTGTCCTGACTACACAGAGAGAAACAAACCAATGAATTTCTCGTGGTGTTCTAGCAGCTTTTTGAGGATTCAGGGAACTTGGGCTGATTGGCCAAGCCTCCTATTTTTTTTTCTGGATTGAACTGCTATTGCTGATTTATGAATGGTATTTGCTAGTGAATTGAGCTACTGCTGCTGATTCATGTGAACTGAACAGTTGATATCCTGACAATGCAGATTGGATTCACCCCAAAGAAATAGTTCTAAATAATACACATCCTCTTTTGACCTATTAACCTATAATATCTACTACCTCTGGTGGGTAGTGAGCTAGAAGGGATGTTAAAGTATTTAAGTACACTTATTAATGAGGGTTTTGAAAAAATATAAACCTACAATCATGATCAACCTAAAACTCATTTCACATCTTCATTCTCAGTAAATTAATGTCATCCTCCAAGAGCTACTACATCACCTTTTAAATGAATGATTCTCAAATACTTTAGGAAAAATAAATAATGCAGTCTTTTCTAATTCATTCTAGTACATAGTAATCCACAAATGAGGGGTGGGTTCTTTTACCTCCTAACTGTGTGAGGAATATGGAAGTAAGAATAGTCAGAAGATACTTAAAATATAACCAGATCAAAACCATTGGGAGAGTTTCATTAGTCTAAGTTTAAAGGGATATAATCCAACATGTTAAAGACTGCCTGGAGGCAGGAGTAAAAAAGAACTAGTCACATTGTATCTTCAGTAAGAAAGGCTAAGATTAAGAACTCAGGAAACAGCAGGTGTTTGCGAGGATGTGGAGAAAGAGGAATGCTTCTACACTGCTGGTGGGACTGCAAGCTGGTACAACCACTCTGGAAATCAGTCTGGCGGTTCCTCAGAAAACTGGACACAATACTTCTGGAGGACCCAGCCATACCACTCCTGGGCATATACCCAGAAGATTTTCCAGCATGCAATAAGGATACATGCTCCACTGTGTTCATAGCAGCCTTATTTATAATAGCTAGAAAAAGGAAAGAACCCAGATGTCGCTCAACAGAGGAATGGATACAAAAAAATGTGGTATATATACACAATGGAGTACTATTCAGCCATTAGAAACAATGAATTCATGAAATTCTTAGAGAACTGGATGGAGCTGGAGAAATCATACTAAGTGAGGTAGCCCAGTCTCAAAAGAATATCCATGGTATGCATTCATTGATGAGTGGATATTAGCCTAGAAGCTTGGAATACCCAAGACACAATCCACATACCAAATGATGTCCGACAAGATGGAAGGAGTGGACTCTGGTTCTGGAAAGGTTCAAAGCATCAGTGTAGGGGAATTGGGAAGGGGTGGATGGGGTAACAGGGGGAGGGAAAAGGGCATGTGGGACCTTTGGTGAGCAGGGAACCAGGAAAAAAGGAGTGAAATGTAAATAAAGACTATATCCAAGAAAAAAAAAGAAAAAAATAAAGGCAAACAGGAGTATGAAATGGGGCTGTGCTATAAAAACTAAGACCAATCTTTAGTGTTCCTTTTCCTCCAGCAAGGCTCCACCTTCTACGTGTTCCACATCCTCACCAGATAGCATAAGAAACTCACGTTTTAGTGTTCAAACGCTGAACCTCTATGGAGAATTCATATTTAAACCACAACATCCAGGGAAAACACACAAAAAAATATAAATAACAGGAGGAAGGAAATAATCGTTTGTATAAACAATGAAAAATGAATGAGTATTGTAGGTATTAGGAAGCCATGCAATAGCAACAACTACAGCAACAGAATTTTTATGGAAACCTTTGTAGGATTAAACAACATAGGCCATTCCAATGCAACCACCTCTCAGTTAAGTTGACTTAGCCAACACATAATACTCAGAGTTACAACTGTGCAGAAGAGAAATCCTAACAAACTTCTGGGCTGGTATCATGGCTTGGCAGATAAGGATGCTTGCCACCAGGCCTTATGATCTATGTTCAATTCCCAGAAATTATGTGGTCAAAGGAGAAAATCTTTGGAAGGTTGCCCTCTATCCACAACAGACATGACATATCACACTCATACTCCTTCCAAATAAACACACACACTCACATGTACACATGCACACAAAAAAACAACAGTAATGGTAATGATGATTATTATTATCCTGTTTCTATATAAATATCTAATATAAAAGCTGACAAAATAAAATGAATATAAATTATATTAGCCATGTACAGTATTATTAGTTGAATGGTAAAGACAATGACCATTTTTATTTTGGCTAATTTTGATAAAAACTACAACGTGTATCATGCTTTCCTACAAAGTCGGGAATTAGTAGGAGGCATTGTGAAACGTTTATACTCTAATTAAAGTAATAAAATAGATTTTATCTTTGAAAATTTTTCAATATATTTTCACTTTGATTATCAAATCAGAAAACAATAATGCTTATCTACTTAGAGGCTCAATTCTACCTTTGCAAACCATGTGTGTACAATCTACTTCCAGGGACTTCTCAGTCATACAGAGGATTAGAAACCCCCAGCTCAGATATTCATACAAGGAAAGGTATTTCCATGATCAGAATTAAAAGAAAAATAGATAATGTTAGTGTGTATGTGCTATTTCAGTTCCTACAACAACAAATAACTCAGCTCAAAAGGAAAATTTTCATCTGATCTGAACTCATAGGTGGTTTGGTCCATAACTGACTGGCCCATTGATTGTTTACTTGTTGTGAGTTTATTCATCATGGCAGGTGAACAGCAGAAGCTCACCTCATGGCTGGGATTAGAACAGACAGACAGTAACATGTTCTGATATACCAGTCTCCACTTCAATGGCATGCTTCCAACAATTAGAGTTCCCAGGATTGTCAACCTAGAAATTTGTCTACCATCTTCTCATAGCACACAGACATTCTTCCAATGATGAGACTACACAGTAGAGTCCACACAGCATCTACCTCCTCCTAGAAGCACCCAATTAGAAGACACTTAGATATTTGGAACATATTAAGGATTCAAATATAATTTGTAATTACTTTGTAGTAAAGAAATTATACTCTGAGGTCTAAGAGAATAGAGGAATTATGTAAGAATAATTGGATATAACTCTCTTTCTATCTTCTCTCTCTCTCTCTCTCTCTCTCTCTCTCTCTCTCTCTCTCTCTCTCTGTCAGCTGCAGACAAAGATCTGAAGATAAGAGTGTTTCCTACATTTACAGATGACCTGGGTTGTTTCTTGATACCCAGTCCAGGCTGCTCACACCTACCTGCCATCCTGCTCTAAATAATCCTGCTTTTTCTTCTAGCCTGTCCAGATACCTACATGCATGTGTGCATATACACAGAGTCACAAAAAATAAATAAAACAATCCTTTATAAAATCCTATAAGCATAAGGATACAATCGTAGTTGTGTTTGATTGGAACACAATCTATATTTCTGAGCAGTGCCTCCTATAACCCAGGCTGGCCTGGAACTCACTGTGTAGTAAAGGCTAACCTCAAATTCTTGATTGTTCTGCCCCATGTCCACAAAATCTGGGGATACAAGTTCAGGTAACCATGCAAGGATTATGTAGTATTGGGGATGAGAAACTTGAGCATGTCAGAAAAATATGCTACTAACAGAGCTATATGCCCAGCCCTCTGGTATAGTGATTATTTCTTAATAAGGAAAATTTTATGCAGCATGGAAAGAACTTTTATATATAGTTTACCAGAGTATATATAAAATTAAGAATAAATATTGTCAGGCCCTTAAAAGGGCCACTCATCAATTAAATTCTCATTATTAAGTCAGACTATAAATTAGGCTCAAGTTCCTTTACCACAAATTTGTTCTTAAATGTTGTTTAGAAAAGTTTTCAAAAACCAAGTATGAATAGCCCTTATCCTATCACAAAAGAGAATGAGGTGAAGTGACAGCTAGCATAGGCTCTCTATAGCAAAACCTTTACTCAAATCGAACAAACATACAAAGAAACAACCTCCTTCTTTAATGTAGTTTGCATGTTAAAACCTTCTGATGATGATGTTTTTAAGTGTGTTCTTAATTCATGACTGAATATTACAGTAATCAACGCCTTTGTTATTTTTTTTTTAACTTCAAAAAGATAGGTTTGTTTTTAGACAGGATAGAATATATCCTAGACAGTTCTCAGACTTGTTAGATATCTGAAAATGTCCTTGAACTTTTGATTACCCCACTGAAGTCTCTCTAACAGCCCCAAACATAGTAACCTGCCCCACTAGGATCCTGACTTCAATCCATCCCAACCCCTTTCTCTTTTGCTGAACCACTAGACTCCTTATTTGGCCACTTCCACATGCCTGATTCATTCCTGAGGCATGATCAAGCTATCAAAATTCCTTATTTTTTTCACTGAATAAAAAGTTTAATTAGAATTTACTAACTCATCTTACCTTGGACTTCCTTTTTAAAATTTATTTCTCCTCCCCCTTAAAAATCACACCTGCAGAGCAACTAGTCTCAGTTATTGTAAGATTCAGATTCAGTCACCCTATCTTTCTGTCTTGCTTAATAAAGAATCTTACTGTGTTGCACATTGATGTTTGAGTATGGTCTAAGCCTAACCCTGGGTCTAGAAGGGAGTACCCCACAGTGTAAGGGCCCCTTTCACCTGCCTCTACCTATGCAGTGCTGGACAGAAGGTTTGTACTAACACATTGGTATGTTTAGCACTGTGGATCAAACGGAGGGCTTTCTGCATGTGAGACAAGCTCTACATTGTTCCACAATCCATACAGCCAGGAGTGCTAGGCTTTTAAGGGCTGCAAAATCTGTCAGTTACAGAGTTATGTGAGCTGGTTTATTACTTAGTTTTTTGAGAGACTTAATGATTAAATATCTTATGGAATACTAAATTATTTCCTGCTACAGATATGAACTAATCTGCTGGAGATACTAATTTTTTGTAAAAAAAAAAAAAACAAAAACAAAAACAAAAACAAAAAAACAACAACAACAAAACACACACACACACACACACACACACACACACACACAAAAACAAAAAACAAAAAACAAAAACAAAAAAACACCAGTCCATTAAGGCTTATAAAAGAATGCCACCAACTGAGAATTCTTTCTATGATTACGTTTTAGTTTTACTTATGTGTAGGCTCCTATGTCTGTGAGTGTATGTATGTGAATGAGCATCTGGGTCCCACTGAAGTTTTGCAGGGTCACATACCCAGGAACTGGTGTTATAGATTGCTGTGGACTGACCTATATAGATGATAGGAACACAGTCCTTGGCAAAGCCCAAAGCACTCTTACTCACTGAGCCACTCAAGCCCCTGGATGTAGATGTGCATCTTAAAAGATGAAAGTTAATATCTAGTAGTTTTAGATCAGTAATTCTTAACCTTCCTCTGTCTGACCCTTTAATACAGTTCCTTATGTTATGATGACCCCCAACCATAGAATTATTTTGTTGTTCCTTCAGGACTCGAATTTTGCTACAGTTAGAAGTATAAAATAAATACTTGTGTTTTCCAGTGGTCTTAGATAAGCCCTAGGAAAGGGTCTTTGATTCCCAAAGCAGTTATGACTCACAGGTTTAGAAGCTACTGTTTTAGAAGCTAGGAAGGAAGACCAATTTAGAAGTTGGGTATGGTTCTTCCCAGCCCCATGCTCCCATAAATAAGACCCAAGATATATTTACAAAGACCTTGACCACATAGCTTGTCTCTTCTCTGACTAGTTCATCACAAAAATAACACATTTATTCTAATCTACATTCTGCCATGTCACTGATGACCTGTGCTCAAGCACCATGTGTCTGAACTTCTAACATCTTCCTAGTGCCTGGCACTAATCTAGAATCCTTTCGGTCTGCGGGATGTCTTGCCTCCTATTTCCTTCCTAAGCTCTTGGCCATCAAATGTATTATTAGCAGGTGCCACATACATAGAGACACAACATATATTCCCTACAGCCAAGACCAAATTCCTGTACATAGAGTGTGTAGATGAGTCTTTTTTGTCCCCTCATTCACACATAAGCAAAGAGAGCTTCAACCATTTAAGGACACTGATCTCCTTATGTGGAATCCAGCTACATGATCATATTTCTTCACTACAGTCTGACATCTACATGCCACCATGTTAGGGATGACATTCCATCACATGTTACACTCAGGAGAATATGGACATTCAGTTAAACATAATGCCAGTTCTCTTCACCCCAAATCAAACAGCATCTAGAAATTTAATCTTCAATGGCTCTATAGCACTTACTTTCGAGTAGCTGAGACTGAAATACAAAACAGCCTATACATTTGGTAACCAGAAGATAATTACAATTTTTCAGGACTAGGGTGTGACTCTGTTTTTAGAATACTCACCTAGAAGGCACAAAGGCCTGGGTTTGATCCCCAGCAATTCATATACTGGGTGCTGTTGCACACTTGTAATCCCAGCACAAGGAAGATGAAGAAAAGAGAATCAGAAAGTAAAATTTGTGTTCCATTAGTTAGTTCCATGGCAGCTTGCTCTTACTGAGACTCTGTGTCACTTTTAGAAATCTAAATGAGATAATTTGTTTCCTCCACTGAAGCAACATTTTATACATAAAACCTAAGAACAAATCTATATCTTCTCCTTCCCTCTCCCAATACTTTCCTTAAAGTACTTACTGTCCTAAATGAAAGAATACTTAAGACTTAATGTTAGTTCTCACTCTTATTATGAGAATATGTGTTTGTGCATCTGTCTGCTAGACATGTGCAGATGCTCGCAGGAATGAAGAAAGGGTGCCAGAGGTTCTGGAGCTGGACTTTTAGGTGATTGTGAGGTAACTAATGTGGTATCTAGGAGCTGAACCATGGGTCTCTGGAAGAGACATAAATATTCTTAACTGCTGAGCCATTTCTTCACCACCACCCACTCAATATGATTTTTTAAATTTTTGATCTCTTCTGAATTTTAAGCTAAATAAGATGTCTCATTTCAGAAAATTACCAATACTTAAAAAAACTCCTATTCTGTGACAGAATAATAGCATATTACAGGTGATCATGAATAAGAATATTTTAAAAAATACAACAGTAAAACTCATAGCAATTATGTGAATCATTCTCTATCTTTCCTCCTCTTTTTTTTAAATTAACAAACCTATGAAATAGCATGCTTTGAACAAACATATGATTCAAAGAAAAAAGTTTTTGCTGAGCCCTATGTTCTGAAAGTTTCTTTAGTACAATTTGGTCCATTATTTTGTGCTAAGAAAGGAAGCCTTTAGTGAATAGAGAGCTCAATTTTTACAAAAATCACATGTCATTTGTAACTAGGTTCAGTAAAAAATAGAAATTGGTATGATAATTCAAAAATTAATGACTCAAATCTACAAAATACAATACTATCTGCAGAAAAATCAGCTATTGGGAAATGGCAATCCGTATGGTCTAGTTACCACATGAGGGGTTGTACAAGCCACTATACCTGTTTCTATGACTACCAATGACACCAACCCCACATATCTGACATGAGTATCTTGCTTTATTTTGTAGACATTTTTAGTCAGTCTCTTCAGCCTACTAGTGAAATCATTTGTGATTCTATTAGCAGGATGTTCTGAATAGAGTCTGGGAAACCCAGACATAGGTCGAGCTTTCAAAATTCTTCAGCTACCAAGACAGTGCTAGTAATTTCTTGCAAATAGTGCTGAAAATTAAATTGAGAGAGTATCATGATGCAAGAGTTCAACAATGGCTAATTCATCAAATGTGAGGGAGAATAGTAAAGAGATCATTTTCTTGTCTAAAACATTCATTTCCTTGCACAAGAACCATAAGACCTCTATATTGAATGGGCAGGGTCTGTTTCACTAAACCATTAGTTCCACTCAAAACTGAGCAACACAGCTTTTCAGTTTCTTTTACAGTGTCTGAAGCAGTCTCATTCCTCTCATTCTTGTCTTCCAAAAGAATTAAAATTCTAGTACTGGTGGCAAAGCTGAGCAGGCAGAAGTGCTTGGCACAAAGACTGATGACCTGAATCCCTGGTGACCTGAGATTCACATGTTATAAGGAGAGAACAGACTCTGACAGTTTGTTCTCTATCCTCCTCACACATGACATGGCACTCACATGTGCATGCTCATATAAACAATAAACAAATGTAAAATTTTAATGTAAAATTCTAATTCTTTTTTTGTCAGCTTTATTTACTTTTTAATGGATATATTATATATTTACAATTAATTTCCTTTTTTCTGGTTCCCCACCCCCCAAAGGTCCCACATGCCCTTTTCCCTTCCCCTGCTCCCTCTTCCACCCCTTCCCTCTTCCCTGTTCTTGTATTCCCCTACACTGATGCTTTGATCCTTTACAGCACCAGTGTCCACTCCTTTCTTCTTGTCAGACATCATTTGGTATGTGAATTGTGTCTTTGGTGTTCCAAGATTCTAGGCTAATATCCACTTATCAGTGACTGCATACCATGGGTATTCTTCTGAGACTGGGTTACCTCATTTAGTCTGGTGTTCTCCAGCTCCATCCATTTCTCTAAGAATTTCATGAATTCATTGTTTCTAATGGCTGAATAGTACTCCATTGTGTATATATACCACATTTTTTTTATCCATTCCTCCGTTGAGGGACATCTGGGTTCTTTCCATCTTCTGGCTATTATAAATAAGGCTGCTATGAACATAGTGGAGCATTTATCCTTATTGCATGTGTGTAATCTTCTGGGTATATGTCCAGGAGTGGTATGGCTGGGTCCTCCGGAAGTATCATGTCCATTTGCTGAGAAACCATCACACAGCTGAGACCTGCGCACAGGATTTGGCAAGAGTGGCGGTTCATCTGTGCACCAACCAGATGTGGGTCCTGTGCCCTGCGGAGTGTCCTGCACTAGGAGGACTCCCAGCTGCCATCTCTGTTTCTGCTTGGACAGGGCAAACAGCCCCAGGTAACCGAGATATCCCACGTTTAATATCTCTGGGGAAGCAGTCTGCCAGGCTGTGACCTGTGCACAGGATCTGGGCAGAGCGGAGGTTCTTCTGTGTGCCAGCCAGGCATGGGTCTAGTGCCCTAAGGGGTGGTCAGCACTTGGAGGGGCTCCCAGCCACCATCTTCACTCCCTGACAGAGCAGACAAGCAGCATCAGGTCCACAGAGACAACAGAGTATAACATTGCTTGGAGCAAGATACACCAGAATTCTAACAGCACCCAAGAGGAGGGCAGCATATCGGCAATCTGTGTCAGGGGAAACCCAGACATCCAGTGGTGGGGAAATAGCATTACAGGCTCACAGGGTGTTCAAGCACCAGCCAGTGACTACAAGACCAACTAACACCAGAGATAACCAGGTGGCAAAAGGCAAATGTAGGAACATTACTAACAGAATCAAGGCAATATGGAATCATCCAAACCAAATTCTCCTACAGAAGTAAAAGTAATTCCTGGAAAACCCAACACACCAGAAAAACAAGATTTATATTTAAAATCACTGGTCAAGATGCTGTTAGAGGAACACAAGAAGGACGTAAATAATTCTCTTAAAGAAATACAGGAGAAAATGGATCAAAAGTTGGAAGCACTTACAAGGGAAACACAAAAATCATTTAAAGAAATTCAGGAGAATATGTGTCAAAAGATAGAAGCCAATATGGAGGAAATGCAAAAATCACTTAAAGAAATACAGGAGACCATGGGTCAACAGGCAGAAGTCCTGAAAGAGGAAATGCAAAAATCTCTTAAAGAATTACATGAAAACACAAACAAGCAAGTGAAAAATCTGAGCAAAACAATCCAGGATCTAAAAACAGAAGTAGAAACAACTAAGAAATCACAAAGGGAGACAACTTTGGAGATAGTAGACCTTGAGAAGAAATCAGGGGCCACAGATGCAAATATCAACAACAGCATACAAGAAACAGATGAAAGAATCTCAGATTCTGAAGATACCATAGAAACCATTGACTCAACAGTCAAATAAAATGCAGAATGCAAAAAGCTGGTAACACAAAACATCCAGAAAATCCAGGACATAATGAGAAGACCAAACCTAAAGCTTATAGGTATAGATGAGAGTGAAAATTTACAACTTAAAGAGCCAGCAAATATCTTCAACAAAATTATGGAAGAAAACTCCCCTAACCTAAAGAGAGGGATGCCCATGAGTATAAAAGAACAGACTGGACCAGAACAGAAATACCTCCTGTCACATAATAATCAAAACCCCAAATTTACTAAACAAAGAAAGAATATTAAAGGCAGTAAGAGAAAAAGGCCAAGTAACATATAAAGGAAGACCTATCAGAATTACACCAGACTTCTCACCAGAGACCATGAAAGCTAGAAGATCCTGGGCAGATCTCAAGCAAACTCTAAGAGAACACAAATGCCAGCCAAAACTACTATACCCAGCAAAATTCTCGATCACCAGAGAGGGAGAAAACAAGATATTTCATGACAAAACCAAATTTACAGGGCATCTTGTCCATAACCCAATGCTACAAAGGATAATAGGGGGAAAACTTCAATACAAGGAGGAAAATAACACCCTAGAAAAAGCAAGATAGAAACCTTCTCTCATCAAATCCAAAAGAAGATAACCACTCAAATATAAAAAATAACTTCAAAAATGACAGGAGGTAATAATTACTATTCCTTAATATCTCTTAACATCAATGGACTCAATTCCCCAATAAAAAGACAAAGACTGACAGACTGGATACGGAAACAAGACGCTACATTTTGCTTTATACAGGAAACACACCTCAGTGTCAAAGACAAACACTATCTTAGAGTAAAAGGCTGGAAGAAAATTTTAAAAGCAAATGGTCTCAGGAAACAAGCTAGAATAGCCATTCTAATATCAGATAAAATTGACTTACAACCTAAAGTCATCAAAAAAGACATGGAAGGATACTTCTTTCTGGTCAAAGGAAAAATCCACCAAGAAGAACTCTCAATTCTGAATATCTATGCTCCAAATTATATATATATATATATATATATATATATATATATATATATATATATAAAACATTTCATTCTAAAGCAAAAGAATATATCTTTTTCTCAGTACCTCATGGTACGTTCTTCAAAATCAACCATGTAATTGGTCACAAGACAGATCTCAACAACTATAAGAAGATGGAACTAATCCAATGCCTCCTATCAGATCACTATGGAGTACAAGTGGTTTTCAATAGCAACAAAAACAATCCCACATACACATGGAAACTGAACAATACTCAATGATACCTTGTTCAAAGAAGAAATAAAGAAAGAAATGAAAGACTGCTTAGAATTTACTGAAAAGGAAGGCACAACTCACTCAAATCTATGGGACACAATGAAAGCAGTGCTAAGGGGAAAATTCATAGCCCTGAGTGCCCCTAAAAAGAAACTGGAGAGAGCATACACTAGCAGCTTAACAGCACACCTGAAAGCCCTGGAACAAAAAGAATTTAATTCAACCAGGAGGCATAGAAGACAGGAAATCATCAAACTCAGGGCTAAAATCAATCAAGTAGAAACAAAGAGAACCATATAAAGAATCAACAAAACCAGGAGTTGGTTCTTTGAGAAAATCAACAAGATAGATAAAACCATAGCCAGACTAACCAAAGTGCACAGAGACAGTATCCAAATTAACAAAATTAGAAATGAAAATGGAGATATAACAACAGAAACTGAAGAAATCCAAAAAAATCATCAGATCCTAGTACAAAAGCCTATAGTCAACTGGAGAATCTGGAGGAAATGGACAATTTCCTAGACAGATACCAAATACCAAAATTAAATCAGGGACAAATAGATCATGTAAACAGTCCTATACCCCTAAAGAAACAGATGGGGTCATAGAAAGTCTTCCGACCAAAAAATCCAGATGGTTTTAGTGCAGCATTCTATCAGACCTTCAAAGAAGAACTATCACCAATACTCTTCAAACTATTCCACAAAATAGAAACAGAAGTAACACTACCCAACTCGATCTACAAAGCCACATTTACTCTGATACCGAAACCATGCAAACATCCAACAAAGAAAGAGAACTTCAGGTCACTTTCCCTTATGAATATTGACACAAAAATACTAAATAAAATTCTTGCCAACGGAATCCATGAACACATCAAAATGATCATCCACCATGGTCAAGTAGGCTTCATCCCAGCGATGCAGGGATGGTTCAATATACAGAAATCCATCAATGCAATCCACTACATAAACAAACTCAAAGAAAAAAACACATGATCATTTCATTAGATGTTGAAAAAGCATTTTACAAAATTCAGCATCCTTTCATACTAAAAGTTTTGGAAAGAACAGGAATTCAAGGCACATACCTAAACATAGTAAAAGCAATATACAGCAAACCCGTAGCCAACATCAAACTAAATGGAGAGAAATTTGAAGCAATCCCACTAAAATCAGGGACTGGACAAGGCTGCCCTCTCCAGATCTTTTCAACATAGCACTTGAAGTTCTATCCAGAGCAATTAGATAACATATGGAGGTCAAAGGGATACAAATTGGAAAGGAAGAAATCAAAACTATCACTAATTGCAGATGATATGATAGTATACTTAAGTGACCTAAAAAACTCCACCAGAGAACTCCTACAGCTGATAAAAAAAAAAACTTCAGCAAAGTGGCTGGTTATAAAATAAACTCAAGAAAATCAGTAGCCCTCCTATCCTCAAAGGAGAAGCAGGCTGAGAAAGAAGTTGGGGAAATAACACCCTTCACAATAGCCACAAACAATATTAAGTATCTTGGTGTGACTCTAAACAAACAAGTGAAAGATCTGTATGACAGTAGCATCAAGCCTTCGAAAAAAGAAATCAAAGAAGACCTCAGAAGATAGAAAAATCTTCCATGCTCTTGGATTGGCAGGATTAATATAGTAAAAATGGCTATCTTGCCAAAAGAAATCTACAGAGTCAATGTAATCCCCATCAAAATCACAACTCAATTCTTCATTGATTTAGAAAGAGCAATTCTCAAATTCATCTGAAATAACAAAAACCCTAGGATAGCTTAAGCTATTCTCAACAATAAAAGACCTTCTGGGGGAATCCATATCCCCATCCTCAAGCAGTACTACAGAGCAATTGTGTTAAAAACTGCATGGTATTGGTACAGTGACAGGCAAGTAGATCAATGGAATAGAATTGAAGATCCAGAAATGAACCCACAGAATTATCCTCACTTGATCTTTGATAAAGGAGCTACAACCATCCTGTGGAAAAAAGCTAGCCTTTTCAACAAATGGTGCTGGTTCAACTGGAGGTCAGCATGCAGAAGAATGCAAATTGAGCCACTTTTATCTAATTGTACTAAGCTTGAGTCTAAATGGATAAAGGACCTCCACATAAAACCAGACACACTGAAACTAATAGAAAAGAAACTGGGGAAGACTTTTGAGGACATGGGCACAGGGGGAAAGTCCATGAACAGAACACCAATAGCTTATGCTCAAAGATCAAGAATTGACAAATGGGACCTTATAAAATTACAAAGTTTCTGTAAGGCAAAGGACACTGTCAGAAGGACAAAACAGCAATCAACAAATTGGGAAATGATCATCACCAACACCATATCTGACAGAGGGCTAATATCCAATACATACAAAGAACTCAACTGGTTAAACCCCAGAGAACCAAATAACCCCATTAAAAAATGAGATACAGAGCTAAACAAAGAATTTTCACCTGAAGAAATTCAAATGGCTGAGAAGCACCTTAAGAAACGTTCAACACCATTAGTCATTAGAGAAATGCAAATCAAAAGAATCCCGAGATTTCACCTCATACCAGTCAGAATGGCTAAGGTTAAAAAATCAGGAGACAGCAGGTGTTGGCAAGGATGTGGGGAAAAATTAATACTCCTCTACTTCGGGTGGGATTGCAAGATGGTACAACCACTATGGAAATCAGTCTGGTGATTCCTCAGAAAATTGGGCATGACACTTCCAGAGGACCCTGTCATACCACTCCTGGGCATATACCCAGAGGATTCCCCTGCAGGCAACAAGGACACATACTCCACTATGTTTATAGCAGCCTTGTTTATAATAGCCAGAAACTGGAAAGATACCAGAAGTCCCTCATTGGAGGAATGGGTACAGAGAGTGTGGTATATTTATTTAATGGAATACTACTCAGCAATTAAAAAAAATGAATTCATGAATTTTTTTAGGCAAATGGTTGTAACTGGAAAATATCCTCCTAAGTGAGGCAACCCAATCACAAAAGAATACACATGATATGCAATCACTGATAAGTGGTATTAATTAGCCCAGAAGCTCTGAATACTCAAGACACAATTAGCAAATCAGATGATTCCCAAGAAGAAGGGAGGCAAGGGCCCTGGTCCTGAAAAGACTTGATCCAGTATTGTAGGGGAGTACCAGAACAGAGAAATGGAATGGGGGTGATTGGGGAATGGATGGAGGGAAGAGGACTTATGGGACATATGGTGAGGGGGGAACCGGGAAAGGGGAAAGCATTCAGAATGTAAACAAGAATATATAATTTAAAAAATTGCACATCTCATAAATGCCTTGTATGCAATAGAATCTCATAAGTATATGTAGAACATTGTCAACTCCATTGTGTGTGACAAAACAATGATAAAGATGAAGATGCAATATTGTCGAATCTTTACTGTGGAGGAAAACACACTTGTCCCAAAGCTAACTTAGGCACAACTCAAGGGAAAGTATTCCTGATGGGACCTATGCAAGTCGTAGCTCTCTGTTCTTGTGGATACTAGAAATTTGAATTCATGTCCTCTTGTATGAATATCTTACTGATTGAGTTATTTGTTCAAGATAGTACTGTCAAAAGTTTATATCTTATTTCTCTACAGTATCCTTGATCAAAGTTGAACCATGAAAGTCCAAATTGCCTCACAGCTGCAGGTATATAAGTCTGAGTGGTTTTGAAGGAACAATCGCAATGCTCCAGAAATGTCTCATTTGGGGATAACAACAAACTTGCATCCTCTTCATTTTTCATTGTTTTTGTCTTTTAAGCTACATAATACTTGCCACATTTAGTTTGAAAAATACTCCTCACTTCTGACTGTAGAATTGGAGGAGGTGTTAAGGGACCAGAATTTTGGGTTCAAATTCCATCTAACAAAACCTGATGTAAGGTTGATTTCAAGATAATGATAGGCTGGCACCTAGCACTAGTTTCCAGACTACCCCCCCCAAAAAAAACAAGATCTGTGTCTAGCACCAGTTTCCAGGTTACACTCCCCCCAACAAATTTGCACCTGGAAGTCACAAGTTTTCCCCTGACACTTCATTTACTACCACCAATCAGGAAGAAAGCAGAAATTACATTTTTGGTTTGTCTCCCAGCTCCAGCCAATTATGGTAAAGGCCATATATCTCACCAATCAGATGTGTGCCAGGCTAAATTCCCCATTCTTGTCTCTATAAATACTTACCTGAAGATAAACATAGGACTGCACTTTCCTGTTCTAGTGTTTTAGAGATGATAGTGGGGCCCATGCTTGAGCTTGAATAAAGAAACCCTAAGAAGATTGAATAGGAATGGGCTCCTGTTGGTGTTTTACGGTTCAAGAATGCTTTCTGCTGGAGACTAATCTTCCATTTGAAAGAAACCTTAAAGATGAGCTAGAAGATATGAACTCCTTAGATGCATTGGAAAGAAGGCAGGGTGGATGAAAAAAGCAGACATGCAATTCCAGTTTGGATCATCTGTACCATAACAGTAACAGTTGCAAAGCAGCTTTCTGTGCCCCAACACAAGCTATACCTGCCTCCCAAGAGGCAGGCTTTAACCAAACACACACACACACACACACACACACACACACACACACACACACGTGAGATATAACAACCACACTGCAGTGACTCCAGCAAACCTAACAGCCATGAGCACTGTCCTGCCCTGTCAGAGCCATATGAACAGTAGCAGCAGTTGCAGAGCAGTACACCTCTCCAAACCCACAGTTCTGCCTGCTTCCCAAGAGGCCAATTCTAAACTGGCACAAACAGCACTCTCACAAGAGAACACAGTGTCCCAACCCACAGATTTACCTGCCTCCTGGGAGGCCTGCTAAATGGATGAACATTCACACCAACCAATACCAGAGACAACTAGATGGCACATGGCTAGCTGAACGTAATCAATAGAAGCAAATATAATACCACACTAACAGAATCTAGCTCTCAGGATACATGCAAGCCCTCGATATCTTAATTCAGCTAAAGAGCAAGACTGTGACCAGAAATCCCGTCTTATGGAAAATGATAGAAGCCTTTCAAGAGAGGATATGAGTAATTCCCTAAAATATACAGGAAAACACAAATAGGTAGAAATCCTTAAAGAGGAAACAAATAAGTCTCTCAAAGAAATAAGAAAACACAATGAAACAGACAAAGGGAATGAGTAAAATGATCCAAGACTGAGAATGAAAATAGGAGCTGTAAAGAAAATACAAATGGAGGAGCCCTGGCGATAGAAAACCTAGAGAAGAGAACAGGAACTATATAAACAAGCACCATCAATAGAATACAATAGATAGAAGAGCGAATCTCAGGCATAGAAGATACCACAGAAGGAATTGATATATTGGTCAAAGAAAATACCAAGTTTAAAAAGTTAATAACCCAAAACATCCAGGAAATTTAGTACAAAATGAAAAGACCAAACCTAAGAATAATAGGAATAAAAAAGAGTGAAGTTTTCCAGGTCCAAGGGCCAGAAAATATCTTCAAAATATCATAGAAGAAAACTTACATAACCTAAAGAAATAGATGGTTATAAACACAGAAGTTTACAGAACCAAACATAGTTTGGAGCACAAAAAATTCCTCCTGCCACATAATACCACTAAGAATGCAGAACAAAGAAAGAATATTACAGGCTATAAGGGGAAAAGTCTAAGTAACATACAAAGACAAACTAATCAGAATTACATCTGACTTCTCACCAGAGAAGGTAAAACCTAGAAAACCTATACAGATTTCTTACAAATTTGAAAAGACAACATATGTCAGCTGTTGACATCTATACCAGCAAAACTCTCAGTTACAATAGAGGAAGATACCAAGATATGGCATGGCAAAAGGAAATTCAAACAATATCCCTTAACTAACCCAGCCCTATAGAGGATAATACAAGGAAAACTCTGACACAAGAGGATAACACCAAAGAAGACACAAGAAATTAATCAACCAAATGAACCAAAGGAACAATTACAGACACTCAGTAACACTTCCAACATTAAAATAATAGAAACTAATAATCATTGCTCATATTTCTCAACAGCAACAGGCTCAAATCACCAAGAAAAAGACACAGGCTAAAAGATTAGATTCCTAAACAGTATCCATCATTAAGCTTCATACAAGAAACACACATGAGCAACAAAGATAAACACTAACCCAGACAGAGTAAAGGAATAGAAAAAAGTTTTCCAAGCAAACAGTTCCAAGAAAGAAGCCATTCTAATATCTAATAAAATAGACTTTCAATCAAAAGTTATCAAAACAGATAAGGATACTCATTAAAGGATAAAGCCTCAAAACTGGCATCTCACTTCTGAACATTCATGTCCCAAATAACAGAGCACCCACATTTGTCAAGAAAACTTTACTAAATCTCAAATCACACATTGAACCACACAAAATAAGAGTGTGGGCTTCAAGACTCCACTCTCATCTGTGGACAACTCATCAAAATGAAAAATAAACAGAAAAACAACAAAATTAACAGATGTTATGAGACAAGTGAATTTAAGAAATAACTACAGAATGTTTTACCCCAAAACAAAAGAATATATCTTCTTCTCAGCACCTCACAGAACCGTCTCCAAACTCTACCATAAAATCAGGCACAAAACAAGGCTCACCAGATCCTTGCATCCCATCTGATCACCATGAATTAAAATTAAGGCTGGACTTCAACAAAATAGACATAATAGAAAGTTCACATACTCATCAAAACTGAACAACTCTAGTAACGGTACCTTAGGGAAGAAATATAGAAAGAAATTAAAGACTTATTAGAATGCAATAACAATAAGGGCAGAACATACTCAAACTTAGAAACACAATGAAATCAATGCTAAGAAGAAAATTCATTATTTTCTAAGTGTCGTCATAAAAAATTTGAGAGATCTCATACTAACAACTTAACAGCATATTTGAAAGCTCTCGAACAAAAAGAAACAAATATGTCCAAGAGGAGTAGATGGCAGAAAATAGTCAAAATCTGGGCTGAAATCAACCAATGGAAACAAATAAAATAATACAAAGAATCACAAAGCAAAAAGCTGGTGCTTTGAAAAATTAAATATAGATAAACCCTTAGCCAAACTAACTAAAAGGCACAGAGAGCTATCTAAATTAACAAAGTCAGAAATGAAAAGATGAGACATAACAATAGAAACTGAGGAAATCCAGGAAATCATTAGGTTTTATTTTAAAAGGCTGTACTTCAAAACTGAAAAATCTAAATGGAGTGGATAAATTTCCAGACAGATGCCACATACCAATTATAAATCAAGAAAAGATAAACTGAAAAGTCTCAACACCCCTAAGGAAATAGAAACAATTATTAAAAGTCTCACAAGCAGAAAATGCACAAACGCAGGTGGTTTGGGTTCAGAATTCAATGAGGCATTCAAAGAAGAGTTAGTGTCCATACTCCTCAAACTATTCTACAAAATAGAAACAAAAGAAACACTACATAGGACATGATAAGGCCACAGTATCCCTGATATCTAAACTACCAAAAGATTCAATAAAGAAAGAGAACTTCAGACTAATTTCATTTATAGATATCTATGCAAAAAAATATCGAAAAATGTATAGTAAACTGAATCCAAGAACAAATCAAAAACATTATTTGCCATGATCAAGTAGACTTCATCCCAGAGAAAAAGTGATAGATCATTTATGAAAATCCATTAATATAATTCCCTATAAAAATTAATGGAAAGACAAAAAACATATGAATATCTCATCAGATGTTGAAAAGTCTTTGACAATATCCAATACTGCTTCATGTTAAAAATCATTGAAAGGTCAGGGATTCAAGGCATGTAACTAAGTGTAATAAAGCAAGAAAATGGTCAAAAGAAAAATAAATGGAGAGAAACTTTATGCAATTCCATTAAAATCAGTGAAAAGATACTGCTCACTCTCCCCCTATTTATTCAATATACATTTTAAAGTTCTGGTTAGATAAATAAGACAACAACAGTAGATTAAGGGATTCCAACTTGGAAAGCAAGAATTCATGATATCACTATTCGCAGATGATATGATATTATTCAGAAGTAATCCCCAAAATTTTACCAGGAAACTTCTATAGCTGATGAATAACTTCAACGATGAAGTTAAAATTAACACGAGACTTCAGGTTTCCTTCTGCACCCAAAATGTTCTTGTGCCACAGTGCTCCATACCCAAATACCTCCAAGAAAGAATGGGTCTCCAAGGAGTGCTGATACACCTATGAGCACAGGTGAGAAAACCACTTCTGTTTAAATTCCTGGTCCAAGAGGGACCCTCTCTGTGCCATCAGGAAACAGGAATCAAGGAATAGTGAGAACAGGAAACAAGAATCAAGGAACAGACAGAACCTTCTGGGTGCCACAATCTCAATACCCAAATTCTTTCCAGAGAGAAATGGTCTTCCAAGAGTACTAACACATAGGCTTTCAGGAAGGAACAAGACATAGTCAAAGACAGCAAGACCAGCTAACACCAGAGATAGCCAGATGCAGGAAATAATCAAACCAAGGACTGAAATTAACCAATTAGAAAGAAAGAGAACTATGAAGAACTGATTTGGGATTTTGATGGGGATTGAATTGAATCTGTAGATTGCTTTTGGCAAGATGGCCATTTTTACAATATTGATCCTGCCAATCCAAGAACATGAAATATTTTTCCATTTCCTGAGGTCTTCTTCGATTTCTTGCTTCAAGCACTTGAAGTTCCAGTCATACAGATCTTTCACTTGTTTGGTTAGAGTCATGCCAAGATACTTTATATTGTTTGTGGCTATTGTGAAGAGTGTTATTGCCCTAACTTCTTTCTCAGCCTGCTTGTCCTTTGAGTACAGGAAGGCTACTGATTTGCTTGAGTTGATTTTATAACCAGCCACTTTCCTGAAGTTGTTTATCAGCTGCTATAGAAGTTCTCTGGTGGAGTTTTTTGGGTCGCTTAAGTAAACTATCATATCATCTGCAAATAATGATAGTTTGACTTCTTCCTTTCCAATTTGTATCCCTTTGACTTCCTTATGCTGTCTAATTGCTCTCACTAGAATTTCAAGTACTATGTTGAAAAGATATGGAGAGAGAGGGCAGCCTTGTCTAGTCCCTGATTTTAGTGGGATTGCTTCAAGTTTCCCTCTGTTTATTTTGATGTTGGCTACTGGTTTGCTGTATATTGCTTTTACTATGTTTAGGTACGGGCCATGAATTCCTGTTCTTTCCAGGACTTTTAACATGAAAGAATGCTGAATTTTGTCAAATGCTTTTTCTGTACCTAATGAGATGACCATGTGGTTTTTTTTCTTTTAGTTTGTTTATGTAGTGGATTACATTGATGGATTTCTGTATATTGAACCATCCCTGCATCCCTGGGATGAAACCTACTTGATCATGGTGAATGGTCATTTTAATGTGCTCTTGGATTCGGTTGGCAAGAATTTTATTTAGTATTTTTGCATCGATATTCATAAGGGAAATTGGCCTGTAGTTCTCTTTCTTTGTTGGATCTTTGTGTGATTTTGGTATCAGTGTAATTTTGGCTTCATAGAATGAATTGGGCAGTGTCCCTTCTGTTTCTATGTTGTGGAATAATTTGAAGAGTGTTGGTGTTAGGTCTTCTTTGAAGGCCTGATAGAATTGTGCACTAAAACCATCTGGTCCCGTACTTTTTTTGGTTGGGAGGCTTTCTATAATGCCATCTATTTCCCTATGGGTCATGGGACTGTTTAGCTTATCTAATTGTTCCTTATTTAATTTGGGAATTTGGTATCTGTCTAGGATATTGTCCATTTCCTCCAGATTCTCCAGTTGTGTTCGGGGAACAGGTCCTTTGAGAAAATCAACCCTTAGCCAGACTAAGAAGAGGGCACAGAAACAATATGGAAATCAACAAAATCAGAAAGGAAAAGGAGACATAACAAGAGAAACTGATGAAATAAAAAAAAAAGTCCTACTACAAAAACCTATACTCAACAAAACTGGAAAATCTTGATGAAATAGAGAATTTTCTAGACAGATATCAAATACTAAAGTTAAACCAGGATCAGATAAACCATTTAAACTGTCCCATAACCCCTAATAATTTAGAAGCAGTCATTCAAAGACTCCCAACCAAAAGAGCCCAGGGCCAGATGGGTTTATTGTATAGTTCTCTCAGACCTTCAAAGAAGACCTAATACCAATACTCTTCAAACTATGCCACAAAATAAAAACAGAAGGAACACTACCCAATTTGTTCTATGAAGTTACAGTTACAGTGATACCAAAACTTCACAAAAACCCAAAATAGAAAGAGTATTTTAGACCAATTTCTCTTTGGAATATTGATGGAAAAATACTCAATGGTATTCTTGCAAAATGAATCCAAGAACACATCGAGATCATCATTCACCACAATCAGACTTCATCCCAGGGATGCAGGGAAAGTCCAGTATATGAGATACCATCAGTGTAATCCACTACATAAAATAACTCAAAGGAAAAAAAAAACACATGATCATTTCATTACATGATGAAAAAGCATTTGACAAAAGTCAACATCCCTTCATATTATAAGTCTTAGAAAGATCAGGAATTTAAGGCCCATACCTAAACATAGTAAAAACAATATACAATAAACCAGTAGCCAACTTCAAACTAAATGGAGAGGAACTTGAAGCAATCCTACTAAAATCAGTGACTAGAAAAGGCTACCCACTCTATCTATCTATCTATTCAATATAGTACTTGAAGGTCTAGCAATTAGACAACAAAAGGAGGTAAAAGGGATACAAGTAGGAAAGAAATAAGTCAAAATATCACTATTTGCATATAATATGATAGTATACTTAAGTGACCCCCCCAAAAAAAAACCCTCACTACACTAGAGAACTCCTAGAGCTAATAAATAGATTCAGCAATGCAGCTGGATATAAAATTAACTCAAACAAATCAGTAGACATCCTATACTTAAAGGATTAATGGGCTAAGAGAGAAATTAGGGAAATGAAACTATTCACAATATTCACAAACAAAATAAAATATCTTGGTATGACTCTAACCAATTAAATAAAAGATATGTATGATAAGAACTTAACGTCTCTTAAGAAAGAAATGAAAGAAGACCTCAGAAGATGGAAAATATCTCCCATGCTCACAGATTGCCAGGATTAATATAGTAAATGTGTTCATATTGCTGAAAGGAATATACATATTCAATGTAATCCCCATTAAAATTCATAGAGTTAAAAAGTGTAATTCTCAATTTCATTTGGAATAACAAAAATCCCAGGATAAGGAAAATTGTTCTCAACAATAAAAGAATTTCTTGATCTTATAAGAGTTTACTTGTTCAATAAAAGTTTACTTGTTAACTTTGTAAAAGATTGTTAAAGATCAATAAAAGTTTACTTGATCTTTGACATTGTGGTTCATTTATACCATGGAATAATATATTGCCATTAAAAAAAGGACTTCATGCACTTTTCAGGCAAATGGATGGAACTAGAAAATATAATTGAGTGAGGTATCCTCAAACCGAAGGCATATGCACTGTATGTACTCAATAAGTGGATATAGCCATCAAGTACAGAATATTCATGATACACCCCACAGACGCAAAGAAGTTACATAAGAAAGAAGGCTCAAGCAAGGATGTCAAATTACACTTAGAAGGAAAAACATAATAGTCGCAGGAGGTAGAGGGAGGAACCAACTGGAGACTGGGGAGGAAGAGATGGCAGTGACTTGGCAGGATCAGTTGTGGGAAAGACAGGAAAGAGGCCCAGTAGACCAGAAGAATAAATGAAAATCTGAAGCTACATGGGGATGGGGAGGGAAGGAGAATTTCTAGGTAGTCCCAGAGACCTGGGATAGGGGATGTTCCCAGGAGTCAATGCATGTAACCTTAGCCAAGGTGCCTAATAGTAGGGACATGAAAACTTAAGAGGCCACCTCCTGTATCCAGGCAGGACTCCCACTGGAAGGATAGGGACACCAATCTACCCACTAAACTTTCAACCCCAAATGTTTCTCATTTAAAAGAAATGTAGGGATGGAGCATAGAATGAAGGAAAGGGCAGCCAATAGCTGGCATAACTCAAAACCTATCCCATGGGCAAGCACCAATCCCTGATATTATCAATGTTATGCTTGTAGACAAAAGCCTAACATGACTGTCTTCTGAAGGGCTATAACCAGCAGAAGAACGAAACTGAACAGATACCCACAGGCAAATATTAGACTTAGAAGGAGGTTAGGGACACCTATGGAAGAGTTGGGAGAAGGTTCAAAAGCTGAGATTTAGATGGGAACTCTACAGGAAAACCAACAGAGTCAACAAAGCTGGACCCTAGAAGCTTTCCAAATCTGAGCCTCCAACCAAATTATATATATATATATATATATATATATATATATATATATATATATATATGTATATACATATATATATCTATCTATCTATCTATCTATCTCTCTCTTTCTCTCTCTCTCTATATATATAGATAGATAGATAGATAGATAGATAGATAGATAGATAGATAGATAGATAGATAGATAGGCTTAAATGAGGCTCCCAGGCACATATGTAGCAGACAGGTAGCTCAATTTTCATGGGTGCCCTATTTTGCCTCAGTGGGAGAGGATGCCCTAATCTGGCAGAGACTTGATGTGCCAGGGTGGGGGGAAACTAGGAGGAGGTCTACCCTTCTTGGAGGAGAGGAAGAGGGACAAGGGGAAAAAGGACTCCAAAAGGGAAGGGCTAGGATGGGGAGCAGCATTTAGGATATAAATAAATAAATTTTAAAAGATAGAAGTAACCTTCCATTTCCCTCTACTTTTGTTAGAAAATGCTCCTTTCACATTTCTAGGGAAATAGAAGGCATGACAAACTTAGCAGCCATGAACATTGGACCAGAACTGAAGACATAGATTAGAACTGGGTCTCTTATGCTTGGGGAGGCTTTAATAGATGAAAGTATGGGGTAAAGAGAATGCTGGGCACGATAGCTCATATCTTCAATCCCAGTACTTGTAGAGACAAATAGGTAGGTCTCTATATGTTCAAGAATAGTCTGGTCTACATAATGAAATCCAAACCAACCAGGACTACACAGAGCACAAGAAAACTTAGAAGCTCAAGGCACAGATAGCCTGGTATTCTTAGGGATAAATGATAAGAGACGATGCTCTGAACAGTTTGAGAAGTAAGGATCAATGCTTGTGGCTACCATCTGACGTTTATATGCCCTGTGACACAGCTCCCAACTCCATGTGTGCTATCTGACACAAACCCGATATGTGTATACATATGTGATACAAACCCCCACCAATCCCTATATGTGTACTCTTACAGATTCCCCTGACAACCTCCACAAGACTGGTTTTTTTTAAATGCAAGTCTGTAATTAATGGCTCATTTCTTTCGACTAGTGGTGTTTTTCAACCTGTGAGCAGCAACCCCTACATGGGTTGTATGTCAGATGTCTTGCATATCAGATATTTACATTATGAGTAATAACAATAGCAAAATTGTGGTTATGAAGTAGTAACAAAAGATTTTATGATTGAGATACTATATTAAAGGGTAGAGGATTAGGAAGGTGGTGAATCACTGCTTAATGCATTGTCTAATTCTATCCTGACATGTTTTGGGGTCTAGAAACCAAAGAAAATATTTTGGCAGCTTTCTTTCAAAGAAATTAGGTATCAGGCAAGGCTATGTTGGTAATATTTAGGGAAGGGGAAGTCTGAATGGAATACTTGCCCAACAGCAATAGCTAATGATCTGCAACAGGAATTAACAAAGCAATACAATATGCAAGCTATAAAAAATGTAATGAAGGAATAAATTTAATCAAAGAAGTTAAAGTTTATTATAATGGAAATTTGAAAATGATGTAAGGCATTGAAAAGACTACAAAAAACGAGGAGTTGTGTGTTTATTGGCTGGAAGGATGAATGTGGTCAATTTGTCTATATAATATGGGTGAGCTACGTCTTCAATGGAATCTGATCAAAATACTAACATCACACATCATGGAACTAGAAAAGGCAGACTTATTATTATATGTAATGTGCACACAAAAACATCACCGAATATCTAAGCATCCCTGAATGAAGAGAACAAAGAGGCTGGAATTGGTGCTGATTGATCCAGCATTGGGAGGCAGAGATGTTAACAGCCTGTGAGACTCTGTTGCCTGAATAAGTAAGTAGACAGACAGATGAAATAGAAAAAGAAGGTGTTGTTTTACCTCAAATCATAGTATAAAGCTATGATAAAACTTTTCAGCACTGAAATATATAAACATATAGACAGAACTATGAGCCACAATGGAGAGGCAAGCCACATATACACAGCCCAGAGTCTTTTGTCAAAAGTGCTGGACCACACATTGGAGGAAGCCAACCTTTCTAATAAATAGGATGGGGAAAGTTGGTATCTACATGTAGAAGAATGAAACTAGAAACCTGTGGCTTAACAGTCAAACCATTATGGGCTAGGTAGCTTAGGTCTTAAGACTGTTAAGAATGAGCATTACTCTTCCAGAGGACTGAAATTTGCTTTCCTCCATTAGTGGGGTAATTCACAGCAACCTACCTGTAATTTCAGCTACAAAAGACCCAATATACACTTACAGGTTTTTCCAGCATCTGTTTTAGCATATATACACAATACATGCATGCACACACACACACACACACACACACACACACACACATACACATACACACACATGGGGGGGTATGGCAGACAGACAGACAAACACACAGACAGAATTAAGAAATAATGAAAAATAGCACTAGAATAGCACCCTTACGCTAACCCTAACACACACACACACCAAAAAGCACATATTCTTATATTATAATTTCACAAAATTTATAAGTATAGTTAATAATTTAAATTATTTTGAAAAATCAAAAACAAATAAGCATGACACCATGTCTATCAACTTACTTCTGATGATCGATTTCATGTGTGAATTGCCAATACAAACAAACATTGCTCTTCAGAAAGTTTCCTTCTTTAAAAATAGGATTTCTCCAAATAAAAATAGACCTCTAATGTTCTAAGCAACATGAACCACAAAGGAATGAACTGCAAATATTGGATATTCTATAACTAATTTAAAATGTTATAATGTCATTTCAATTTAACTGGTTTCTGCTCAAAATCATCTGAAGGAAAAGACATTTTCTTCATCTGAAAAGCCAGGCCCTGGAACCTTGAAAACTCTCATTGTACATTTGTGGAATGCAGCATTTATTTGAGTCAAGAGAAGAGTCGAGTGCACAAGAATGAAATATTTGGCCCAATATGTATTAAATAAGGATGAGAAATTGCAGGCATGTATATGAGATTGTTTGGACTTTTCATTTCACAGTTATTTCTGCAGTCATTAGTCATCGTTTTTCTCTTATGTCCAGTCAGTAACTAATCAATGCCTAAAATGCATAACATAGAACTGTCTCTATGTACCAGTGAGAGTAGGAGTCCAGGCTTTTCTACAAATACTTATGCAAATGTTTGCCTACGTCTTTGGTGTAGAAAGTCATTCTAATGTATGAAGGCAAAAATTACAATAAATCTCATCATATGATTATATAAGAAGAAAGGACCTTAGGAATATTTTGCCACATTTCCACATTTTGAATACATATATTAATTTTTTGTTTTAATTATTTGTATGAATGTGAAAATTAGGATTTTGCAGAGGAGCAGAACTGATACAGTCACTATGTTTATTTGTATCGATGTGGTTGTTTGCATTTGTATTTTTATTTGTATTAGAAATTCAAATATAAAATTGAGTATCAGAAAATAGTTGATAAACATATTTTTCTTGCTTTTCAAAATAGTTTCAAATGACTCACTATACTTCTAAATTTCATAAACTATAAAGTAAGATATATAAAATTTTACAAGTATGTATAATTATATGAAGTGGAAACTTAAGGGTTCTTTGAAAGTCTGTTGTGTTGGATGGTGTTTTCCTGAGGCAAACATGTGAAGGAATATTTTCCTGAAGTGGACACAGGTGAAATGAGGTTCTGATAAAGCAAGCTCGTGAAAGGACACGTGATGAAGGATTCTTTGCTAATGACATACATATGGTCCATCTTACATTGGATAGTTAAACTGCATTTTTCAAGACTCCATAGAGAAAAATGCACCCAAAGTGTTCTGGTGGTGTGCCACAGTTTTTTGCCTCACCCAGTAACTTGGGATGGTTGGCTGAGTGATATCCTGTGACACAGTGCCCCATATCCAAATATCAACAGAAGATAATTGGTCTCCCAGGAGTACTGTGACTCAGTCTTGCAGGAGGGACAAACTACAGACAGAGACAGCCAAAACTAATCAAAAAAGATAAGAAAGGACACTTCATACTCATGAAAGGAAAAATCTACCATGAACTCTCAATTCTGAACATATATGCACCAAATGCAAGGGCGCCCACATTCATAAAAAAAAAAAAAACTTTACTAAAGCTCAAAGCACACATTGCACCACACACAAAAATAGTGGGAGACTTCAACACCCCACCCTCAGCAATGGACAGATCAGGAAAACACAAACTAAACAGAGACACAGTAAAACTAACAGAAGAGATGGACAAAATGGCTTTAACAGATATCTATAAAACATTTATCTTAAAACAAAAGTATATACCTTCTCACACCATATCGTATCTTCTCCAAAACTGACCATATAATTGGTCACCAAACTGTCCTCAACTGATCCAAGTAGATTGAAATAATCCTATGCATCCTATCAGATCACCAAAGACTAAGGTTGGTCTTCAATAACAACAAAAATGACAGAAATCCCACATACACAAGGAAGTTGAACAATGCTCTACTCAATGATAAGTTGGTCAAGGAAGAAAAAAAGAAATTAATGACTTTTTAGAATTTAATGAAAACAACGCACAATATACCCGAACTTATGGGAGACAATGAAAGCAGTGCTAAGAGGAAAACTCATAATGAGACTGGAGAGAGCTTACACTAGCAGCTTAACAGCATGCCTGAAACTCTAGAACAAAAGGAGGCAAATACAGCCCGAGAGGAGTAGATGGCAGGAAATAATCAAACTCAGGGATGAAATCCACCAAGTAGAAAAATAAAAAAGAACTATACAAAAAAATCAACAAAACCAGGACCTGGTTCTTTGAGAAAATATTTCTTTCTTTCCTTCTTTCTTTATTTTGTTCTTTTTTTTTTTTTATCAAATATAGTCTAACAGGAGCCAAACTGAAAAAGGAAACTTCAGTAGAGAAAATGTCTACATCAGATTGACTAGTAACCAAAAGATCATTGAGTATTTTCTTGGCTGATGATTTACTATTGCAAGTGCCATCCCTGAACAGTTGGAATAAGAAATCAGTCTGCACAAGATAGTAATTCTAGTCCTTCATGACCTCTTCTTCAATGCCGGTCTCCAAGTTCATGTTTGATTTCCTGTCCTTACTACTACTATTCATAATGTACTATAAGATATAAGATGAAATAAACTCTTTCCTCTCAAAAAAAATGATAAAGACTATAAAATAGGCAGAATGCTATGATTAAATACTTTGTTCTCAAACTTTTCTAATCCTCTTGAATCCAATGGAATATCCCATAATAAAGTAAAATTAGATTTTAGAAGTATTATAAGAAAATTTTAATAACAAAAATTTTATAATAAGATTTATGCTAATACTATACCTATATTTTCCATTGCTTTAGTAAAGCTTTTAATTTACTTTGCATTCTATATAGATGTACTTACTGTCAATAGTTTCATATGCTATAATGACTATAAAAATGTTGCCAACACTGAAAACAAATAAAGAAACGAACAAACAAAAAAGGATCTCTCACTGAATTTGGAACTAGGTTGGCAACTGAAGTTCTCCTGTTTCCACACTTTAGAGCACTGGGATTGCTGGTCAGTGTCGACATACCAAGATGCTTGGGTTTGAACTCAGGTACACATGTCTGTACCCATATGCTCTTTTTCAAAGCCTAAAAATGTTTTAGTGCTAAAATCAGAACATGATATCCCCATTCCTCCATACATCCCTTCCTGGTGGATTATGATTGAACTACTATAGAAACAATGAAGGTGTCAAGACTATCCTCATTTCAAATGTTTTTCCAGGACTGTCTGCCAAACTGAATTTCCACACTGACTTTTTTTTGTATGTATGGTATGTATGTGTGTGCAGCTGCACATATGTAGGGTGTGCACAAATGTGTGACACTTTGAATGACACTCATTTTGTAGTGGGATGTATTCAAGTTAGAAGACAAAGGGGAATAGGGACTGGACCAGGAGAAAGTTTACTTCCTTCGAGGAAGACAAATTTGCTGAGACAGGAGGGTTCTTTACCTGCTGAAGTAAGAGGTAATTTATGGAAAGTGCCAAGTACTGTGACTTTCATGCAACTGAAGAGAGGAAGAGAGACCCTGCCTGCAAGCACACAAGCCACCTGCACTTTGCAAGGACTTTCTTCCTGCTCCATGTGTATAGAAATAAGACAAAATAAGAGCTGAAAACCTTCATGATGGTGTTCTTGGTGGTCTTTTTATTGTTGATCTAGGCTTTGTTATGACTTATACAAAAATTGTCAAAGGTATTATTGCATTCTTTTTTAATTTTTGTGTTGGGACAAGGGGGTCTGTGTACATGTGTATACAGGTATTTATGGAAACCCAGAAGAAGGCATCAGATCCTCTGAAATTGCAATTAAAGGTAGTTATTAGCTGTTATATTGAGATATGCTTGCTGCATTTGAATGATTATTAAGACTTTTCAGCTTATCACAGTACAGCAAAAATTCTAAATCTGTATATTTCATGGTTTTTCAAAAGCCCAAAGATTAGAATTAATTCTGGGAGCAAGCTTCTGCACTTGTTAAAAGTGCGACTCTCGTTTTTGAGTCAGTAGGAATGTGCTGCAGGAGTTTCCAGTGCCAAGGACTCCAGTGTCCTTTGCAGGAAACTGAGTTAATTTGACAATGAAACACCACCCACTTATCATCTAAGGGTTAAAATGTACCATTAAATTGAAAAGATGGCAGTCTTTCTGTGGTGTACCTTCTATAATGATTTGTGAGGTGTTTCCTGGGTCAGAAAAAGTACATTTTGAGAGGAGAAGTCTGGAAGAAGTTCAAACCTAGGGAATCCTACACATCCACATTCCTATCCATTTCCGCAGCTTTCTTGATGATAAAATACAGAACATTCCATCAAGCAGCAGAAGAGCCAGGGGAGTCAGTCACAGATAGCTGGGGGATATTCAACTTTTTAAAAATGGCCAATTTAAAGGCACTGTGGAGGCCAAACTAGCTCTCCTGTCTGGAAGCCAGAAAAGCAGTGATGGGCAAAGGCTGAAAGAGGAGGAAGCAAAGGCCTCACTTCCATGATGCTGCAACTGAGCATAGACTGAAAAGTATTTGCTGTGCAAGTACTAGAAGAGGAGTTTGATCCCCAGAGCTGGGATTATAAGAGCAGACACATAAGAGTGTGTGTGTCTGTCATCCTAGTACTAAGGAGCTTGAGGAATGAGGATCCCTGGAGCATGCTTTGCACCCAGCTTATCTGAAATCAGCAAGTACAGGCAGCATGAAAGGCTATCTCAAAAGATAAGGAACACAGCCAGCCACAGCTAATTTCTAGACTCTACAGTATAGGTATTCGGGTGTGTTCACATGCATGTGCCCTTAAACATATACATATATTTGCATATACCACACCCACATGGCCACAAGGCATAAATTAAAGGGATGATTAGTTAACACAGTAAAGTGACTTTGTGTGCATGGTGGCTGTATGATCTGTCTTAGGAAGCCACTACCCCTGTGATACTCTCTACATGCTCACACAGAGCTAAAGATTAAAGTTTATATGTTTAATGTTTAAAGTTTATTTCCTCTTTTACAATGTAATATTAGCAGGAAAATTCTAACTGTAAAAATATATAGCCACACTACCATCAAACAAACATTGCTTAAACCAGAGAGCAATGTAGAAAACAAACAAACAAAGCAAAAACAAACAAAACACCTTTCAGAGCCCAATTCAGATCCAGGTACAGACAGATGAGAATCTGACCCAGACTATGTTACTGGGAATGGCATTTTCTCACAAAAGATGAAAGGAAACAAAACAAAACAAAATAAACAACAGCAACAACAACAACAACAAAAAACCCTCCTAACTCCATTATCCCTCCTGAACTCAGAACATGTAACCATAGGATTGGCAATGTTTATACTTAATGAACCTATTACAGCCCACAGTTACATCGAACGGGTTACATGGAAGGGAAGCTGGGGATATATGGGAAGGTGGCAAAAAGAGATGGAGACCAACATAACACCTGCTATTCAAGGTCTCAAAATGTAATGAAGAACTCCCAATATATATAGGCAGGGGGAAAAGGCTGGAAGCTTCTCAGCAAACCAGTTCCATTGCTCCACAGGTCGCTAGTGTTTCTCAGGAAACTGCAGGTCCTAGAAGAACAATAGGCTTCACCTTGGTCAGAGCACTCCATCCTAGATGGAGGGGATTATGGCTAACACAGGAGTTCCCACTCAAAGGCTGGGAGAGGAACTTCACATTGGTTGATATCAAGTTCCTGCCAGGTAGCTTGGCACCTCAATAAGGCTCTCTACATGAAGCACAAAACAAAGACTCAAAGCCATGAACCTGGGAAAAGGACTGATAAGGCCAAGTTGGGGTAATGATAGTGTTGTGCCAATTTAGGATCTACACACTCAAAGGACCTCCAGGAATCCCATTCTAGGTTCTCTTTTATATTCAAGCTCAAGCTTGGGCTCATCACAAGCTTGGATGAAGCAGGACTGGATGATAAGGTCCCAGCACAGTTTCAAGTAAGCAATTATAGAGGCAAGTAAACAAGGATGGGGGTTTTCAGTTTGGCGTACATTGGATTGGGGGCCACTATTGCCCTTTAAAACAATTGGCTGATGCTGGAAGCCAAAACATAAACTTAACTTTTACTTTCCTCCTAATTGATGGCTGTTAGAAAGCAACTTGGAAACTAGTGCTAGATGCAGGGCTGTTGAGGAGTAACCTGGAAACTAGTGTTAGATGTAGGCTTGTTGAGGTGTAGCGTAGTCTTTTAGTAGCAAAGAGGATAAGAAAACAGAAAGTGGGGAGACAGTAATCAGAACATTAGTGATTGATGTTCAGTAATGAACATCATTATATATACATATATATATATATAGATATAGATATATAGATATAGATATATATATATAATATGTGTGTGTGTAAAATTGTTAAGCAACAAAATTAATTCTAAAATGTAAGGTATAACTACAAAGCCTTTACTTAGAAATCAAAAGTACATGAACACCTCCTTGCCTAGCACTTCTTGGCAGTTTGTCCCATGTTCTAGATAACCACACAACAGTGATGCATTCTTTATCTCAAACCTGGCAATCCTTCTAAACTGATGCTTACAAAGCTGGCAAATTCTTGCTGTCATCATCCTGTCAGATGTATAACTGGCAAATATTTCCCACATTATGTAAGCTTCCTCTTTGGAATCCTTTACTGTACAGAAGCTTTTGAGTTTCATATGGTCCTATTTGTTAATTCTTGGACTTATGACCTTCATTACTAGGTTATCTGCAGGAAGTCTTTTCCTATGCCTTTAAATTCAGCTATGTCCCCTACATCCTTCTCTGTAAGGTTCAGGTCATCAAGTCCTATATGGGGTGGTTCGTTATCTAATTGGAGAGATATTCAAATTCAAGCTAAACCAAACCTCAGCATAGAGAGAAGTGAGCATGAACAGCTTAGGAGCTTTCTGAAATTGATTGCTGCTCACAGAAGAGTTAATTTTCTTTAAGACATTTGCCTCTGGTAAGTGGACCACACTCCAGTGGAAGGTCATCCACCCAAGAATATATGGGCAACACAAGTTGGACTTGGTGGGTGAAAAATAAGGCACAAATTTAAGTAGGTAGGGGAAGAGGTGTGTCCAAAAAAATGTTTAGGAAGGAGTTGGATATGATCAAAATATATTCGAAACTTCTCAAAGAACTAAGAACAAAATAAAACAACAAATGATGTTTCAGTGGTGAAGAATACTTGCTTCTCGAGAAAAACTCAGTTTTGGTTCCACCACTCATATCAATGAGTCACAGTTGCTCGTAGTTCTAGGTAGAAGGGAGGCAACTCTCTTTTGGCCTCTAACAACACCTACACACATGACTGTGTATTCACAGGGAGACACACAGACATCCATACACATATATACATAAATGAAAAACCCCTTTAAATACAAAACATAACATTTAAGTAATATTTTCCTGGCACTGTTTCTAAGCCCTCTATTTAACTCAGGAACACTGGCTCTTTACTATAATTTCTAAATATTAAAATAATTATTCTACATCCTTTATATAATTAATAAATTAATTTAAAGTCAAAAACCTAACTTGTAAATTCAAAATGAGGGCCAATGAAAGTTGAACGTGTATAATTTCTTCACACTGATGCATAATATCTTGATGCTTTATGATTCTGCTACTGAGGATGAGAAACTGAGATAAGTGTAGGAAAGTATGAAAATTAGCAAAACATTAGTATCTGAATCTGTAAGACTTCTTAGGTGCTATTTTACATAATAGCTACTCAAACTGTTAAAAGTCCTTGAAATGTTTCTGATGTTTATTGTATAGCTATTTTTTTTCCGCAAGAAAGCATTCCCTCCTGGAGGGAGACTTTTCAGGACTCAGGAAAGAAACAGAAATATACAGGACTTAAGGAGTAAACAAGATTTAACAGCTCCTGAAACAAGGCACACAAGACTGCTCTTCAATGTTTTGTGAGCAGTGAACAATGGCTGGGGCAGAGGGCTCTTCAGCAGAGCTGCCTGAAAGTTGTGTATTGATTGATCTATGGAGCACAACTGCCTCCCAGTCACCCATGCACCTATAGAGATGTGATAAACTCTGCTTCACTAAGTTAGATTTGAGTGGAAGCTTTGGTCTTCTGTGCTGTTAAGTGAGTAGACATTTGTTTACTTCTTCCCAGAAAATGTCCCACATTTTATACTCTCTTTAAATTTATGAATAGTGTTGAGTATAGTGTTACCTGTTTTCTTAGAAACATATTTATGGGGGATGTGGAATTCAATCTTGTAAAGGAAAATGTGTGATGGAGAGCAAAGATTCACAGGCTCCTGCAAGTCCCAGAAGAGTCCTCACTCAGCATTAGATCCAAAATGGCTCCCAGCATACCAGTGAGACAGCAAAAAGGAATTGAGGTCAGGGCAGTGACCATGTCCCCTATTTAAGAGGTTCTCACAGGTGAGGATATTCTACTCACTCCTTCTTAGTTACCTCATTAGGCAGGGCTTTCATTGGAGCATGCTGAAATTGTAGTGAAATAAAATTTGGCCAAGGATTAAGGGGATCACGATTGGCTCAAACACTGTACATAACCTTATGTGCTGGACAACGTAGTCAGACCTGCACCCTGATGCTGGTCTATGGAGTAGGATTTCCCCAGATTCATCAGGTGACTCCGTCGACTCTCACCTCCTATCCTCCATCTGTTTCAACACACATTTTAATACTTTTAATATTAAATATTTTAATCATAGCTTAAGTTATTAGTGATAATAATAGTGTCACACTCTATTCTCCTGATGCAACAGTCCTTCACTGTGACTCTAGAGTAGGGGTACTTAGTTTCTGTGATATAAAAGTTTTCTCATCTGCTTCTTCTCTCCATTCAGCAGTTGCATGTTATTGTTTGATTTTCATCTTTATTTCAGATTCAACTGGAACTGTGGTATTTCTTCACAGAATACACGATAGTCTTAATTGGTAGCATACACTTCTACCTCTTACAGCAAGCTTCCCACTGTGATGATGATGGACAGGACCTAAGAAAATATAACCCAGCCCGAATTAAACATTTGCCTTTATGAGAGTTGCCTTGGTCATGGTGTCTCTTCACAGCAATAAAACCCAAATTAAGACCTACTAATCACAGCAATGACCAGGAAGATATGACCAAATATATCATAACAAACAGGTTTTTAACTGAGTTTAAGACTATGTCTTAGTTAGGATTACTATTGCTATGATGAACTATTCTGACAAAAAAGTGAACTGGGAAAGCTTATGCTTCCACATTGCCGTCCATCACTGAAGGAAGTCTGGACCAAAACTCCAGGAGAGCTGGAACCTGGAGGCAGGAACTGATTCAGAGGATATGGAGAAATGCTGCTTACTTGTTTACTCAGCTTGGCTTCTTATAGAACCCAGGACCAACAGCCCAGCGATGTCAACACCTACATTTGCTGGGCTCCTACGTCAATCACTAAGAAAATGTCTCACAACCAGGCCTTATATAGAGGCATTTTGTCAATGGATGTTTCCTTATTTGAGATAACTCTAGCTTGTGTCAAGTTGATAAAAAAAACTAGCCAGCACAAATAAACCCTTGTCAACTTAACACAAAAATACTAGACTGTTAAGTCATAATCATGCTTTTCTTGTTGTTTTGCAATAACATACATTAATGTCAACATAACAATATAAACATGGCAAATTTTAAGAATCCCAGTTTTTTTTTTAAAAAATTTGAACACTTAAAAATATAGTCTCTTTCAAATCCAAAGTCTTTTTAAAATTCAAAGTCTCTTATCTGTGGGCTCCTGTGAAATCAAATTAATTTAAATATGTTCTAGCTTTGAGAGGAAAGAGCCAGGGCATAGTCACAATCTGAACAAGCAAAACCACACTCCACAACTGGAAATAACTTGGTGTCTAATTATTTGGGATTCACTCAGGGTTTCCTGCACTCCTTCAAAGGACTAGGGTCACTTCACTGCCTCTGCCTTCGACAGCATACACAGCTTGTCTTTTAGTCTCCAGCTGGCTCCACCTCATCACAGATACTCTTCTTGGTGATCATCCCATGGCACTGGTATCTCCAAACCTTCTGAAGTGCTTTGCTGCAGCTGGGCTATGCTTTCACCAACAGCCTCTTCTTTACTAGGACTCCAGCCCCTCCAGCTTGTTCTCTAGTCCCATTTGACTAGCATCCATTTTCCAGGAAGGCAAAGGTTTTATCTTGGTGGTTCTGGTATCTTGCTAATCTCAGCTTATTATTAAATCCCAAATAACCAGAACCACAGATTCTTAACTCAAGTGGCCCAGTAGAGTCTTTGCTTCCCTCCAAAACTTTACAAGTCAGACCTACATTTTCTGAACTGATCTCACATTTTCATCATCAAATAATTTACAGAATAACTCATTGAGCACTGAACATTAATGACATTTTTTAATTTTTATTTTCTATATTCTATGTTTACATTCCAAAGGCTTTTCCCTTTCCCAGTTACCCCCCACCATATGTCCCATAATTCCTCTCCCCTCTGCTATTCCCCACTCACTCCCCCCCCCACGATTTCTCTGTTCTGGGTCTACAATACTAGATCCAATCTTTACAGACCCAGGGTCCTCTCCTTTCTTCTTCTTGGGAGTCATTTGACTTGCTAATTGTGCCTTGAGTATTTGGGGCTTCTGGGCTCATTAATATCCACTTGTCAGTGATTGCATTTCGTGTGTATTCTTTTGTGATTGGGTTAGCTCACTTAGGATGATAGTTTCCAGATCTAACCATTTACCTACTAATTGCATGAGTTCATTATTTTTAATTGCTGAGTAGTACTCCATTGTATGACTTTTATAGTCTAAAGTTCCAAAGCCCTTCCAAAATATTCATCAAGATAATATGGTAAGGTCTCTCACAGCAATACCCCATTCTCCGGGTACCAACTTGTTTTAGTTAAGGTTACTTTTGCTATATTGAAACACTATGACCGAAAGCAAGACGGGAAGTAGAGTTCAGTTGGCTTATACTTTGAGATTACAGTGTATTACTGAAAGAAGTCAGGATAGGAACTCATGCATGCCTGGAACATGGAGGCAGGAGTAGATGCAGAGGACACAGTGTTGCACACTAGCTCGCTCAGCCTACAGTTTTAAAGAACCAAAGGACCATCAACCCTGGAACGGCACCAAGTAAAATGGACTGGGCTAAATCACTAATTTACAAAATACCTCACAGCTAGGTCCTTTCTGATAACTCTAGCTTTCATCAAACAGAAAAAACCCTAGACAGGACAGGAGCATTCAATAGGAGGGAGTTCATGCCTAGCACTGTAAACTAAGCAAACTACCTCTGACTAATGATGTCAGTGAATCTAGATAACCTAATACTGCCACTGACCTAAACCAATAGAATTCCTAACCACATTACAAATATTTGTCCTATACCACAAATAAGTGTAGTCTCGCCCCTTTCAAAGAATCTGGTTTTGCAGCACATGGAGATCATTGCAGAAATCTACAACTTATCAAATGCAAAGAGCAATGTGGTGTCTAGCCACAAGTGATACATCTGCAATATAACACATACAGTTAAGGCTCTAGGAACACTGAAGAAGGGACATAAATTTTCTAAGAATTAGAGGACCACACATCTTCTGTGAGATAATATTTTCTATATATGACAGGGACCTGAACCTATGACATCTCAATACCTAAAGCAGATCTACAAACATGATAATACCTCTTGTTATGCCAACATGGATGAACAAATCTCACAGGGCCCTAGACGTAGATGAAGAACTGCAGGCAATTAATGATAGTGCAGAGGAGAGTCAGTCTTTCTCAAGAAAGATCCACCTACTTCGTTATCCAATTTTAATGATTAACCTTAAAAATGCTTAGAGGGAAGCAATACCAAATGGACTCAGCTTGTGGTATGTATATAGTTCTACCTACATATACACATATAGACAAAAATAATAATTAAAGAAAAATAGAAACATATGTTGGGGGATCTCTTGCCAAAATATTTTAAGTCAAATTGTTTAGGGTGTGACACAGCATTATTATTTCATAATTGGTCCTCAGATGACAGCAAATGCAGACAGGTTTGCAAGCAACTGGCTTTAGATAAAAAATATCTTACACTTCAGCATTAGAGCAAAGCCATTTCCTTGGCATCAATAAAGACATTCAGTCAATTCCAGAGGGTTCAAGCATGTGTGGTACTAAAAAGATTATATAAAGTTTCCTTGATATATTTATAAAATTTTGTTTCAGAATGCTATACCTATCCTCCTCCAAAAGTGGTTCTCTATATGGTGCTAAATAAATTTTATTTTAGAAATTAAATGGAAAGTACCTGAGAAAATATATAAAAATCTCAAAAAATCATTTTGAGGTTTGTTTTTAAATGCATATACATAGAGGATAAGCTGAGATACATCACAGATGAGTGGGAAAGAAAGAGATTAAGAGCAACAGCTCAAGTGTAAGAGATCTTTAGAGAGACATGCTATGTTAATGGAAAAGAAAAATTAATTTTGAAAGCAGAAGTCTCTAGTCTAGCCCTGGCTTTCTTTGCAGGTATTAAAGTTGACTGTTCAGTTGACATATAAGATTCAGTTTTCTCTTTCACTCAAAGCAGTGTATGCACTTAATGCCTGGGGCTGTGAACCTTGCTGTCTTCTAAGTTTAGATAGGAAATGTAGTGACCATCAAAGATTAACTGACAAACTTTGCATATCTGTTCATTACTGCTTTTGTGTGTGTGTGTGTGTGTGTGTGTGTGTGTGTGTATGAGTATTTGTGGATATGTGTGTGCAGCTGCACATGGAGGCTGAAAAAAGCCTCCTATGGTGTTTTTCTTAGAGTGAGTAACACTTTGTTTTTGAGACAGGTTCTCTCATTGTTCTGGAACTCACTCACCAATCAGCTAGGGTAGTTAGCTAGATAGCTCTATGTTTCTGCCTGCATCTGTTTCTGCCTCCCCAGTAGCAGGCTTACAGAAGTGCACCCACCTTACCGGGCTAACTTTGTACATGGGTTTTTGGTTTATATTGGAGATACTCATACCTGCAGTGCAAGCACTTCAGAACTGATACAACAGCTTATCCTTGTGACTTCTTTTGACAGGATAAGAATTTATTTGGACTACAGAGTTTAAAACCCTAAAGAGGTCATAGGACTAGTGTGTTAGTATTCCTATGAGACAATGCTGTTGGTGACAACTAAGACAGTGTTTCTCTGAAATCTGTAAATAAACATGATTTTGAATTAAGCAAAAACTTCATCATACGTGCTTTAATAATTATAAATTTAGAGGAATAAATGACAAAATGTTCTCAGAGAAAAGAAATAGAAGTCAGGGTTCATTAATGAGCTGTTTCATCATTGATTTAAGAATCCACAATAGCAAGGTGCAGCATATGTTTTCTAAATGTGACAAAGTAAAATAATTATATGTCACTTAGTGTTTCTGATTCTAAAGCAATTTAATCTTCCCTCTTTTATACTCAAGTGTTTTCTAGAAGGATTAAAATACATAAGATATTTTACATAATACATAACCAGATGTTTCCATAATCCCTCTAAAAGACTAGTCAAAACATTTTTTTCATTCCTAATTTGTGAATAATTTCATTTCTTCTTTGCATTTCAGTAATAATTTCAAAAATATTTCACTAATTTCTGATGCTTTTTTCTTATTTATAAGACTTCTCCAGCCAGGCAGTTGTGGTGCATGCCTTTAATCTGAGCACTTGGGAGGCAGAGGTAGGTGGATTTCTGAGTTTGAGGCCAGCCTGGTCTACAGAGTGAATTCCAGGACAGCCAAGACTACACACAAAAAACCTGTCTCGAAAAAAAAATGACTTCTCCAAATTAACTTGCCATATCTTAAGAAAGCCTTCTATAGGCATAACATGCCTATAATAACTAACACTTCTCATTGCCTCTAAAAGAGATAACAGAATGGCTCTTAAGAGAATCTGTGAAGCCAGGCAGTGGTGGTGCATGCCTTTAATCCCAGCACTTGGGAGGCAGAGGCAGGCAGATTTCTGAGTTTGAGGCCATTCTGGTATCCTGAGTGAGTTCCAGGACAGCCAAGGCTACATAGAAAAACCCTGTCTCAAGAGAGAGAGAGAGAGAGAGAGAGAGAGAGAGAGAGAGAGAGAGAGAGAGAAAAACCCTGTGAGTTTAAGTAAGGTCTTAGAGGGAAGGTACTCAAAAAGTGACCAGGGACTTCAGATGAATGGCACAGATAAGGAAAACTTGGGCTTTCAACAGAATCACCAGCAACTTAGTTGTGACACTTAAGTAACAACATTGGTTTTCAGACACAGGAATTTCCTGGAAAATGCAACTGATCTATTTCTATTGGATCCTGTGTCTTTTAGCACAGAAGCAGAAAATGATACCTCCTAGAATTATTAAGAGTGGAAGAACAGAAAGCATACTGGTCTCTGTTCTCAGTACTTAATGAGAGTGTGTCGAAAGAGTATTTTTTGTCACTGCAATAAATGCTTGAGATTTCAGCATCCTCTAAATTGAATCTTCATGACTTGCCTGGTGAGTAGTCCCTAGGCAGACTGCTTTCCTTTTCTTTGATGCCTTGAACTTCTTAAGCAACACAGTCCTATAAATTACAATGTTTGCCACCATCCACTGAGATACTTTTTCTTTATGCTCAGTGTAGGTTTTCCTGATTATAGATATCATAACTTATTTACAAAGCCTGGTATTACATCTTAACAACCAGCCATATATCCAACCTGGCTCAAATGGACATCAATCCAAGATTCCCAATTACTGACTACTGAACTCATTCGCATACACCTCTATTGAGATCAGATCTCAAGGCTTCTCAGTTTGTCACCCTTGTGCAGAGTTCAGAGACACTCCTCAGAAGTGTTGCCTGATGTACCATTGAGTTGATTCTGAAAAGAAAAATAAGTACAGAACTTCTTCAGATGAAGACAACTTATGATTTTGGTAGTAGAAACTGTGTGTACTTCAAAAACGTTGACATAGTTAGACCCCAGAAAACCAAATAACCCTATTAAAAATGGGGTACAGAGCTAAACAAAGACTTTTCACCTGAAGAACTTCAGATGACTGACAAGCACCTTAAGAAATGTTCACATCCTTGCCAGCACCAATTGTCTCTTGAGTTTTTTTTTTAAATAAATTTTTTATTTTATTTTCTATATTCTATGTTTACATTCCAAAGGCTTTCCCCTTTCCCAGTTCCCACCCACCATAGTTCCCATAGTTCCTCTCCCCCCCATCTGTTCCCCAATAATTCCCCCTCCCCCCTCGGTTTCTTTACTAAACTGGATGCAATCTTTACAGGCCCAGGGTCCTCTCCTTTCTTCTTCTTGGGAATCATTTGACTTGCTATTTGTGTCTTGAGTATTTAGGGCCTCTGGGCTCATTAATATCCACTTATCAGTGATTGCATTTCATGTGCATTCTTTTGTGATTGGGTTAATTCACTCAGGATGATATTTTCCAGGTCTAACCATTTACCTACAAATTGCATGAATTCATTATTTTTAATTGCTGAGTAGTATTCCATTGTATAAATGTACCACATTTTCTGTATCCATTCCTCCTTTGAGGGATATTTGGGCTCCTTCCAATTTCTGGCGATTATAAACAAGGCTGCTATAAACATAGTGGAGCATGTGTCCTTATTGCATGCAGGGGAATCCTCTGGGTATATGCCCAGGAGTGGTATGCCAGGGTCCTCTGGAAGTGACATGCCCAATTTTCTGAGGAACCGCCAAACTGATTTCCAGAGCGGTTTTACCATTTTGCAATCCCACCAACAGTGGAGGAGTGTTCCTCTTTCTCCACATCCTCGCCAGCACTTGTTGTCTCTTGAGTTTTTAATCTTAGCCATTCTGACTGGTGTGAGGTGGAATCTCAGGGTTGTTTTGATTTGCATTTCCCTGATGACTAATGATGTTGAACATCTTTTAAGGTGTTTCTCGGCCATCCGAATTTCTTCTGGTGAAAATTCTTTGTTTAGCTCTGTGCCCCATTTTTTGATAGGGTTATTTGTTTCTTTGCGGTCTAACTTCTTGAGTTCTTTGTATATATTGGATATTAGCCCTCTGTCGGATGTGGAGTTGGAGGACAAGCAGGCAGAGAAAGAAATTAGGGAAATAACACTCTTGAGGTTTTTTTTTTATGGTGTTGTCACATTTTATTTTTTGATTATTGCCCACAAGATACACATTAGAATATTTTATTTTTAATTATGAATATACATATAATTGTGTGAACATTGTCCGGGTATGTGGAGAGGCTGGAGGGCCCTGTCTGATCCCTCAGGGCTGTAATTACAGGCATTTGTGAGCTGCCCAATGTGGGTACTAGAAATTAAACGGGCCATCCTCTGGAGCTATACAGGTTGTTAACTACTGAGCTATCCTTCTAGCCTAAGACACAGGTTTTAAACATGCTCTAGGGTAAGTGTTCTCATTGCAAATGAGTCTCCTGAGTTTTTAATCTTAGCCATTCTAACTGGTGTGGGGTGGAATCTCAGGGTTGTTTTGATTTGCATTTCCCTGATGACTAATGATGCTGAACATCTCTTAAGGTGCTTCTCAGCCATCCGCATATCTTCTGGTGAAAATTCTTGGTTTAGCTCTGTACCTGATTTTTTAGTAGTTATTTGGTTCTTTGTGGTCTAACCTCTTGAGTTCTTTGTATATATTGGATATTAGCCCTCTGTTGGATGTGGGGTTGGTGAAGATCTTTTCCCAATTTGTTTGTGGCTGTTTTGTCCTTCTGTTGTGTCCTTGGCCTTACAGAAACTTTTTTAATAGGGTTATTTGGTTCTTTGTTGTCTAACTTCTTGAGTTCTTTGTATATATTGGATATTAGCCTTCTGTCAGATGTGGGGTTGGTGAAGATCTTTTCCCACTTTGTTGGTTGCCATTTTGTCTTTCTGATAGTGTTCTTTGCCTTACAGAAACTTTGTAATTTTATGAGGTCCCATTTGTCAATTCTTGATCTTAGAGCATAAGCTATTGGTGTTCTGTTCAGGAAATTTCCCCTTTGCCCATGTCCTCCAGGGTCTTCCCCAGTTTCTTTTCTAATAGTTTCAGTGTGTCTGGATTTATGTGGAGGTCCTTGATCCACTTGGAGTTGATCTTAGTACAAGGAGATAAGAGTGGGTCGATTCACATTCTTCTGCATGTTGACCTCCAGTTGAACCAGCACCATTTGTTGAAAAGGCTATCTTTTTTCCACTGGATGGTTGTGGCTCCTTTATCAAAGATCAAGTGACCATAAGTCTGTGGGTTCATTTCTGGGTCTTCAATCCTATTTCATTGATCTACTTGCCTGTTGATGTACCAATACCATGCAGTTATTAACAAAATTGCTCTGTAGTACTGCTTAAGGTCAGGGATATTGATTCCCCTAGAAGTCCTTTTATTGTTGAGAATAGTTTTAGCTATCCTGGGTTTTTTGTTACTCCAGATAAATTTGAGAATTGTTCTTTCTAGATCTATGAAGAATTGATTTGGAGGTTCCACCTCACACCAGTCAGAATGGCTAAGATTCAAAACTCAGGAGACAACAGGTGCTGGCGAGGATGTGGAGAAAGAGGAACACTCCTCCACTGTTGGTGGGATTGCAAGCGTTTCAACCGCTCTGGAAATCAGTCTGGTGGTTCCTCAGAAAATTGGTTTGGCAGTTCCTCAGAAAATTGGGCATGCCACTTCCAGAGGACCCTGGCATACCACTCCTGGGCATATACCCAGACGATTCCCCTGCATACAATAAAGACACATGCTCCACTATGTTCATAGCAGCCTTGTTTCTAATAGCCAGAAATTGGAAGGATTCCAGATATCCCTCAAAGGAGGAATGGATACAGAAAATGTGGTATATTTATACAATGGAATACTACTCAGCAATTAAAAATAATGAATTCATGCAATTTGTAGCTAAATGGTTAGATCTGGAAAGTATCATCCTAAGTGAGTTAACCCAATCACAAAAGAATACACATGAAATGCAATCACTGATAAGTGGATATTAATGAGCCCAGAAGCCCTAAATACTTAAGGCACAATTAGCAAGTCAAATGATTTCCAAGAAGAAGAAAGGAGAGGACCCTGGGAGTGAAAAGATTGGATCCAGTTTTGTACACCCAGAACAGAGAAATCGTGATGGGGGGAATGATTGGGGAATAGTTGGGGGGGAAAGGAATTATGGGACATATGGTGGGGGGGAACTGGGAAAGGGGAAAGCCTTTGGAATGTAAACATAGAATATAGAAAATAAAAAAAAATGGGCATGACACTTCCAGAGGACCCTGGCATACCACTCCTGGGCATATACCCAGAGGATTCCCCTGCATACAATAAAGGCACATGCTCCACTATTTTCATAGCAGCCTTATTTATAATAGCCAGAAGTTGGAAGGAGCCCAGATGTCCCTCAAAGGAGGAATGGATACAGAAAATGTGGTGTATTTATACAATTGAATACTACTCAGCAATTAAAAATAACGAATTCATGCAGTTTGTAGGCAAATGGTTGGATCTGAAAAATATCATCTTAAGTGAGTTAACCAAATCACAAAAGATTACACATGAAATGTAATCACTGATAAGTGGATATTAATGAGCCCAGAAGCTCTGAATACTCAAGGCACAATTAGCAAATCAAAAGATTCCCAAGAAAAAGGAAGGAGAGGACCCTGGTCCTGAAAAGACTGGATCCAGTTTTTCAGGAGAGTACCAGAACAGAGAAATGGCATTGGGGTGTGATTGGGGAATAGGCGGGGGTGGGGGTGGGGGTGCAGAGGAGGACTTATGGGACATATGGTGAGGGGAGAACTGGGAAAGGGGAAAGGCTTTGGAATGTAATCAAAGAATATAGAAAAATAATTTAAAAAAAGAAAAAAAGAAATGTTCAAAATCATTAGTCATTATGGAAATGCAAATCAAAAAAATCCCGAAATTCCACTTCACACCAGTCAGAATAGCTAAGATTAAAAACTCAGGAGACAACAGGTATTGGAAAGGATGTGGAGGAGGAACACTCCTCCACTGCTGGTGGGATTGCAGGCTGGTGCAACCACTCTGAAAATCAGTCTGGTGGTTCCTCAGAAAACTGGGCATGACATTTCCAGAGGATCCTGCTATACCACTCCTGGGCATATACCCAGAGGATTCCCCAGCATGTAATAAGGATACATGCTCCACTATGTTCATTGCAGCCCTATTTATAACAGCCAGAAGCTGGAAAGAACCCAGATGTCACTAAACAGAGGAATGAATACAAAAAAATGTGGTATATATAAACAATGGAGTACTATTCAGCCATTAGAAACAATGAATTCATGAAATTCTTAGGCAAATGGATGGAGCTGGAGAACATCATCCTAAGAGAGGTAACCCAGTCTCAAAAGAACACTAATGGTATGCACTCACTGATAAGCAGATATTAGCCTAGAGGTTTGGAATACCCAAGACACAATCCACATATCAAATGATGTCCAAGAAGGAGGGAGTGACCCCTGGTTCTGGAAAGGCTCAGTGCAGCAGTGTAGGGGAATACCAGAACAGGGAAGTGGGAAGGGGTAGATGGGGGAAGAGGGGGAGGGAAGCTGGCTTATGGGACTTTCAGAGAGGGGGAAGCCAGGAAAGGGGAAATCATTTGAAATGTAAATAAAGAATATATCGAATAAAAGAAAAAGAAAAAAAAAGTCAGAGAGCAGAAGGTACAATGGAAAGATGCAATGCTGAGTAGAAGGGACTGATATTCACATCAATATCTATGATTATAAGTTCTCTGAATTAGAAACTCATTCAACCCTCTAACTTTGTAAGATACAAATCATCATTCTCATTTCACACAAGTGGAAGAATCATGGTGAAAAAGACATTTTCTATATGTGAACAGCTCTGTCACCTAAGTCCCAGGCTGAGAACAGAGCCCACAAGGCAGCATTTCTGTCCATTGTGCAACAAGACTTGAATGGGTGGTCCTCACTTCAAACATCTGGTCTCCTTGATGAAAAAGAAAATGGATGAAATTACCTTAAAGCTAAAACTGTCCCAATACATAAGTCTTCTTGGCATCTCCTTCTCATTGTCCTACCAATCAACCATCATGGATCACTGGGTCTTCATGTGTAAGTACTGTCGATGGGCAAAAAGAAGGCCTTATAGCAGAAGTACTTAATGATTTCTGTGATTCTGAGTTCCTGAAACAGTAAGCTGAAGTATGGGGTATGCACTAGCAGTGTGTGTGGACTTTAAATTGAAAACCAAAATATCATGTTTATTTACACATACATTTTTATTGTCCCTTGAGCACTTGTGTAGATCAAAAGGAACATTGGGAATCCTGGAAGTTAAATTTAGATGAAGGGTAGGTAAATTGAGGTGGGAAGACTATCCCTGAGTATGTGGGGAATCATGCCATGGGCTCGTGTCTTAGACTATACAACAATAGAGAAAGAGAGAAAACACCAGAATTCGTTTTTCTCTCTCTGCCTGTTGAATTTGAGCACAGTGTGCATCATGCTTCTGCATCCATGGCTTTGCTAATATGATACACTGTATTCTCAAAATGTGAGCCAAAATAAACTATTCCTTCCTTAAATTGCAATCATCTATTTTTTTCATATCATCAAGAGAAATAACTACTATAACCTGATATGCTCTGTCGGCTAAATGATTAGAAAGAAGCCAAGACCCAAAATAATTTTGGGCTCCCATTTCATGCCTTCTCATTTTATAAGCCTCTTATATCTGTGAAGTAAATTAATGTCCTTTGACTTGATTGAGTACTTCCAGATTTAAATCAGGTTTATCCCCATTATATTCCCCGAGTTATAAAAATATGAATAATATTGAAATAAAAAGTTATTACTAAGATGAAAGAAAGAGCTTGTTTACTCCCTTGTTTTGACTCTGTATTGTTTTCACTTTTCATATCAACCCTTTTCTAGCCAATTAAAGTATGATTCTGGTCCTCCAAGTTATTTTACGGCCAAGAAAATACTAGCCTCTAAACTCATTGAATTTCTTTCACCAGTGAACTATATTGATAATCTTTTAGTATAGTCTCTTATTTTAAATTATATAGCAGAATTCATGTATAATACAAGGAGTGGATTTATATCACTGTGGAAAAGGGTTTGCATCTCTTTATTTTTTTATTCACAAATCTTTAATATATGATTAGTGCCTTACAGGTAGAAAGGGCACTCTGGGCTCTGGGGCACATGACCCTATAGAAAGGACTCCCTACAAGCTGATACATAAACACATAGAATAAATACCCTTGTCCCAGGATATAGGAACACATATAAAGAATACTAGTTCTTGAGTACATGAATTTCTGACCTTGCATATAAATCATGTTAAATTATATATATAGTATTTAGAGAAAGCAATGAAAGATTATATTTGGCAGGATAAATAACATCATATTAATTTTGATTAAAAAGAATTTTCACATTCATTAGGATTAGGCTCTCTGGGTAATAGTGCTTACTATACAAGCATGAAAATCTGAGTTTTGATCCCAGTACCCATGTATAAGGCCAGGCATGGCTTTGCATGACCTTAACCCTGAGCTTATGGAGAAGTAAAGACAGACTTTAATCTGAGTTTCTTGGTACAAAGCCTTGCTTCAGGCTCAGTGAGAAACCCTATATCAAGATAATAAGATGGAGAGTGAGAGCAGGGCACCAGAGAGCCTCTTCTGACCTCGAGATTCATGCAACTAAACCTATGTACATAGGACACAAATACACGCAAAATGAAAATGAAAAACAATAGTTCTGAAGATAGATAAAAAGGAGTTTAATATAATGATAACAGGTAATTGATCCTTGTGAAGAGATGCTGCAGAGGCTACATACTGAATTTTCTTATGTTTCTTAGAAGCAATGAAAATAATTTGAGGATTATGAATATCAAATCTCTTCAACTGAATAACTCAGTCCTTTTCAGAAAATATATCCAGTGGTGTATATGTTGAATCATGCAGTGAACTTTTCCTTGGCTCTGTAGAAGATGAAAGCATTATATCAGTTGCCTAACCTGAATGTGTGTGTTCTGTCTCTCTGTGTGTTTCTGTCTCTGTCTCTGCCCAGGTGCTTTGGTATATAACTAAATACTGCATATAGAAGGGGAAAAGCAGATGTGGTATTTATTGAAGTCATAGAGGTTCTGAGTTCTTTGATAATTTACCAGGACTTCTTCAGTTCCTGCAATATTTAACAGTATTCTTTAAGCTTATCACTCATTCAGCATGGACTTTTGTTTAAGATCAGACAAAGCTAAAATAGGTTATTGAAGGTCATTGTTAACAAAACAAAATATTACCTTATAAAAGTTAATGGCCTCCAACTTGCTATGAGGTTTAATATGACCTTGAACTTCCGATCTTCCTGTGTCTACCCTAGGAGTGCTAAGATTATAGCCTATGTCATCAAATTTTATATAGTGCTAGAGATGGAATTTCATGCATGCTAGGCATACACCCTTCCAACTGAACTCCATCCCCAGCTCTGATGTTAGCACTATTTATTTATAAAATATGTTTCTGTCGGTATAAGCACTTGGGTGATTATGAATCCTATACTAAAATTCTCCCTGATAGTTAGAAAGAAAAGAAAGAATCATGTTTTTTGTCTGAAAAATACAAGTAATATCATTACTTTGTATACAAAATACAACTAACTATTTAAGTTTGAAAAGAGATTCTCCATGTTTGTATTTTTATACTTGTCTCACTGCCAAATATATTTTAATAAGAAATGAATAAATATGACATGAATACATTTGGTAGGTGACTCAAATTTCATTTGTAAGGAAGCCTAGATCTATGTAATATACTTTTGACAGACTGAGAGGGGAGGATGTGCTAGGTCATAAAGGAAAGAATAACGATATTTTCAGATTAAGAATGATGATTGACATCATCAGAGAGGCTGATGGAAGCAGATGCAGAAATCCCCAGCCAAACATTAGGCTGAGAGAGATTCTAGGTTGGAAGTCTCCACTGGGACCCTCCCTTTGGAGCTCAGGGAACCCGGCAGAAGAGAGGGAGAAGAAATTGTGGGATCCAGAGAGGTCCAGTACACCAGGAGAGAATGTCCTTCCAGGCAGATGGTAGGCAAGAAATCAACTAAGCTAGTTCCAAAGGGTTCTTAGATACTGAGGGAACAATTGTGGAGCCTGAATGGCTTTGTGTTAGGTCCTGTGTATCTATGTAATAGTTTTTGGCTAGGTGTTTTTATGGGACTTCTGACAGTGGAGGGAGGGAGTGTGTTTTTTAATCTTTTTCTAATATTGAGACCCCTTTCTTCGTATTGGGCTCCTTTGTCCAGCCTTGTTGTGAGAGTTTGTGACTAGTCTTATTGTATCTTTCAGTTAATGTCTCTGGGAAGCCAGCACATTTCTGGAGAAAGATAAGATGATGTGGGAGGCATGTCTGGAGAGACAGAAGATAGTGGGAGCAGTGAGAACTGGAGTGAAGGGAAGCTGTGGTCAGGATTTATTGTATAAGACAAACTTTAAAAAATTGTTGACTGAGCCTGATTCCTCCTAAGCAATAGGAATATCTCCAGCAACCCCGCCCCTATCTCTTTCCCTCTCACTTTGGATTCATGCATAGCTGAGAAACAGTCCTGACATGCAGTACTTACTACTGTGCAATCAAAACAGTCTTGACAGCCAAACTTCTCAGTATCTGTGTGGCCATGTGCTATTGCTAGTGGCAGTCGCAACATAGGACAGAATTGCTAGGTTGGAAGGAGATAGAGATAGTCACTTCTGTTCACCATCAGAAGAGGTGAGAATGCATCTCTACTGATTCTGATATTGTTCAATTTAACTAAACAGAGAAAATTTGATTTAATTTTATAGGCAAGACGACAGTTTTGTTTTTGTTTTTGTCATACATGTGGTTATAGTTAATTTGGGATTTCCTTGGGGGAGAAAGTTATTAGTGTTTAGCCCACTTGAGAAGCCTTATTCTCTTAGGACCCCATTATGGTTTTGAGAAATTACTCCCCAAAAGGATATGTGAATAGCGAGTAATTTATATTCCTATGAGCTATTAATCATTCTAAATACCAAGGGATCATTGAATGTGTTTTAGTATGAACTACACAGTAAGAGCCAGAGGGAGAAAGCACACATTACCACACTCACTTGTACTCGGCTCCCAAGATTTTCACTTATGAGCAGATAAAAAGCAAACCAGACATGCTATTCCCTTCTGGTATGTGTTCCAAATAGGTTTGGCAGCCAAACATACTGCTACTTGGACTCCAGAATCATTCACACATTCAGTGAAAATGGATTAAGCACTTACCATACAATAAGAAGTTAACAAAATAATTGTATCTCTTCATTGTACATAAAGTTTTTTGATGAAGTGTGAGGGATGAAAACATGATTTGTTAGAAGGTTATAAGACAAGCAGAGAGAGAGAGAGAGACAGAGAGAGAGAGAGAGAGAGAGAGAGAGAGAGAGGGAGAGAGAGAGAGAAATCTTAAGTGGAGACAAGATACTAATATTTATCAGTTGGCAAGGTGCGGTTAGGTAGATGGGTCAGTTGGCAAACTGCTTGCCACATGAGTACGAGATCTATACAACCAATAGATTCTGATTGGAATGTGAAGTGCCTCCCATAGTCTTACCTGTTAGAATACTTGGCTGCTTTTAGTGGCACTGCTTTAGGAGGTTATGGCAGCTTTAGAGGATATAGCTTTGCTGGAGGAAGTGCATCACTGGAGACTGAGTTTTATATTCTGGCCCAATTTCCTGTTTTCTTTTATCTGCCCTCTTTATGAGAATTAATGTAATCAGCCAGATATTGGCATCCATAAGTTACCATATCAGTCTGTTCCCATGTATGTCCCTCACGATAGGTGATATTCCTGTGGATAAATAAGCCCAAATCAATAAGCCTTAACTTGTTTTTATAAAAATATGTTATCACAGCAAAAGAAAGAAAACTGGAATGCCAGAAATGTTCCTGCCATTGTAGCGCTGATAAGGCAGACAATGTAGATGAGATAAATGTGAGTATTGTAAATTATAAGTCAGTAGCTATAACAGGAAGGTGTAACAACCCTAAAGAGCATCTGCCCAATATTAGAGACATAAAGTACATGAAGTGAAAATATAATACTATAAAGACATAGACATCATCACCATTGCAGACATCCACATTTTCTTATACAAATGGTCAAATGACTAGAAACTCATCAAGAATAGGGATCTGAGTGGCAGAGCAGATTAACAAACACATGGAACAAATATGACTTAGTCATTAGAAAACCCTGAAGGGACATTCATCAAGGCAGTCCGTATAGGCAGACACAAAGAATCCTCAACAAGAATGATAACAATAACAACATTTAAATTTAGATCTGACAATGCGTATTTTTCTTATGATTGAAACAATTTGAAAAGAACAGGAGTAATAATTTATGTAGAAAATACACAGAAGTGAAAGAAGACAGATGCCAAGTAGTTGGAATACTTGCAGTGTTTTTATGAAGATGAGAGTTCACATCCGCAAAAAGCATGAAAATTACAGTTAGGTGTGGCTGTTACCTATAATCCCAGGGTTCATGAGGTGGAAATTTGTATTTAATGGAAGCTGGTTAACAAGAACATTAGTGCTGTGTAGGTCCAACTGATAGACACTTTCCATGTGAAGAAGGTAGAAAGTGATTGAGTAAGACTTCCATTGTCAAACTGTGGCTTATACATGTATACCCATATGAGCATGCAAGCACTCATGTGCAAAACAAACACACATACAGAAAGAAGAGAATAAAGGGAGAAATGGATAACCTAAAGAAAAAAGCTTGAAATTACTCTTGAGTCTCATACATTTAAAAAAGATAAAACCTGATTGGGAAATGGATATTGTTAAGATATCACATCTGGCCAATGCCATATACAATCTCAGTGTACTTTTTAACAAATGCCCAATGATATTCTTTTCATTAATACAAATCATAATTTCTAAAATGATTCAAATACAAAAAAGACTCTATTGCCAAAGAAATGTATTAAAAGAAAAATAACAAAATCATATTACCTGATATAAAGTTGAATTATAAATCTATAGTGATTGAAACAGTATGATGTGGGCATGTCAGAGTTTAATAAACAATGGAACAGAATAGATGGGGAGGAAAGTATATGTAGGGTACACGGTGAATTAATCGGTGGTAAATTTATGAAAATGAACACAGAAGCCAATAGTTTCCTAATAAAGTCAGTTTTAAAATTGAAAAAGTCCTTCCAGTCTGCAACTCAGCATGAGTTGGATCAGGTGTTCCTACCACCTCTCACACCCCAGAGACAGCCTGTCTCCCAGGAGGTCTGTCATAACCAGGATCAGAGGTGAGACCCTAAACACAATATATGCCCCAGCTGAGACCCTCCACACAAATCTGCCAGAGACACATCTTCCATCTGGTCTGTAACAGGACAGATCATGCACTCCTGCCCCTCTTCCACACCCTAGAGAGAGTCTGTCTCCCAAAAGATCTTCTGTAACTACGGACACAGAAAGTGTACCTGAATTAGAGACACAGGAGACCCCTTAACCATAGACGGCTCTTTCTGCCTCCCAGGAGACCTGCTATAACCCAGCTCACAGAGCTTCACCTGCCTACAAGGAGGAAGAGGCTTGAATATGAGAAAATCTAGCCAGTTAACAACAGATATAACCACACTGCAAGAGGCAAACCCAAGAACATAAGCAACATAAACCAATGTAACTTAGCCAATTGAACCCAGTTCTCCCAACACAGCAAGGGCTGCATACCCAAACATACCCCAAAAAGCAAGAGTCTAACCTAAAATCCCATCTCATCAAGATGATAGAGGACTTCAAGGAGGATATTAATAACTCCCTTAAAGAAATATAGGAGAACAGAGGTAAACAGGTAGAAGCCCTTAAAGAGGAAACAAATAAATCACTCATAGACATACAGAAAAATAAAAATCAGGCAATCATCCCAATGAGGATGACATTAGTCAAAATGCCCAACAGTGGGGAGATAGAACCTAAAGGAGCCACCTCCAGCAGGTAGACATTGCCTCCAGTTGAGGGATGAAACCACCCACATATCTCAAAAATTTTATCCCAGAATTGTTCCTGTATAAAGGAAAATTAAGGAATAAAAAATGAAGCAGAGACTGAAGGAAAGGCCATCCAGATACCACACAAAATTGGAATCCATCCTATGCACAGACACCAACCCCTGTCCCTGTTGATGATACCAAGACGTGGTTGCAGACAAGAGCCTGGCATGGCTGTTCTCTGAGATGCTCTGTAGGTAGGTAGCTTACTGAGATAAATATATATACTTACAGCCAACCATTGGCCCAAAGACTCCTAAGGAAGAGTTAGGGGAAGTACAGAAGGGAATTATAACCACATAACAAAAACAACAATATCAACTAACTGGGCCCCTCAGAGCTTCCAGTGACTAAACTACTAACCAAAGGTCATACATGGGCTGGTCTCTGGCCCCTGCTACATATATAGCAGAGGATGTCCTTGTCTGGCCTCAATGTGTGGGTATGTGCTTGGTCCTGTGGAAGTTTGATAAACCACAGAAGGGGTATACTAGAGGTGTGATGTGGTAGTGGGTAGGTATGTGGGGAGCTCCTTAGAGGTGAAGGGCAGTGGGGATGAGGTAGGGTGCTCGTGGAGGGTGAACCAAAAAATTTGACATTTGAAATGTAAATAAATCAAGTAATTAAAAAAAATCAAAATAATAATAAAAATAAAATTAAAGCCACCATATTCACTCCTGTGACCAAGCAGCCAGCTCAGCTAGGTACTCAGGGAACAACAGAGGAAAGATGGCTAGGGACATAGTCTATCTGGGTTCCTTCTGCACGTAGGAGCTGGGCAGCTCTACAGCTGTCTGGGCAAGTATCCTGCAAGGGAGCATTTGACCTGCAGAGAGTCCTGCACTTAGAAGGAGTCCTCCACTCAGAGACCTGTGCCCCTTCTGACACAGGGAGAGTCTACTTCCTGATACTCTCTAGAGAACTGGCAGGAGAAGGTTAATCACCACTGCCCCATCCATCAGATGCAGTAGACCTGTGCCAGATCTGATGCGAGGAAGATACTACTTCCTGATACTCTCTGGACAACTGCCAAGAGCAGGTCATTTGAGAACTAGCACCAGTAGATGCATTTGAACTGGTAGAAGCAGGGCATTCAAGAACCAGCATCAGCAGAACATTTGAGAAATAGCAGCCTGCAGTGCATTAGACCATTGCCAAGTCTGCCACAGTAGAGACCCCATCACCTGATATTTCCTGAAGAACCAGCTGTTTATAGAGCATTGGAGAGAAAGGGAATCCCAGGAGTACAGAAACATGGGCCTGCAGGGCAAAGAAGATAGAGACAGCAAGACAAGCTAACACCAGAGATAACAAGATGGCCAAAGGCAAACACAAGATTATTACCACCAGTAACCAAGGCAACATGGCACCATCAGAACCCAGTTCTCCCACAACATCAAATCCTGCATACTCCATCACATCAGAAAAGCAAGAGCTAGACTTAAAATCGCATCTCATACTGTTGATGGAGGACTTCAAGAAATACATAAATAATTCTCTTAAAGAAATACAGGAGAACATGGATTGACAGGTAGAAGCACAAAAATCCCTTAAAGGAATACAAGAGAATATGGATCAAAAGGTAGAAGTCCTTAAGGAGGAAACACAAAAATCCCATAGGGAATTATGGGAGAACATGGGTCAATATGGAGAAGCCATTAAAGAGGAATCACAAAAATCCCTAAACACACACACACACACACACACACACACACAGATGAACATGGGTCAACAGGTAGAAGCCCTTGAAGAGGAATCACAAAAAATTCCGTAATGAATTTCTGGAAAAAACAAACAAATAAGTGAAGGAACTGAACAAAAATATCCAGGATCTGAAACTGGAAATAGAGTCAACAAAGAAATTGCAAAGTGACACATCTCTGAAGATAGAAAACCTTGGAAAGAATTCAGGAGTCATAGATGCAAGCATCAACAACAGAATACAAGAGATAAAAGAAAGAATCTCAGACGCTGAAGATTCCATAGAAAACATTGACTCAACTGTCAAAGAAAATGCAAAATTCAAAAGCTTGAAACCCAAAACATCGAGGAAATCCAGGACACAATGAGAATACCAAACCTAAGGATTATAGGTATAGAACAAAGTGAGGATTTACATCTTAAAGACCCAGTAAATATCTTCAACAAAATTATAGATGAAAACTTCCCTAACCTAAAGAAAGAATTGTCCATGAACATACAAGAAGCCTACAGAATTCCAAACAGATTGAACCAGAGCATAAATACCTCCTGTCACATAATAATCAAAACACCACATGCACTAAACAAAGAAAGAATATTAAAAGCAGTGAGAGAAAAAGGCCAAGTAACATATAAAGGCAGACCTATCAGAATTACACCAGATTCTAACCAGAGACTATGAAAGACAGAAGAGCCTGGGCAGATGTTATACAGTCCCTAAGAGAACATAAATGTTAGCCCAGACTTCTATACCCAGAAAAACTTTCAATTACCATAGACAGAGAAAATAAGACATTCCACGACAAAAGCAAATTTATACAATATCTTTCTACAAATTCAGGTCTGCAAAGGATAATGGGTGGAAAATACCAACACAAGGCAGCAAGCCAGACCATAGAAAAATCAATAATTTAATCTTTCAACAAACCGAATAGAAGATAAATACACAACCAGAAATTCATCATTAACTAAGAAGATAATAGTAAGCAACAATCACTATTCCTTAATATCTTAATAGCAATGGTCTCAATTCCCCCATAAAAAAAAATAGACTAACCGACTGGATACGTAAACAGGACCCAAAATTTTGCTGCACACAAGAAACCCATCTAAGTGACAAAGAGAGTCACTATTTAAGAGTCAAAGGTAGAAAAACAATTTTTCAAGCAAATGGCTCCAAGAAACAAGCTGGTGTGGCCCTTCTTATATTGGATAAAACTGACTTTCAACCAAAAGTTGTCAAAAAAGGTAAGGAAGGACACTTCATACTGGTCAAAGTAAAAGTCTACCAAGATGAACTCTCAATTCTGAACATCTATGCTCCAAATGCAAGGGCACCCACATTCATTATAGAAACTTTAATAAAGCTCAAAGCACACATTGCACCCCACACAATAATAGTGGGAGATTTCAGCACCCCACTCTCAAAAATGGACAAATCATGGAATCAGAAGCTAAACAGAGATACAGTAAAGTAACTGAAGTTATGGACCAAATGGATCTAACAGATATTTATAGAACATTCCATCCTAAAGCAAAGGAATATACCTTCTTCTCAGCACCTCATGGTACCTTTTCAAAAATTGACCATAGACAAGGTAACAAAGCAGGCATCAGCAGATACAAAAATATTGAAATTATTCCATGTAGCTTATCAGACCACCACGGCCTAAAGGTGGTCTTAAGCTCTATAAAAAGCAATGGAAAACACACATATACATGGACCTTGAACAATGCTCTCCTCAACAATAGCTTGGTCAAAAAAGAAATAAAGAAAGAAGTTTAAGACTTTTTAGAATTTAATGAAAATTAGGACACATCATACCAGAATATATAGGACACAATAAAAGCAGCACTAAGAGGAAAACCCATAGTTCTGAGCACCTCCAAAAAGAGAATGGAAAGAGCTTACAGTAACAGCTTGACAGTACACTTGAAAGCTCTAGAACAAAAGGCGCAAATACCCCCAAGAGGAATAGATGGCAAGAAATAATCAAGCTTAGGGCTGAAATCAACCAAACAGAAACAAAAAGAACTATACAAGGAATCAACAAAACAAGGAGCTGGTTCTTTGCAAAAATCAACAAAATAGATAAACCCTTAGCCAGACTAAGCAGAGGGCACAGAGGCAGTATCCAAATTAATAAAATCAGAAATGAAAAGGAAGACATAACAACAGAATCTGTGGAAATTCCAAAAATCACAAGATCCTACTATAAGAGCTTATACTCAACAAGGTTTGAAAACCTGTATGAAAAGGACAACTTTCTAGATACATACCCGGTGCCAACATTAAAACAGAATCAGATAAATCATCTAAATAGTCCTGTAAGTCCTGAAGAAATAGAAGCAGTCATTAATAGTCTCCCATCAAAAATAAAACCCAGGACCAGATGGGTTTAGCAGGGAATTCTATCAGATCTTCAAAGATTTAATAGCAATACTCTTCAAATTTTTCCACAAATTAGAAACTCAAGGAACACTACCCAACTCATTCTATGAAGCCACAACAGCACTTATACCTAAACCAAAGACCAAACAAGGAAGGAGAACTTCAGACCATTCTCCCTCATGAACATTGATGCAAAAATATTGAACAAAATCCTGGCCAACCGAATCCAAGAATGCATCAAAACTATAATTCACCGTGATCAGGTAGGCTTCATCCCAGTGATGCAGGAATGGTTCAATATACAGAAATCTGACAATGCAATCCACTACATAAACAAACTAAAGGGAAAAAAGCCTACATGGTCATTTCATTAGATACTGGAAAGGCTTTTAACAAAATCCAGCATCCTTTCATGATAAAAGGTCTCGGAAAGAGAAGGATTCCAAGGCCCATACCTAAACATAATGAAAGCAACGTACTGCAAACTGGTAGCCAACATCAAGTTAAATGGAGAGAAACTTGACGCAATCCCACTAAAATCGGGGACCAGACAAGGCTGCCCACTCTCTCCCTATCTATTCAATATAGTACTTGAAGTCTTAGCCAGAAGAATCAGGCAGCAAAAGGAGGTAAAAGGTGTACAGAGCCATATTGGGGTGTCTGGCCAGATGGCAGGAACTTGACATTGGTCAAGATGAACTCCTCTCCCAGCCTTTGAGCAGGGATTCTTGTGCTATTCACAATCCTGCCCCACCTGGGGAGTAGTGCTCAGTGTGAAGGTGAAGTTCCTGCAGACTTATGAAATCCTGAATTAAGCAGGTGACCTGCCCAGCTTCCTGAGCAGTGGAACCAGCACCCAAAGAAGCCACACAGGACTCTTAGGCAAATGGATGGAACTAGAAAGTGTCATCCTGAGAGAGGCAACCCAATCACAAAAGACCACACATGGTATGTACTCACTAATAAACGGTTGTTATCCCAACAAGCTCAAAATAAACAAGTTACAATTCACCCAACTCAAGAAGAAGGAGGACTTAAATGAGGGTGTTTCGGTTCCTTTAAGAAAGGGAACAAAATAGTCACATGAGCAATAAGGGACACAAAGTGTGGAGCACAGACTGAAGTAAAGGCTACTCAGAGACTGCCCTACCTGGGGATTCATCCTATAAACAGTCAATAAACCCTAACACTTCTATGGATGACAAGAAGTGAATACCAAATGGAGCATGTCATGGTTGTCTCTGGAGGGGCCTGCCAGAGCCTTTCAAATACAGAGGAAGATGCTAACAACCAATTATTGGTCTGGGCATGGGGTCCCCAATGGAGGAGGTAGAGGATGGTTCAGAGGAGCTGAAGGGACACCCCAAGACTCACAGGGACTGAACCATCAACCAAGGGGCACAAATGGTTCCAGCCAAATATGTGGCAGAGGAAGGCTTTGTTGGACAACAGTAAGAGGAATGATCCTTGGTCAGGTAAAGGCTCAACAGAAGCCCTAATGAAACTGAGGGGCAGAAAGGGAATGTGTTGAGTGAAGAGGCATATATGTGGAGGCAGGGGGAAGAAGGAGGAGGAGGGGATGGGGTCTTAGGGGAGGGGGGATATCAGGAAAGGTTTTACCATTGGCAATGTAAAGGAAGACAATATTCAATAATAAAAAATTTAAAAATGTCGAGAAAAAGTAGATATTTAAAAAAAGAAAAAACAAATATAAATAAATATTTAATGAAAAAAACCTTAATAATCACATGCATGAGATTAAAAATGGACCTTATTTTAATAAAGCACAGACAAATCAGTTTACAAATTGATTGAAATTTCTAAATATGAAATTAGGTTTGGGCCAGGGAGATGGCTCAACAGGTAAGATTCCTGACATAGAAGCCATATGACCTGAATTCAATGCCTGGAATTCACATAAATGTAGAAAGAAAGAATCAGTTCCACAAAGTTGCTCTTTGATCTCAGAATCCTTCAGCCAAATATGTCATCAAAGAAAGTGAAATTAATATTTCACAAAGAAGTTGTGCTCCGGTGTGCTTGTAGTTATTATTAACAATAGCCACAGTAAGCAGAAGAATCGCACTACCTATTGACTGGCTAAACAAATTATGATGCTACACATACACACATATTGTGTGGGGTGTCTTCCAGATTTCAGAATAAAGATTGTGGTGCAGGTGAGAGAGTTCAGTGGTTGAGTGATTTGTGTTCTTACAGAGAAATTGATCCTAGATCCTACATCGAGCAGTTCTCAGACACTTGTAAGTTAAACTCCAGGGTCTCCAGTGCCCTTTTTGGCTTTTATAGGAATTGAATCACACAAACACACACACAAACACACACACACACACACACACACACACACACACACACAGTCATAAAGAAAAAAAAAGTATCTTTCATGTTCTGCAAAATATTAATAGACCTTAAGGACATTGTATTAAAGGATATATGCCAGAGAGTTAATAAAAATATAGTTTATCTCTGATATGTTAAAACTAAGAAATGGGTTCAGTCCTCCAAATGCACATGGTAGAGAACTGACCACCACATGTACTCACCCTCTCCACTAATAAATAGTAAAAGAAAAAATCATGAAAAATTAAAAAAAATCACATGCATGTATGCTAGAACATGCTTTGTGAATAAAAACATAAAACTCACAAAACAAAATAAGTAAAATAACAGAGTATAAAAATACATAAAATATAATGAGTGGTCAAAAGTGAAGAGGGATTTCACTAACAAAGAGATAAGAAAATTACTAACACTGAATACATACATTGAAAAAAAAGATAGAAATCAAATAACTAATTAAATTTCCTAACACAAGTAACTGTCAAGGGCAGTGCAAAATATAGCAGATAAGAAACATGACATAAGAGTCAAGGTTAACTAAATCAAGAACCACAAAACAACTGAGAAAAAGGCAGTAAAACAGAAATAAGTTCCTTCCCAATAAACATATAGTTAATCTCAACTAATACTGACAAATACAAAGACAAAGGAATGAATAGATCACTGGAGAGCCTGTACTACGGAAATATGAAAAGAGAATACTTTTAATGACTTTATGTTCATTAAAATGCAAATGCAAAAGAATGCTTCAAATCCTCACAAACCACATACCACCAAATCTCAGACAAGGTGAGTTGGCAAAGAGAACCAAAGTCCAGTTGTGTGGGTTACCCTAATAGTATCGCAACAACCTGAAGAGCTCACATACTTGACAGAATCACAGAGTGGAGAAAAGTAAACTTGGTTACCCAGAGTCCCTGTTGGCAATAAGTAGCCCTTTCTCAATGGAAGTGATTCAATGTAATCAACCTTCTATAGCACCACTGGATAATCTCTCAAAGAAATGAAGGTATAGACAGAGTGTGCTCCAGTCTATTTCCAACATTATGGCCACTTTATTCAGGATCAATGTAGGGGATGACAGGTGTGGTTACTGCAGAAACATCCACTGCGTAAGAACATCCACAAGGAAACAATTACAATCCTCCTGTAATCAGAAACCTTTTGACAAATACTCAAGCAACATATATTTCCATGTTTTAGGTTTGGAGTCCTGGAACTTTCCAGCAAACAGATTATTGGTTATTTTTTTTATTTCTGTAACAAAATACCTAGCAAGAAGCAACATGGACAGATTTAGTCTGCCTGACAGTTCAATGGGAGAGTTGTTGCATTGGTCTGAATGAGATGGCCTCCATAGTCTCTGGTATCTTGGTTCCCAGTTGGTAATACTGGTTGATGATGCTTAAGAGGTGTGGCCTTGCTGAAGAAGGAATGTCAATGGTAACTCAGTTAAGTTTTCAACCTCTCATACTACATCCAGTTCAATCTCATCTTTTGTACTTCAGTAGTGAGGACACAAGGAAACCAGTGAACTAGACCATCCTGTGGGCAGAAAGAAAGATGTTTTGAGGATCAGATTGCCAAGATCATCTCTCAGGCAACAGAGAAAACAGCAAAATGGTGGGAAAGAAATCCATATATTCTTATGGCAGTCAGCAGAGTGTGTATCTGAGTTAATATAGGCTGTCTGATTGACTAAAAACTAGATGTACTTGCCCAATGCTGTTGATCTTTGGGGGAAGATTAAGGGATATTTGAGGATTTCTAGGTGGTTCCTGGCACATAGGAACCAGTCTAAGGACATGTGCTTCACTGATAAAGAGAAATTGTTAGGGTTCTTTACCCAATAAAAATACTTTTGTTGCCAAGCAGTGGTGGCACATGCCTTTAATCCTAGCACTTGGAAGTCAGAGGTGGGCAGATTTCTGAGTCTGCGACTAGCCTGTTCTACACAGTGAGTTCCAGGACAGACAGGGTTATACAGAGAAACCATGTCTTAAAAAACAAAACAAAACAAAATAAAAACAAAAACAAAAACAAAACAAACAAAAGAATGAAACTTATCAATGGCTTCTGCTGTTCTCTCATTAGGGACTTCACCTTGACTCAGAGTACCAAGCCTCATCCTTTCTCCATGATGCCCTCAATCTTGGGAATCCCATTATAACTGAACCTGCAACTTCACCAAATGCCTCTCACAATGACAACTGCTCTCCATGATCCATTCTGTCCTACAGCTTTTATGCCATACAAAATAAGTATAAAATATGTTCTAAGATCATAGTGAATAAAAGATATATACAATGTGCATCAATATAATCAGTGTTGAAATGATGATTTGAATTTTGTATGCAAAAGTAGATGTTCTGTCCCTCTTTTTATGACAATCTTAAGAGATTTGGCTTAATGAGAAAATATGTCTTCTGTTTAAGACAATGTCATCAGCTCTGCCAACTTAGGAGACAATTTGAGTGCTCATCTCTCTGATCCAGCCATCATTTCTTCCTACTTAAATACATTCCTCTTATCATGATGATAGGGTTTTATGACTCTGGAATTGTAAACTCCAATAAATCACTATTTTTCTAGCTTGTCCTGGTCATAGTGTTTTATCACAGCAATAGAAACTTAACTAACACATGGTCAATAGTTTTGGGGAAGTCTGAAAGGATAGGAGTGGAAAGTTGGCTTGTCATATTATATCTACAGTCAAGAAGCAGAAGAAAAATAGGAAGTATAAGTAGGCTACAAAATTTCAAAGGTCACCCCCACTGTTCCACTTTATCCAGCAAAACTTGAAGAAAATCACAAACGGAGTCTATAGTTTTGCAGCTGCTCAGTTCTAAGTGTGGTCTATACTTTATAGAGTCATCTATAAACCAGGTCCATGCTCCTCATCCTGTCAACTCATTGTAGGGCCTTTCTAGTCTGGCCACAGGAAGGAGGAAGGTGATGAAACAGAGGCATGAGCATCTCAGTGACCTCTAGGGATTGAGTTGTGCGTTTAGTGTGTAATAGAGCCAATTTTCATATAACCTACTTCCCTTGAGGATGACACATTTCTGACCACTCAGCTTTATGAATTCATGGCTCAAATATAAAACATCTCATAGTGAGGATGATATTCAAATTATATAAAAATTTTGTGGGTAGTGATTAATTTCTAGGTTATCTTGAGATACAATTTAAAATTAGAGAACATAAAATATTTTTACTGAAAAGGAGATTATCCATAGATATTGGCAGGAATTTTTTATACATTCCTCACAACACATACTATGTGTATACCTAGGAGTCAAGCACAATCTCCTCTTGGTACTGAATGCAAGCCCTTTTGGATCTGTTACATTCTGGTATAGATTGGCTGTCAAAGCAGCCTGGACATTCTGCATAGCCTTCTTTTATTCTGGGCCTCATATAAAACAGTCTTTGTGTAGCTTTCACAGTACCAGAAGGCATTTTGTAGGATTTTCAGGGGGACATGTCACTCACAGTCTTACATAGTGTGAACCCTGGGAGTTACAGTGATGACAAACCTAGCCAGCTATGCCCATTGGTGTGGTAGTGACACGGATATGATGAGGGAACCAACTTCCTACTTAGACTTAAGGCCCACTCTACATAAGAAACTCATGTGTGGTTCTAAAATCATATTTAAGAAACTGTGTTTAGGTGGGATTGCAAGCTGGTGCAACCACCCTGGAAATCAGTCTGGCAGTTCCTCAGAAAACTGGGCACAACACTTCCAGAAGACCCTGCTATACTACTCCTGGGCATATACCCAGAGGATTCCCCTGCATGTAATAAGGCTACATGCTCCACTATTTTCATAGCAGCCCTATTTATAATAGCCAGAAGCTGAAAAGAAACAAGATGTCCCTCAATGGAGGAATGGATACAAAAAAATGTGGTATATATGCACAGTGGCATACTATTCAGCCATTAGAAACAATAAATTCATGAAATTCTTAGACAAATGGATGGAGCTGGAGAACATCATCCTAAGAGAGATAACCCAGTCTAAAAAGAACACTCATGGTATGCACTCACTGATAAGTGGATAGTAGCCTAGAAGCTCGGAATATCCAAAAAACAATCCACATATCAAATGATGTCCAAGAAGAAGTAAGGAGTTGCCCCTGGTTCTGGAAAGGCTCAGAGCAGCAGTGTAGGGGAATACCAGAACAGGGAAGTGGAAGGGGGTGGGTGGGGGAACAGGAGGAGGGAAGAGGGCTTATGAGACTTTCGGGGAGGGGGGGCCAGGAAAGGGGAAATCATTTGAAATGTAAATAAAGAATATATCAAATAAAAAAGAAAGAAAAGATAAAAAAAGATCTCATAGTCCCTACTACCATCCATGATTTTGTTAAGAGACACAATAGTAAAGTGTACTGTATATACTCAAGCTTCTAAACATTGGGAAAAATATTAACATCTCTTAAAAATAATTTGGCAGACAGACCTGAATAAACCATCTGAGGATAAAATCTATGTTTGTATGCTGACTAGCTTTTTGTCACCTTGGCACAAATTAAGCCTTTCAGAAGAGAAAATTTTAACTACAAAACTTTCCCCACCAGAAGGACCTATGGGAAAGCCTGTGGTGCATTTCCTGATTTATGATTGTTGCAAAAGGGCCCAGCTCACTATGGGAAATATCATTTCTGGCAGAGTAATATAGGATGCTATAGAAATCTGACTTCACATGGAACTGTTTTTCTATTTTAGTCCTCTCATTTGATGCTTGTGATAATTTTCAGCTTTTTATTTTGTGATGATACAATGGCATGGCTTGTATGGGAATAACCAACCACCATTTGATTGTACTTACTGCCTACTTCATAAGATGGAACTTGGCATTGCTAAAGTGGACAAGAACCTGAGGCTAAATAGTCATAAACCCTAGGGGGGGGGACACCTACTACTATTATTGTTCTAAATGAACACAGAAATAACACAGTTCCTAATGCCATAATGTTCAGTATCAGTACATCATGCAACCTTCATCTTGCAGCATAGTTACGTACGCCTACATCTAGACAATGTGGAGAGAGTAAATAACCTTTAAATACTGAGTCCTAAATGGATGTCTTCATGAAACCCTCTCTTCAAGGTTTAGGATATATGCAAATGAGATGGAAAGATTGGAAGAACCAGAGGGCAGTACTATCCAAAAACAACAGGACTGCTGGACATGAACTCACAGAGGCTGTGAAAGTACACATAAGCCCTGCATAAGCTCAAAGCAGATAAATCCCCAACAAGGAGAAGGGGAGGTTGACACAGGGTTCCACTTCTAACCAACATATCTAGGAGTATATGGCCAGTAAAAGAGGAAATGCTCTTTGGTTTTGGCTTTGGTGTTTTTGTCACTCTGATGTTTGGTTTTTGCCTTTTGTCTAAATAAAAAAGGAGAAAAAAATCATGAATGTGGGTGGGTAGGTAATTGAGGAAAATATAGGAGGAATTATGGAAAGGGAAATAATGTGGTATAAATGTTATATGAAAAATTTAAGTAATATTTTTCAAGTGGAAGAAATTGGGGTGAACATGCTATGAGGAACAATGCCTGAAGAGGCATTCCTTCACGGCTTCTCCTTCAGTTCTTACCTCCAGGTTCCTGTCTTGCTTGAGATACTGGACTGATTTTCCTTGGTGATGTGCTGTAACCAGGAACTGTAAGCTGAAATAAACCCTTTCCTCACAAGTAGATTTTGGTCATGTTTTATCACAGCAATAGAAACCCTAAGGCACTCCATAATAAAAAAAATACCTTTAGGAGAAAGGCATATCTGTATTGACTGTAGAAAAGGACAATGCAACAATTTGTCTTTTAACTTAGAAAAGGAATTTCACCGTTCCCATCCCAAACCATTTCATCTTTCCCTTCCTTGTAATGGGGATATATTTGAAATAGAAGTTCCTTGAGCTTTTACCGAGGATACTTTCTCTAAAATGAATCTCATCAGCAAGCTTAGAGCACTACTTCTATGTTTTAAAACTGTTTATTGATTCTTTGTGAATTTCATATTATACATCCCAATCCAGCTCATCTTCCTGTCCCCTCATACCTGCCCTTCACTCTTGCAACCTGCACAAAATAAAAAAATAAAATAAAATAAAAACAAAGCACAGAAAACTTCCCATCACAGAAGATGTAGTATGTCACCATGTGTTAAATAGTATACCTCTCTGTCCACACATCTTCTCTGGGAATTGTTAATACATTGGTCTGGTTCCATATCTTTGGCTTCCGTGACATCATCAATATTGGATCCTAGCCTAGACTCTTCCAGATTACCCTGCTGTAGACAGTGTGTCATGGAGATCCCACTGCTTTGCATCAGTTGGATCAGCGTGCTTTCACAACTGTTTTTCTAATCCCTCCCTACCATTCACATATAATATAGATTTGGGGTGAACTATCTCAGATCCCTAGATCTGCGCTTGGGTGGTAGATGAGCTCTTCAGTGCATGGGCTTTCCCTTAAATGCACCACCAGGCAAGATCTCCAGAACTGCTTAGACTATGCCATCCAATGCCCCACCCCCATCAGCAGAAAGCAGGGTCAGCTCTCCTGCTCTCCTGCCCTCCTGCTGGATCAATTATTCCAAGTGCTGCAGTCTATGAAGGGCTGGACCAGCTCTCCTACTATGACATACTTGAGACTTGCTCATCCATGCCTTCACCTGAGGGCAAGCTTAACTCTGTTGTCCCACCCAGGTACAGGGCCTTCTTTCCCAAGTGCAATAGACAGTGAGGGGAACAGGGCTAACACTATAGCTCTCATGCACTGGGACCAGCACTTTGCAATACCTCTGGTGATGGAGAGAGGGGGTGGAGCATCATTCCCACACTCAGGCCAACTCAAGGTAGTCTAGTAGCTTGGCTAGCTCTTTCTTTCTCTCACACTTAGCCCTTTCTCTCACCCCCTTGACGAGGGCTGGTACTACTGTGTTGCCCAGAGGAGGTACACGGACCATTCTCTGGAGTAGAGCATTACTTCTTAATCTGTGAATCACATCCCCATTTGACATTATATAACCCAATATGGTGGTTAAAAATTACCAGTTGGAAAATATTGCTGAAAGCACAGTAGCCACAAATTAATTCAAAACCAAATGTGTAGGTAATTCAAAATGTTTCCGGCAACACTCAGTAGTTTTTGATCATGTGACTTCATTGCAGTCTTAATTCTGAACACACAGCATATGCACTATGCACTATGCATGACAGCATATGACAATGCCATCAAAGCCTGAAACACCATGATTCAGATGTGAACCCGATGCATATGACAGATCACAGGGTTTTGACCCTATACTAAAAGATCTCATAATTTCATTACAGAAAACAAAGAATTTAAATAGTTTCCTCTTACCGTTTATCAGTGTGGAAGTATCCAATTCATTAAAAATGACTAAGTGTCAGACTTCAGTTTCCTAAAATGACTTGAAGTCATTTTTGATCTTATTAGGATACAATGTTTAATAACTTTGAAATAGCCCTAAACAAGCTTCTGCCATCTTACCTCATTTTCATACAGAGGCACATTCTCAGCCCTGACAATTATGTCGCCAAGATATCTACCAACTCTGAAAAGTGTTGAAGTTGTTCAATTTCTGGCAGTATCAAGCCTTCAGCTTTGATTTAATTTGTTATGTATTAATAAAGGAGCATGTCTGTCCCTTAGTATTCAAAGTTTCTTTGTTTTAAATAAATGATAAAATTGTATGCACAACAAAATTGCTGTAAGATAAATTTCTTTACAAACTTTTATAATATTTTATTTGAGTTATGCTTGTACCACAGTGCTTGTATGGAAGACAGCTTATGGAAATTAATTCAACAGGTGTGTTTGGGAGTTGAGTTTAAGTCATCAGGCTGTTCAGTAAGTGCCTTTATCTACTGAGCTGGTTTGCTGACCCCTAGATTTATGAATTTTTCCAAATCTATGATTCCTCTAACTAAACTACTCTAACAGAAATATTTTATGTCAACTTACAGTTCCAGTTTACAGTCCATGTGGGAGGAAAATTTCCTACAGGAACTTGAGAAAATGCATCCACACTTAAGTGTAGAGGACAGAGGGTTAATAAACATCAGTGTTCAACTAGTTCTTTTCTCCTTCACTCAGTCACAGATCTGAAGCCTAGGGAATGGTCTTGCCCACCAGTAGTAAGACAGGATGCCCTCCCCTATCACCTCCCATATTAATACAATCCTTCACAAACATCTTTAGAGACCCTTCTTCTGGGTTATTCTAGATTGTGCCAAGTTTGTAATTAAAACCAACTCTAGTGGCTATTCCTGGTTGTCAATGTGACTATATCTGGAATGAACTACAATGCAGAATTGGAAGGTTCACCTGTGATCCTAATCTGGAGGCTGAGAGATACAAGTTTCAGACCAGGATCTTGGCATGGAGATCTTGAGGAATAGTGGCTATGAATCCCAGAAGATTAAGACAGGGAGATCTCTGAGTTCAAGGTCAACTGGATTAAAGGCACAGTGGCACATGCCTTTAATATGGGTCACATCTTTTACTGGAAACCTACTTAAGGACATTGGAAGAAGGAAGATTTAGTTGCTCTCTGTCTCTGTCGCTGTCTCTGTCTCTGTCTCTGTCTCTCTCTCTCTCTCTCTCTCTCTCTCTCTCTCTCTCTCTGTTCTTTACCTACTTGCCTTGTGGGACTGAGCAACTGCTAGATCCTTGGACTTTCATTCATAGCTGCTGCTGACCATTGTTGGAGAGGTGGAATAAAGAATGTAAGTCATCTACAAAAATCCCTTACTATATAGAGACTACCCATATGTTTGTTCTGTGACTCTAGAGAGCCATGAATAATACACCAACCATTACATATAGCTTTCTCAAGAGTTTCTTCTTGATAGCATTGAAGTAGGCCAATATCCTCTATTATTCCTTTTAGTTACCTATATGGAACTGAAAATGTAGTAGCACAGAGTATTATATATTATATTAAATGGAAACAAGCTCACTATCCAGTATGCCCTTTTAAAAGGAATTCTAGTCTATACCCCAGCAAGCCTGTAAAATTAAGCCTGGAGACACAAGCCAAATGGTTAAGCATTATCAGCCCCCATAACATTCAGTTCCTTTGTATATGGCATCGTACATTAGAAGAAATGGCTAAAAATTCCATAAAAAGAGTTATTGTAAGGTTATTGAGGGTCTGATAAGTGATGGATGTCTTAATTAGGTCTGTTAATAGTCTTCTTACTAGTGTGTTATAATAACTGAACAGTCAGGTTGGGATTTAGGGTCACTGTATTAGTTTGTTGAGTGCCATTAAATGAGGTTTCCTCTTCAGAACCAAATTATAATTTTATAGCTTGCTCATAAACTTAACTCAGTTCAAACACTATTTAAAAGCCTCAGAGAGGTGGTTATTTACCAAGCATTGAGCCTCTATGCTCTAAGCTTTAAAACTTGAACTCCAGCTGTTACAATTGCTAGTCCTGACAATAACCTCATATGTTTGTGTATATAAGTGTTCCTCCATGTGCCTCGATGAGTATAAATGCACATGTGTGTGAGTGGGTACAGAAGGCTCATCTTGGAATTTGGTGTCTTCTTGAAAAGATTTCCACATTACATATTGGGGAAGGGTCTTTCTTTCTCTAAATCCAGAGCTGTTGCTTTCACAAGTATTTCTAGCCAACTTATTCTGGAGAAGGTCTGCTTCTGCTTCTTGAATGCTAGGATTATAAGTAGGCTCCAAATGTCTGTTCTGCTTCTGTGTGAGTTTTGGGAATCTGAAGTTTGGGTCTCATACTATGGAGCAGAGGTTGGTCTACATAATTAATATGTAGTTTATGACTTATTATCTCCTATCTGAACTGTAGATACTTACCCCTCTACTTCAATAGTGTTGGGATTGTAGATGTATGTTGTTACTCTTGGTTTATTTAGTATTAGGGAGTAAACTAGGACTTTGTGCAAACTAGGCAGAGCACTCTACTAAATGAACTATGGCCTCAGTCCCGTTTCAATACCTATAGCCTTTTCTTTTTTTCCTTTTCCTTTCTTTTCCTTTTTCTTTTCTTTCTTTCTTTCTTTCTTTCTTTCTTTCTTTCTTTCTTCCTTTCTTCCTTTCTTCCTTCCTTCCTTCCTTCCCTCCTTCCCTTCTTTCTTTCTTTCTTTCTTTCTTTCTTTCTTTTTTAACTGTATAAGGAAACATTTCGGGGAACAAGGTAATTTGCCAAAAAAGTGTTTCCTTTACTTGTAGCCAAAGGACAAAAGTTTTTTTGATCCTCAGTTATATGAGATTTTGCATCATTTTATATGTGAGAAAATAAAGGTACACAAAAGTTACATTTTACTTGCAAACTATATTGGTGATGAGGTGAAGGGAGGCAGAGTTCAAATTGTAATTGAGTATGGAGCCAAAAGGAAGGCCACAGGCAAATCTCCTGTTTGCTTATATTTCTGTGCTTGACCCTAGTTCCTTGAACTTTGTCATTATTAACTGAATAAGTGAAGGGAGCTTTGTGTACTTCTAGTCTGACATCTCACCACTTTTCTCCACTCACACCTCTTAGTATAAAAGACTTTTAATGTCCCCATATCTCTTCACCATAATATATGCTCACTCTTTATGCTTGCCTGAACTTGAAATTCAATTACATGACATCATGAAATAAAAATATTTAAATGGATCCTTAAGATAGTTATGTCTAGAAAAGTGTGTTAGTGTAGGCAGTTTTGCAAATTCATGGAGGGCCAACAAAATACTAGTCTTTTAAATTAAACTTGAAATAAATAACTTATAAATGGGAAGTATTAATTTACCAAATGATGAAAAGCCACAGGCACCCAATACTGGTTCCATTTCAAAAATACCAAAGAAATTCTCATCCAAAAACTAAAAAAAAAATAAGAACTTTGAAATTAAAATGTTTTCAAAAGGCAGCTAACTATCAGACTAAGCCTGGGAACCCCACTGGAGGAGTTAGGGGAAGGACTGAAGGAGCTAAAACGGTTAGCAACCCCACAGAATGAACAATAATATCAACTAACCAGACACCCTCCAGAGATCCCAGGGAATGAGCCATCAACCAAAGAGTACACATAGAGGGACTCATGGCACCAGCTGCATATGTAGAGGAGGATTGCCTTCACTGGCATCAATGGGAGAGGACACCCTTGGTCGCTTGATACCTCAGCTTAGGATGATGCTAGGTGTTGGGTGAGTGGTTGGGAGAGGGAGCATGGGGTAAGGGACAGTGGATTCAACTGGGAAGGGGATAACTTTTGAGATGTACATAGCTAAAATAATGAATTAAAACAAACAAAAAATAAAATGTGCTCAAATTTGAATGTTTTATAACTGCAAAGGGGAGTGCTGGCACATTGACAGGATTGTTCAGTAAAGAAATCGATTTCAGTTAGTGCAGATACTTGCCATCAGCATAAAATTACCAGACACCCACACACCAGTACAGGCAACCTGGTTCTCCATGTCCCAGACCAACAAGCATCAGCTAATGAGGAAATGAGAGGGGAACTCATCACTGCTCAGAATAACATCAAATTTGTAATCCCCAGAGAATGGGAAGTTTGCATCTAGGTCGATAGTCAGGTAAGTAAATATAATAATAATAATAATAATAATAATAATAATAATAATAATTTTACAAAAGGTCATGCTAGTGCTGAAGGTGTGATTGGTGCAATGAACTTCTAACCTGGTTCTATGTAATTGATTTCTGGGACCAGATCTTACACTGTAAGTTATTACATACAAAATGAAAAGCAAGGGACTGAGCGCTCTGATCTAGTTCATTCCTTGAAATCAATGCATTGAACTGTCAAAGTCTACAAATAGTCTGGCAAGATGACAGCAGATCCTGTAGCTAGTTGGCTGGAGCTGCTATATCAGTGAGATCTGGGTTCCAATGAGAGACCCTTACTCATGAATGAGGTAGAGAGACATTAACACATTTATACCCAACGACACACACATTTTATAGGCACATATACATAATCATGCAACATCCAGGCTGATTTACATCTCCCCTAAAAGGTGCAAACAAAACTGTTAATTACTCATTACCTTTTCAGTGATTCTGAAGTTCCCTGCCATTGGTAAAGGATGCTTCTGTGCTCCAAGCAGAGGGCTGATAATCATAACACCAGCATCACCTTGCAGCTGTCACATTCCTTTAAGGGACTCATTGATATTTCCCAAGGAAATCTTTAAAAACTGCTCACACAATAATCGAGGAAATCAAGAAAGTGTTTTCTAATAGAATCATCTTACGTGTTCAACTAAGGCAAAGCAGTGAGCTTTTCCTTAAGCATTCTGTAAGAATGAAATGTTTCCCTTATATAAGAAATAAGCTTGGTTTTTAAAGAGTCTATGATGTCTTTTCAGTACTTGTTTACTGAAAAGTAACATAATTATTTACAGCATAAATTATAAAGTATTCGTATCAATTTTTATTATTAATAATATATTGAGTCCAATTGATGGAAAAAACATTGTATGTGTGATATGTGTGCTGATTATTTTCAATAAATCCATAATATACACATCTGTTGAATATTTTGTATGTTTGTTTACCTTACATATTTAGTGTAAATGTTCACTGGCTATGGCAAATGCAGGCACACATGTTTGCATGTGTGTATATACTGAGTATGATGTGTGTGTGTGTGTGTGTGTGTGTGTGTGTGTGTGTGTGATAGGTTGGGGGGGTGGTCTTGTGCTTTATGGTACACATGCTAAATTTTGAACCCCAAGATCTTGTTGCCATCCAGAACAGATCATTCTTCCATACACTTGGCATTGTTGTATAATCTTTGTTCTCCAATTTAAAGTGGAATGTTTAACAATAAAAATGGCTTGGGGTCAGAGGTCAATTAACATCAGAGGGGATGAAGCAGGAGCATGTGCCCAGAAGAAGTACATCCTGAAGACAGGCTGATGAACCAGAAACAGTCCAAGCAAGACTCAAACAGCAATTAATATGGAATATCTGGTTTGGATATCGGCGAAAATAGCACAGAACCTGCCCAATCTAGGCTTACAACTTGTAAATAAAATAGAAGGTTTCTGTGTCATTATATAGGCTAGCTAGAAAAATTGATTCTTTCTTAGATACCTGTGTATGTTGGGTATAGTGCATCCATATGTGCATGTCTATAGTGTAATGGCTGTTCTTTGTTGTCAACCTGACTACATTTAAAATTAACTAAGACCAAAATGGTGGGTCACATTTTTCTTAATGAAGCAATTGAAGTGGAAAGACGTACGTCAAATTTAGATTTTTTTGAGATGGGAAGATATATATTTAATCTAGAGGTGAGATTTAATCTTTTGAGCTGGAAAGATTTACCTGTAGTCTGTGCCACATATTTTCCTGGAAGCCCATAAAAAGAAGGAAGGAACTTTGCTCTCTAATTGCCTGCTTTTCTTGATCTCACTGGCAAGTCAGTTCCTTGAGTGGCATTAAAGACTACTTCTTGGGAATCCCAGTATATGCTGAAGACCAGCTGAGACATTCAGCCTGTGGACTGAACAGCTACTGGATTCTTGTACCTTCTGTTAATAGATAGCTATTGTTGGACTAGTTAGACCTAGACCACAGCCTGTAAGTCATTTTAATAAATACCCTTTACAAAGACATAGATGAAGTGGAAATTTCTAGTTTTTTTGGAGACTCAATTGTGTCATGTGATATTTTTCTAAATACTGTCTTATGGAAGGATATTTTTTCTGAAGCAGACACATAGGAGGATGTTTTGCTAGTAGCAGATACATGGTACTTCCCTGGAAGCACCCTAGAAAAAAAAGGGTATGCAATGTTTTGCCAGAGTACATGCTTAAGAGAATATGTGAAGTTTGGAAAGATATAAATATAACCCAACAGGCAGTGAATGATTCTATGTTGGATTGGTATGCCTTACTAGTCTTTGCTGGCCATTGTTTGTCATGGCTTCATAGAGAGAAATGATACCAAAGACTTTCTGGTGGGGTTCTGGTAGCTTTTTTGCTGCTTTCATGGATTCAGCCTGATTGACAGAGCTTTGTGGTTTCTTCAGATTAACTTGCTGTTGCTGATTAGTGAATGGTGTTTATGAGTGGCTTAAGCTACCAGTGCTGATTCCTGTGAACTGAACTGCTGATATCCTGACAACACAGATTAGAGTTCAGTTTGTTGATTTGTAGGATGAGAAATTGCATACTTGTCATTGGCCTTCCTGTATATATGCATTAGTCAGAATGCAAAAGGTAAGAAAAACTGGTGATAAAAAAGGTTCATAAGGGCTCCCAAAGAAAAGAGATATAGCTTTGGAATAAATTGGAAGTTAGTATCTTTACACGAGTCAAAGTTTCCTCTCTTCCCATTTACATTGTTCTCTTCCTCCTTCTCAGTCACATTATCACTTTCTCTAGCTACCTATTCTGATCACATCACTAAAAAAATGTTTTTACCTAGATTGTTTGTGCAAAGTGAGTCATTTCCTGTCAGTAGCAAATAATTCTTCACTTGCTTTTCCTCTGTTGGGTAAATGGCTGCTTAGAGACATGCATTAATTACATTTATGGTTGTTAAACAAAACACTACACAGGGAGAGCTTATTGGAGAATGGTTGGTTTCACAGAGCTGTGGCTACAGCCCATCAAGGTGGAAAAGGCATGCAGGCAGTTGTGTGAGGCAGCTGTTCATATGGCGTTGATAGTAAGGAAGCATAGAGTGATGAATGGTGGTACTCAGATCACTTTCTACTTTGTATCCCATCCAGGATTCCAGACCATGAGTTAGTGTTTCCAATTCTAGTGTAGATCTTACTACCTGTCATATTTTGATGTAATGAGCAATGCTTCCCATAAGGTGATGTATTTGAATATTTTATTTTCTAATTAGTGGCTTTCTTTGGGTTGGTTCTAGAACCATCAAAAGATGGAGACTTGCTAGAGAATACATAGCAATGGGTTCAGGATTTGAGTGTTTATTATTTCAAGGGTTTGAATGAGAATTGCTCTATAGCCTCACATGCTTAATTGCTTGACCCCCATTGGCAGAGCTGTTTGAGAAGGATTAGGAGGTGTGGTCTCTTTGAAAAGAGGTGTGTCGATATTGCCTGCAGCTTCCCGTCCAGCTGGTGGTGGGGAAGCCGGAGTGTCAGCCAGCGTGCCAGGTGCTCAGACCCAGCCAGCAGCAGCGGAACCAGGTACCCAAGACAACCCGAGCTTAAGACCTTCGGGGACTCAGGCCTGGAGTGGGAGTTGGGCACAGAGTAGCGGTTGCACTCTGCACTCGCGGGGCGGACCCCGAGCTCTCTGCAGGCAGCTGCCATATTGCCTGCAGCTTCCCGTCCAGCTGGTGGTGGGGAAGCCGGAGTGTCAGCCAGCGTGCCAGGTGCTCAGACCCAGCCAGCAGCAGCGGAACCAGGTACCCAAGACAACCCGAGCTTAAGACCTTCGGGGACTCAGGCCTGGAGTGGGAGTTGGGCACAGAGTAGCGGTTGCACTCTGCACTCGCGGGGCGGACCCCGAGCTCTCTGCAGGCAGCTGCCATATTGCCTGCCGCTTCCCGTCCAGCTGGTGGTGGGGAAGCTGGAGTCAGCCAGTGTGCCAGGTGCCCAGACACAGCCAGAGGCAGAACCAGCCTCCCATCCAGCTGGTGGCAGGGAAGCTGGAAACCGGACCCAGCCAGCTTCCCAGCAGCTTGGGACCAGCAGGCGGAACCAGATAACTGAGATATCCCAACTTTAAGACCCCTGGGAAACAGGATATCAGACAGCAAACCCTGAGCAGGAGCAGTGCAGAGCAGCCGCCCAACAGGCGGAACCAAGTACCTGGGATATCCTGAGTTTAAGACCTCGGGGGACTCAGGCCACCTGTCAGCAATCTGTGAGCAAGATCCCCGCAGGACAGTGATTCAGGTATCCCAGTCGCTGGGAAATAGCCTTACAACCCCACAGGAGGGTCAAGCACCAGCTAGTATCTACAGGACCAACTAACACCAGAGTTAACCAGATGGCAAAAGGCAAACGTAAGATCGCTACTAACAAAAATCAAGGCAGTATGGCGGCATCCGAACCCAGTTCCCCAACAGCAATAAATATTGGATACCCCGAAACACCAGAAAAACAAGACTCAGATCTAAAATCACTGGTCAGGATACTGATAGAGGAACACTTAGATAAATCTCTTAAAGTAATACATGAGAAAATAGATCAAAAGCTAGAAGCCATTGCAAGGCAAACACAATTAAATCCCAGATATCTCAACACACCAGAAAAACAAGACTCAGATCTAAAATCACTGGTAAAGATGCAGATTGAGGATCACTTAGATAAATTTCTTAAAGTAATAGAGGAGAAAATAGATCAAAAACTAGAAGCCCATACAAGGCAGACACAAAAATCACTTAAAGAAATCCAGGAGAATATAGAGCAAAAAATGAATCCCAATAAGGGGGAGAAACAAAAATCACCTAAAGAAATACAAGAGAACATGGGTCAACGAGTAGAAGTCATAAAAGAGGAAACACAAAAATCCCTTAAAGAATTACAGGAAAACACAAACAAGCAACTGAAAGATCTGAGCAAAACCATACAAAATCTAAAAACAGAAGTAGAAACAACTAAGCAATCGCAAAGGGAGACAATGTTGGAGATAGAAAACCTTGGGAAGAAATCAGGAGTCATAGATGCAAATATCAAAAATAGAATACAAGAGATAGAAGACAGAATCTCAGATGCTGAAGATACCATAGGAACCATGGATTCAACAATTAAAGAAAATGCAAAATGCAAAAAGCTGGTAACCCAAAACATTCAGGAAATCCAGGACACAATGAGAAGACCAAACCTAAGGATTATAGGGATAGATGAGAATGAAGATCTACAACTTAAAGGGCCAGCAAATATCTTCTACAAAATTATGGAAGAAAACTTCCCCAACCTAAAGAGAGAGATGCCCATGAATATACAAGAAGCCTATAGAACCCCAAATAGACTGGACCAGAACAGAAATACTTCCTGTCACATAATAATCAAAACCCCAAATGTACTAAACAAAGAAAGAATATTAAAGGCAGTAAGAGAAAAAGGACAAGTAACATATAAAGGAAGACCTATCAGAATAACACCAGACTTCTCACCTGAGACCATGAAAGCTAGAAGATCCTGGGCAGACCTCATGCAGACCCTAAGAGAACACAAACTTCAGCCAAGACTACTATACCCAGCAAAACTCTCAATTGCCATAGATGGGGAAACCAAGATATTCCACGACAAAACCAAATTTGCAAGATACTTATCTACAAACCCAGCCCTACAAAGGATAATAGGGGAAAAATACCAACACAAGAGGGAAACAACACCCCAGAAGAAACAAGATAGAAACCCCATCTCATCCAACCCAAAAGAAGAGAACCACTCAAATACAAATAATAATAACAATGCCCAAAATGTCAGGAAGTAATAATTACTATTCCTTAATATCTCTTAATATCAATGGACTCAATTCCCCAATCAAAAGACACAGACTAACAGACTGGATACGGAAAAAGGACCCTACATTTTGCTGCATACAGGAAACACATCTCAGTGTCAAAGACAAACACCACCTTAGAGTAAAAGGCTGGAAGACAGTTTTACAAGCAAATGGTCCCAGGAAACAAGCTGGAGTAGCCATTCTAATATCAGATAAAATCGACTTTCAACCTAAAGTCATCAAAAGAGACACAGAAGGTCACTTCCTGCTTGTCAAAGGGAAAATCCACCAAGAAGAATTTTCAATACTGAACATCTATGCACCAAATGTAAGGGCACCCTCATTTGTAAAAGAAACTTTACTAAAGCTTAAAGCACACATCGCACCTAACACAATGATTGTAGGTGACTTCAACACTCCACTCTCCTTAATGGACCGATCAGGAAAGCAGAAACTAAACAGGGACACAGTGAAACTAATTGAAGCTTTGGACCAATTGGATTTAACAGATATATATATAGAACATTCCATCCTAAAACAAAAGAGTATACCTTTTTCTCAGCACCGCACGGTACCTTCTCAAAAATTGATCATATAATTGGTCACAAGACAGACCTCAACAAATACAAGAAGACCGAACTAATCCCATGTCTCCTATCGGATCACTATGGAGTAAAAGTGGTCTTCAATAGCAAGAAAAACAACAGAAAGCCCACATACACATGGAAACTGAACAATACTCTACTCAATGACACCCTGGTCAAGGAAGAAATAAAGAAAGAAATCAAAGACTTTTTAGACTTCAATGAAAATGAAGGTACGACCTACTCAAATCTCTGGGATACAATGAAAGCAGTGCTAAGAGGAAAACTCATAGCCCTGAGTGCCTCCAAAAAGAAACTGGAGAGAGCATACACTAGCAACTTAACAGCACACCTGAAGGCCCTGGAACAAAAAGAAGCTAACTCACCCAGGAGGAGTAGAAGAGAGAAAATCATCAAACTAAGGGCTGAAATCAATCAAGCAGAAACAAAGAGAACCATACAAAGAATCAACAAAACCAAGAGCTGGTTCTTCGAGAAAATCAACAAGATAGATAAACCCTTAGCTAGACTAACCAAAGGGCACAGAGATAGTATCCAAATTAACAAAATTAAAAATGAAAAGGGGGATATAACAACAGAAACAGAGGAAATTCTAAAGATCATCAGATCCTACTACAAAGGCCTATACTCAAAACAACTGGAGAATCTGGAGGAAATGGACAATTTCCTAGACAGATACCAAATACCAAAATTAAATCAGCATCAAGTAGACCAGCTAAACAGTCCCATAACCCTTAAAGAAATAGAAGGGGTTATAGAAAGCCTCCCAACCAAAAAAAGTACGGGACCAGATGGTTTTAGTGCAGAATTCTACCAGACCTTCAAAGAAGACTTAACACCAATACTGTTCAAACTATTCCACAAAATAGAGACAGAAGGGACACTGCCCAACTCGTTCTTCGAAACCACAATTATGCTGATACCTAAACCACAAAAAGATCCAACAAAGAAAGAGAACTACAGGCCAATTTCTCTTATGAATATTGATGCAAAAATACTAAATAAAATTCTTGCCAACCGAATCCAAGAGCATATCAAAACGATCATTCACCATGATCAAGTAGGCTTCATTCCAGGAATGCAGGGATGGTTCAATATACGGAAATCCATCAATGTAATCCACTACATAAACAAACTAAAAGAAAAAAACCACATGGTCATCTCATTATATGCTGAAAAAGCCTTTGACAAAATTCAGCATCCTTTCATGCTAAAAGTCTTGGAAAGAGCAGGAATTCAAGGCCCATACCTAAACATAGTAAAAGCAATCTAGAGCAAACCAGTAGCCAACATCAAAATAAATGGAGAGAAACTTGAAGCAATCCTACTAAAATCAGGGACTAGACAAGGCTGTCCTCTCTCTCCATATCTTTTCAATATAGTACTTGAAGTTCTAGCAAGAGCAATTAGACAACACAAGGAAGTCAAAGGGATACAAATTGGAAAGGAAGAAGTCAAAATATCATTATTTGCAGATGATATGATAGTCTACTTAAGCGATCCAAAAAACTCCACCAGAGAACTTCTACAGCTGATAAACAACTTCAGCAACGTGGCTGGTTATAAAATTAACTCAAGCAAATCAGTAGCCTTCTTGTACTCAAAGGACAAGCAGGCTGAGAAAGAAGTTAGGGAAATAACACCCTTCACAATAGCCACAAACAACATAAAGTACCTTGGCGTAACTCTAACCAAACAAGTGAAAGATCTGTATGACAGGAACTTCAAGTCCCTGAAGAAAGAAATCGAAAAAGACCTCAGAAGATGGAAAAATATTTCTTGCTCCTGGATTGGCAGGATCAATATAGTAAAAATGGCCATCTTGCCAAAAGCAATCTACAGATTCAATGCAATCCCCATCAAAATCCCAAATCAATTCTTCATAGATCTAGAAAGAGCAATTCTCAAATTCATCTGGAGCAACAAAAAACCCAGGATAGCTAAAACTATTCTCAACAATAAAAGGACTTCTGGGGGAATCAATATCCCTGACCTCAAGCAGTACTACAAAGCAATTGTGTTAAAAACTGCATGGTATTGGTACAGCAACAGGCAGGTAGATCAATGGAATAGTATTGAAGACCCAGAAATGAACCCACAGACTTATGGTCACTTGATCTTTGATAAAGGAGCCACAACCATCCAGTGGAAAAAAGATAGCCTTTTCAACAAATGGTGCTGGTTCAACTGGAGGTCAACATGCAGAAGAATGCGAATTGACCCACTCTTATCTCCTTGTACTAAGATCAACTCCAAGTGGATCAAGGACCTCCACATAAAACCAGACACACTGAAACTATTAGAAAAGAAACTTGGGAAGACCCTGGAGGACATGGGCACAGGGGTAAAGTTCCTGAACAGAACACCAATAGCTTATGCTCTAAGATCAAGAATTGACAAATGGGACCTCATAAAATTACAAAGTTTCTGTAAGGCAAAGGACACTGTCAGAAGGACAAAACGGCAACCAACAACGTGGGAAATGATCTTCACCAACCCCACATCAAAGTGCTGGCGAGGATGTGGAGAAAGAGGAACACTCCTCTACTGTTGGTGGGATTGCAAAAATGTACAACTACTCTGGAAATCAGTCTGGCGGTTCCTAAGAAAATTGGGCATGACACTTCCAGAGGACCCTGTCATACCACTCTTGGGCATATACCCAGAGGATTCCCCTGCATGCAACAAAGACACATGCTCCACTATGTTCATAGCAGCCTTATTTATAATAGCCAGAAGCTGGAAGGAGCCCAATGTCCCTCAAAGGAGGAATGGATAAAGAAAATGTGGTATATTTATACAATGATATACTACCCAGCAATTAAAAACATGAATTCATGCAATTTGTAGGTAAATTGTTAGACCTGGAAAATATCATCCTGAGTGAGCCAACCCAATCACAAAAGAATACACAGGAAATGCAATCACTGATAAGTGGATATTAATGAGCCCAGAAGCCCTAAATACTCAAGGCACAATTAGCAAGTCAAATGATCCCCAAGAAGAAAGGAGAGGACCCTGGGCCTGGAAAGATTGGATCCAGTTTTGTAGAGAAACCGTGGGGGGAGGGGGAATGATTGGGGAATAGTTGGGGGGGAGAGGAACTATGGGACATAGGGAGGGGGGGAACTGGGAAAGGGGAAAGCCTTTGGAATGTAAACAGAATATAGAAAATAAAAATTAAAAAAAAAACAAAAAAACAATGAATTCATGAAATTTGTAGGGAAATGGTTGGAACTAGAAAATGTCATCCTAAGTGAGCTAACCCAATCACAAAAGAATACACATGAAATGCAATCACTGATAAGTGGATATTAATTAGCCCAGAAGCTATGAATATGCAAGTCACAATGAGCAAATCATACGATTCCCAAGAAGGAGGAAGGAGAGGGCCCTGGTCCTGAAAAGACTTGATCCAGTATGGTAGGGGAGTACTAGAACAAAGAAATGGGGGGGATTGGGGCTTGGGTGGAGGGAAGAGGATTTATGGGACATATGGTGACGGGGGACTGGGAAAGTGAAAGCATTTGAAATGTAAACAAAAAATACAGAAAATAAAAAATAAAAAACCCACTTAAACAAAAAAAAAAAAAAAAAGAAAGAAAGAAGGAAAGATGTAGCCCTGTTTGAGTAGGTATACCCTGATAGGTGTATGTGTGTCACTGTGGCTTTAAGTGTCTAATCCTAGATGTCTGGAAGTAAGTACTCTGATAGCAGCCTTCTGATAAAAATACAGAAATCTCAGGTTCTCCTGTATCATGCCTGTCTCTTTGCTGTCATGCTCCTGCCTTGATGATTATGGACTGAAACTCTGAACCTTTAAGCTAGCCCAAATTAAATGTTGTCCTTTATAAGACTTGCATTGGTCATGGTGCCTGATCACAGCAGTAAAACCCTGACTAATACATGAAGGGAGGAATGTTCAGAGGATTATTACCTGAGATTCATGCTCCAGCTACAAGTAATATCGGGGGGGGGTGTAGAACTAGACTCCAGAGAAAGTGGGAAATTGATAGCCATGAAGGAAGTCATGTTGCAACTTTTGTCAGGTTACCATTCATGATAGGGTGGGACTTTGTGGCAATGGAGCCATTACAGGGCCAGTCAATCCCTCTTACCAACTTCTTATCACATTCTGTAAGGAAGAGCAATGAAACCACTGGTCTCATCATTTGGATTTGGGTGAACATTGTACTTTTCTTCATTGTTTGGGTCTTCTCAGGAAAAAGGAGCGCCGCGAATGTATGAATTCTGGCATGTTTGGCTTTGAGATACTTTCCAATATTCTGAGCCTATCTCACATAGACCTTGCCATCTTTACTGCTGACATTTCTTCTGAGGAGAGAGGGAAGAACAGCCTGCTTTTTCAATCTCTTCCATGGCTTTTTACAGTGACATATAATTGTGTCACTGAATATGGGGGGTAGTGACAATTGGTAATCTTAAAAGATTTCTAAATTTGTAAAATAAGTAATAATTATGAGCTATATCTGGACATAAGTGCTATGCCCTAGGACATCTTTGGCTTTGGACAGACAACATAGACACTGCACTGTGCATGCTCTCAATGTCAGGTAGTGTCAATGAAGGCTGCCTAAAACTCTTCTCTTGGGATCCCAGACTATGGTTCTATGAATGGCAATATTTTATGGTATATATGAGGGTTTCTGCTCTTGTGGTTCAAGTACAAAAACATCACAGAGAGTGAAATGGCTTTATGGAGAACGCTTTGTCATGTGAGTATGACGACCAGAATTTTGATCATGGAATTCAAGTAAATAGTTGGTAGAATTTGTGATTCATCCATAACCCCAAAATGTTGAAGGCAGAGGGAGGAATTACCTGGCACAACCTGGCTAGACAGAATTTGGGAGCTCTGGCTTTGGCAAGAGGCTCTGACCCAATAAACAAAGTGCTGACGACTGAGGAAGATAACATCAGCTTTGGGCCTCCAAATTTATGCACACATGCACATGTAATAACATACAAGTGAACAGGCTTGCACAAAGGGATGCATATCTTACCCTTTCACCACATATACAAAATCAGTGTTATCAACTGATGAACATGCAAAATGCTTCATACCCTACAGTTCCAAATATTCAACCAATTTGTAATTATTTATCTAAAAATATTGATAGACATTTAGCTCATTGGTGTTCAAATTTGTTTACTATATGTACATGGCCAAATATATTTGAAATATATTTCCTTATGTTATATTGACAGAAAATTATATTTCTATATTTTGTTTTATATCTTTATATACCTAGAGTTTCATACATGGTTTTTGGGTGTAATCCTATTGATAGCTTTTTGCTCCAGCTCCTGTGAAATGAGCCCATTCTAGCCAGATTATATTATATTAGATGCTCGTTTATTGGGAAGCTATTCTCAGGCAAGTTTACTCACCCCAAGGATTGAAGACAGAGGAGTCATCATGGGAATGGGGGTGGAGAGCAGAATAAGAGAGAAAGGGTGAGTGTATGTGTAGAGAGAGAAAAAGAGAAAGAAAGAGAGATAGGGAGAAAGACTAAAATATCTGGGTTATATAGGGAAGAGCCTCTGGCAGGGGAGAGCAGCCCAACCCAGAGCCTAGAACATTCAAGTTGGGGGCACTGTATGCCAGGTAGGAACTGAGGGATGTTGGGAGAACCTGCAGGCCAGGTCTACTTTGATATGTAAAATATGCATCTCAATTCCTTGTCCCAGTCCAAAATCAAACTCCTTTTAAGTGGTTCAGTGAGTAAAAGTGCTTGCTTCCAAACCTGATGGCCTGAGTTCCATTCTTCGGTTCACATGTTGAAAGGAAAGAAAAGAGTCCAAATTGTCATCCAATCTCACACAATAACTAATTAAGTATAATACATATTTTGTAATGTTTCTTATCGGTAATGGTGCCATATTTATAAGAAATTTAAACTGTGGTATTCTGTCTATAGCTTCTTTCTGGTTCTCAGTCTGACTTATTGTACTTTTCCCCAGTTTTGCTTCTGGCAAGAAATGGTGAAGACTGTACTACAACAATGAAATATCCATGCATACTAATTTTAATTTTAGAAACACGGAATCTGATATTGTTCTCGTGTCTTCCCATCCTGTTTGCTATCACAAAGACAGCCAGCCCTCCAGAGCACTGCAGGGACTCACGCCTCTAGAAAGTCTCATATTGTTCTTGTGTGATCTGAGATCTGGCCTCTCGGCCCTCAAGCAATCTTCAATTCACTGAACACTTGCCGCAAAATTCACTGCTTAAATAAAGACATAAACCCCATCACTCAGAAAACTCCCAGACCATGGTTTTACTTTTATTCCTTTGTTTGTTCTAGGCCATTAGACATCTGCCCATTCACAGGCCAGTGTCTTTTTTTATCCTAGACTGTTTACTATTGTACAAAGGAGCTCGCCCCTCAGTCTAGCTTTCTCCTTTCAATGTTTTTTTGTTGTCTTTCAGAATGGACAATTGAAGTGTCCTGACCTCTTAGTGGCAGACAGTATGTTGTGGATCAAATTCCCAGGATCCCTCTGCTGCTCAAGATACTGACAGTTTTCTCTCTGTAGCCATAGAGGACTGTCATGTTTTAGCAATCTACCTCTGATATCTATGAAAGATTAGTTCAATGAGCTCCTATGAAGACCAAACCAAAGTTTTAGTTCAAATCTCTTATATAAATTGGCATAGAAATGTCATATAAACTAAACATGTATATCTATATCTCTCTATTTCTATCTCTATCTTTCTATATATACCTATAACTATACTCTCTATATATACCTATATATATGCATATGTTCATATATATATATATATATATATATATATATATTTAACTGCATCTCAGGGAGAGAAAATGTCTCAAAAAGTAAAGGTACTTCCTCTCAAGCCTGACAAACTAAATTCAGTCCGAGGGATACATACATTAAGGAGCAACATGGCTGTTACGAGTTGTTCTTTCACTTCCATACATATAATATATTATGTACATATGCATGTGTGCATATCACAGAGAGAAAGATTAAGCAAAAATGAAATAAAACCATATCCTGAATATTTATAGCATGTAACAGACTTAATGCTACAGAGTTGTTATACTCTAGGGTCGAATGACAGGGAAAGCATCCAAATGTGGTCTGTACATATAAAATTTCTTTTTGTCCCATATGAGTACTTAAGTTCTAAAGCAAACAGAAAGAAAACAAACAGCACTGAACACTCTAGAAATCTAGACTGAATGATTAGAATTTCAGTTGCAGCACCAGAGTCAAATTACAGTTTATCTTAGGCTATCCTTAGCCTCTTAAAAACTATCCATTTTCCACCCTGATATGACCTCACATGCATGTGACTATATGTTAAATCTTTCTGGAATATTCTAAGAGATCCTTAGCTTCCATCAACACAAAATGTAAGAATGTCATTAGATAGTCTGAGATCCATAGAAGGGATTCTCCAACTTTTCTGGGATTCTGCTACCTGCTGTTTCTATTTATGTATTTGAAAAGGCCCTTGAATTGTGCTTTTTGTTTTTCTGTTGCTAAAACAAAATTATTACCTCATTCATTGGAATGTAACACTTGATGTAATGAATAAACTACCTCTTATTGCCTTTGAGGTGAGAGTTGTGTTTTAGTGTTAGTTAGCACAAGAAACCTTTATTCTCAGTGAGCATCGTACCATGTATTGTCCTAGTATTACCTGACATACCAGACATACCAGACATATTGGCTACCTGACATACCAGAGAACCTCTTAAGAAAAACTGTCAATTCAATAATAATTTTTAACAGGATGGTCTGTGGGCATGTCTGTAGATTTTCTTGACTATTAATTGAGGTAGTAGAGTACACCCTCTGTGGGTGGCATCATCTCATAGTCAGGTGATCCTAGCATATATAAGGAAGCTAGCTAAGGCTCAGCCTGAACAAGCCAGAAAATAGCCTTCCTCCCAGTTTCTGCTTTAAGTATTTGTTTGATTTCTTGTTCTGGCTTCTCTCAATGATAGACTGTTGTCTGAAAAAAATATGGGACAACTAAACCCTTTCCTCCCCAAGTTGATTTTGGTCAGAGTGTATTATTACAGCAAGAGGAAAGAAAAGATACTATAGGCCAACAGGCTTTTTGAAGTCTAACCTATGTTCATGGGCTTGGTGCCCATCATGTGATTCTCATTCCTTGTGCTATTGATGAATAATCGCACACTGCCTGCAGCCCTGCTCCAGTCACCAGGCCCACCTCTGCTCTGTCTTCTCTGAATATAAAACACTCCCTTCCGTTCTTGCAGCACTTGTTATTTTCTCCCTTGCACTGTAATTATGTACAGCTTGTCTTCATTAATAGCTTAACCTTTCGTTGATATTAGGAATCTTAGTCATTTTTATGCCTCTCCCGCCTTCCTCATAATCACTGGCTCACTGGCCTTGTCCATGGTTCATTCTGGATAATTAATTATTGAGTTATGCTCAATAACTGACTAATTAATTTTAAAAATTGTATCATTGGGACAGTTTCATTTTGTATTTTTTTAAAAAATAGAACGTGTATGCTTTAAGGTATTTTCACTGTCTTTTCTCTTGCTTCAAACACACAGCTGAATACCAAATCCATGGCTAGCACCCTGGCAGAAAGTCACTGGGAAGCAATGACATAAAGCCCAGCTATTTAAACATCTATGTCCTATGGAGTCAAACAGAACTTATACCCAAGAGAAAATAGATGTGAGAAGTGTTTCAGTACAAATGTGTGTATGGTATGACTGTAAAAATAATGGAACCTGGGGATATGGCTCAGTGGGTAAAGTGTTTACTGTGCAAGCACGACTGAGTTCAATTCCCAGCACCCTTGTAAAAGGAGGGTATGGCACTATCCCCAGTGTAATGCCAGTGAAAAGAGGGGCAGGAAAAAGCTGTGTCTTGATGGCCCTTCACTCTACACATTATAATACATTGAGTTCTGGGTTGAGTGTAAGACCCAGTCACTAAAATTAAGACAGAGAGGTGATTAAGAAAGATACGCAGGACACAAGCATACACACACACACACACACACACACACACACACAGAGAGAGAGAGAGAGAGAGAGAGAGACACACACACATATCAAAACAGATTAAGAATTTTAAATAACATATAAGAATGTAAGATGTACTGAATTGCAGCCAAGTCCTGAGTCCCCATGATTTCATCTTGCATTTCATTCCTGTTAACATCAATTAATTATATTTTGCTTTGTCTTTATTTAGTGTGCATTTTAGTAGCTGTGTTCCTTGGGCTGACTCTTTAAATTTCATTCTTTGTCATTAGAAGTCTTCTCCTTGACTCCTGCAGACTTTAAGTCTTTTGCTCATAGCACCATCAACATGCCTCCTTTCTTTTCATAACAGGAATTTAATAGTATATTGATCTATACTTTTCCTCATTTTATAAGACAGGATCTTAAAGCCTATAGAGATGGCAGAGTATAAAGTCACTTGCAACAGAACCTCAAACACTATGCTTCATCCCCAGGACCTAGTATGTAGAAAGAGGGGATCCAACCACCAAACTTATCCTCTAATTCTTGCAGTCACATCATGGCATGTACACAATGCCCCAACATCTCTTTCTCTCTCTCTCTCTCTCTCTCTCTCTCTCTCACACACACACACACACACACACACACACACACACACACACGGCGCAGTGATATCTTTGTCTAAAAATACCTTTCACCTTTGAAGACCCTGTACTTTTCTCAGTCCTTCCAGCCATGTTAATTATATATCCTAGAGCATTTAAGACTGTGTGCTTAAACTGCTGCCCAATTCTGTATTCCACCTGCTTAAGTTAAACCTGTCTTTAAGACAACAATGTCACCAACCTGACTTGCCTTTGATTTCAATGTAATCAATTTTTACAGCCTAAGTCAATAGAGGTATTCTTCCATGCCCTTTACCCAGAATAATATATATGAGTGTGTTATGACAATTTGCTGAAAGCATCCAAGAGAATGAAAGCAACCTTAAACAACAAATATCTCATATATGTTGGAAGTAACATGTAGATGTAAGTTGCTAATATCCATGTGAGGTTTTGAATGGTATGGCGGCCCAGGTGAGGTTAAAAAAATTAACATTTTCCCTTGTAAAAGTCTGTTAAAGATCCCTGTGAAGAATTTTCCATGCACTCTTTTCTGTGCTATCTTATAAATACAGAACAAAGACTAGATTTTGTATTTGTTAGGGATAGGCAACAGAGGTGGGCACAGTACACAGGCTCGACACACAGACCTGATGCATGCAGCAGACAGATAGCAAAGGCAGACCACACACACAGGAGGCAGAAGACACAGTGACAGAAAGAAATTCTAATTTCTGCTTGCTCCTGGTCAAAGTCTTCTAATATTAAGCCTTCTTTATTTGAATTTTTTTAATGCAACACAGACATAAGATATTCTACAAAATGATCTAGCACATTTTCAAAGTACCCATCCTGACTTGCTTTCATTCTCTTGGCTGCTTCCAGCAAATCATCCCAACACACTCATATATATTATCCCAGGTCAGAGGCATGGAAGAATACACAACTAAAATTTAAAGCTACGCATTGGCTTAAGCGGAAACATTTTCAATGTGGCCTCTCTGTGCCATCCTCTTCTCATTCCTCTCCACATTCATTTTTTATATAAAATGCTTCCCAGATTTGAACAATCCCAAGAGACAGTACGTCAAGGACTCCAAGTCTGCAAATCTTCCCTGAGAGTTATACCTCCCCAAAGCTCTGTGGCAGGGAGATTATGTAGTTGGAGAAGGGTCTCAAAGACCACGTCAACATGTCCCTGAAAAACCAGTGTCTGTTGGTAAAATTGTGCAAAACTCTTCAGTGGACAATGGTGTATTTAGAAGATAAGTCAGTTAAAAAGATGGCTCAGTATATAATGCTGGCCATGCAACATGCACCAGAATCCTCAACATTAGGGAGGTGGGGACAGACACCTTCATGGAAATCATTATTCAGCCAGTTTAAATCAATGATCTCTGGCCTCAAGGATAGACCCTTTCTCAAAGCCTAGAAGGAGACCAATTTTAAATTATATCTGATACTGACATCTGGCCTGCACATGTGTATACAAACGTGAGCCCACACATTCAATTACGAATGAAACCTACTAATAATACTATAATTTTTATGCAGTATTATTTTGTTGTGTTTGTTGTTTGTTATTGTTGCTATTGTCCTTTTACCATTCTTGAGTTACAACAACCTTCCTGGGTATTTGACTTAAGGCTTAGCATGAGTTAGTGTACGTAACTTGTAAAAAAATGGAAACACCTTAATATAGAGTATTTGTCATCGTAAAATGCTTTTCTGCAGATGTGTTTTTATCGATTGATTCTCACAAGCCCTGTAGAGCTAAAGAAATATTGACAAACAGAAGACCCCAATTATATCCTCTATTGAAAGTAAAGTAGAGAGAATGTTTTAGGCAGGATGTTATAGTTTGTTTTGTTGCAAAAAAAACCCTTAGGGACTTGGAGAAGCAATGTAAAAGGTTAGAGACAAACAAACACTGTCCCAATAGGAAGGGAATAGAAAATCTGCTGAGAATGACAACACATCCTGTCTATTCTAGAGAGAAAGGAAAACATCTTTCATGCCTTCTCCCTCTTAGGTTCTAACCATGGAGCTCTGGACATTAGAGTAGCCAAGAAATAAGCAAGGAGAAAGCAAATGGGAGATTAGTCACCTATGCATCTGTCAGGCTGTGGGAAAGAGCTCAGGACCACTGAAGGGAGCTGTCAGAATGAGCTGACTCAGAGTAACAAAACAAAGTTGTATCCTTCCAAAAGAGAAAAGGACTTTAAGGTCTTGGGTGCAAGAAACTACTAACCCATTTGGCATGATATGTAATTTTATTATTGACGTATGTGTGCATGTATATGTGTGTGCGTGTGTGCATGTGTGTCTGTATATATGCACATTGTATACTTTGTATACATGTGTGTTCATATACATATCTAAGACACACACACACACACACACACACACAGAGAGAGAGAGAGAGAGCGAGAGAGAGAGAGAGAGAGAGAGAGAGAGAGAAACTCACAGGTCATTCTTTTCGCTGTTAAGCATCCAGAGATATCTGTAGTAATTGAGACCTATTCTTAACTTTTTATTGTGACTAGCTTTCTAGTTGCAAATATTTTAAAGCATTGCGAGATTCAAAATTACCCAATATAAACCTACAATGATCTCTATGAGGTAGAGAAGTCATTTCCATACCTACACAGCCATATGGTAGCTATGGCAGTTCACTGTACTTTGAAGTAGACTCTGAGTAGGAAAATCACAACAAATGCAATTAAACAAGGCTTCCTAGCCCTGTGTGTATGTACAACTTATCATCCTAAGACACAAGCAGAAGGAGAATTGTGAGTTCAAGGGCCCCCAAACCTATGTGAAGCGATCTTGACTCACATAAAATAAACAAATAAAATGTTCCTCTTTTCCCAACTGATTACTAACATGAAGAAGAAGAAGAAAGGATGCCTTGCTAGATATTTTGAGGAAGAGGGAGTCTACAAGTTATTAGGCAGACAATATAAACACACGTATTGGGGATTGGTTCTAATGATTTTATTTAGTCATGAACCTGCATGTCCAGATCCTGAAGGTCCTCATCTTCAATTGGTTTCTGATCAATCAATAAAGATGCCAGTAGCCAATGGCTGCACAATGTCAAACAGTGTCCTAGAACCAATAAAGTTCATTATATACTTTTTAAAGATGGTGAGGAATAAGTTGAGACAAATCTAAGAAACTTGTTGCTGAGAGGGAGGCTTGATTAAAGAGAAGAGGAGGAAGTATAAAAACAGGTTACGGCAATGTAGCTCGGGCTAACATGGAGATCACTCTTGCTCTGCCTCAGCCTCCCAAAGGTTGTGATTAAAGGAGTGTTCCATTATACTCAACTAAGCCATCCTAATTCTGAAATGTTAACAATTTGTTTTCGCGATGGAAAGAAAAGAAAGAACCATTGTGATTTTGCTCACTGTAGTATAAAAATCCCCTTTCTTTGAAATATCCCATGAGTCTTGAGTGCTCCACAGCAACAATTTTCTTCTTTAATTTTGAGTCTAAGGACTGTTCAGTCAAGCACAATGATAGTTATTAGATAAATGAGGTTACATCAACTTTAATATCTGCCCAGTTCAGATCTAACTGTATCAAAATTTTAAATCATACATAAAATTTCAGGTCTACATTTCTTTTTGAGTTTCAAAGAGTAAAATTTCCTTTATAATTTTATGTTGACTGACTATAAATTTAAAGGAATAATCACCATGGCTTCAATGCCTGTTTCCATACTATTAATCATAGCCGTAGCCTGCACTTATCATAGCAATGAACTTGAATCTAGAAAGCTTAGAGGAGGGAGATGAGATACAGAGAAACATAGGCAAGTCTTTACAGGGACATCTTGTCAAACAAGACACACAGAGCTAGGAACTGCCAGAGAATTAAGAGACTATGATGTCAAGATTTCCATTTAGAATCTTCATGCATGTTAAGCATTCGGGTGTGTCCTGCACTCTAAATGAGCAGAATTGCAACTCCACTGGAGACAGCCTGTGGGTACCTTGTGCTCTAACAGTAAAGTAGATTTGTAGGAAATGGGCTCCTGTTTATATCTGTGTTAGTAAGATTAGTAAGATACAGTGACACCTGATGTATTTCTTAATCTGATTCAGCTGTGTGCTCTGGGTCCCCATTATGTGTGTGTTTTTTTCTTTTTGTTTGTTATTTGTTTGTTTTGTTTTGTTTTTCCTTTGTTCTGGATCCCTCCCCAGAAACAGTACATTTTAATTCCCTTCCTGGGTGGTCCACATCTTCTCAAGGGAATTGCTTGCTTGGTACAGTGGCCACACCACTGACAGCCTTATGTACTTACACCCGCCAATCAAGTTTTTAGTTTTGCCACAGCAGCAGTTTCTGAGTTCCATTGCAAAACTGCTCATATTGGGATAGTGGCCAGTAAATAGGAGGATGCAATTCTCATATGAATTCATTACATACTGAATACGGCAGCACACATTTGTAAACCAAGCTCTTGGGAGACAGAAGCCAAAGGACTGTCACAAGTTCAAAGCCAGCCTGAACCACATAGTGAGGTCCATTACAACTCTGGACTACCCTGTTAAACACTGGCTCATAAAGCCAATGAATAGTCCATGTGTTAGAGGGCACCTTTACTCTAAACACTTACTTGCAAAGGATCTTTGTGAGTTCAAGGCTAGCCTGATCTATACAATGAGTTAGAGGCCAGCTAGACCTACACCAAGAGACTTATCTCAAAACAAAAGAACAATAGCAATAACAAAAAGGATGCATTTTAATCCTAGCACTGTGTGGGTGGATCTCTGGGACTTGCTGGTTTCATCAATGAGTTCTAAGTTAATGGTAGACCCTGTTTCAAAAACAAAAGAAAGCACTTAAAGTCTCCTCATATCACCTAAGGGATAACACTTAAAATTTTCCTCTGGTCTACATACACGCGCGTGCGCGCGCGCGCGCGCACACACACATACACAAGCATAAATACCCTCATACACCAGAATGCACAGGAGCACATACGTTTAAGTTTAAGTTACAATCTGCAAACTGACTAGCTCACTGATTTTTCTGATGAGTGTAGCCTCTATAAAGTTACACCTTGAGATAGGCTTCTTTTCTCAATTTGTTAATTTTAAAAAATGAAAAAAAAATCACATATCAAGAGATGAGGACAGGAAAGCACATTACCTAGACAGCTACCTCTGGAGGTCAGTGAAGTTTTGCTTTCTGTAGGGAACTCCTCCAAGCTAGTGTGAAGGTCATACTCCCAAGCAACCTACCCAATGAATAAGAAGGGACGGCTATTGTTTCTTCAACTCCCTGTATCAGTCAAGCACTTGAGGGGCCCTGATTCCTGAGCACAGATGGCCCTGTGCTCAAGTCCCTTAAAGTCACCTCATTAGAAGGAAAGTCTGTAGGCAGAGCAAAATGGTTTCCAGTAGTTAGAAGTCAAGTAAGCTTGCTGCCAGTCTTAGAAAGATGAGGGGACACAGGCAGAGCTGTTCAGACAAGGTAAAGAATATGTTGTGCCAGCCAAGGTGCTGTGTGTAATGAAGAGGACAATTAAGTGAACAATTTGCCACAGGTGTCTCCACACACCCAGTTCATTTGCTTTTGCCTCTCTCTGCTTGTCCACCCAGGAAACATATGGCTTTAATTTCCCTGTCCCTTTTAAAAATTACATTTCACTGCCTGCCTCTCTACTTTCTCCTGATGAAATTAACCTCATTATCTTTAAATATATATATATTGTGGCCACATATTATTTTGGCCACAACTATTTTCTTTACCAACATTTATAAATTTGTCTTCCTCAGAGTCTCCTACATTATTGATGTTAATGGATTAAAATCATCATATTAGGGCCAGTGAGATGGCTCAGCAGATAAAAGTACTTTCCATGAAGCCTGAAGACCTGAGTTCAAGGCATGGGTCTCACATGGTAAAAGAAGAGAATTGATTACAGAAAGCTGTCCTTTATCCTACACACACAACATAGACACACACACACACACACACACACACACACACACACACTGTTGTAGTTTGAATATGCTTGGTCTAGGGAGTGTCACTGAAAGGAGTGCAGATCTGTTGGAGGAAGTATTTCATTGTGGGGCTGGGCAAGGAGACCCTTTTCTTGTTTTTATTAAATATATTTTTTATTTCCATTTCAAATGGTGTCCCCTTTCCTGGTTTCCCGCCTGAAAATCCCTTAACCCACCCCCTCCCCCTGTTCAACAATCCAACCACTCCCTCTTAACCATAGGAAAGCTATTCTTCTCCTAGCTGCCTTTGAAACCAGAGGTAGAACTCTCAGCTCCTCCAGCAATATGCCTGCCTGGATACTGCCATGTTCCTGCCTTGATGATACTGGGCTGAACTTCTAACCTGTAAGCTAGTCCCAGTTAAATGTTGTTCTTTATAAGAGTTGCCTTTGTTATGGTATCTTTTCACAGCAATTGGAAACCCTAAGACACACACTCACCCACACATTTCCTCTCTAAATATATTTTCAAACCAGCATTTTATATGAACATGGTATAATAATAGTTCACAAACTTCTCCTGTGGAAGTACTGTACTGCTCTGCCCTGCATTTTTGAAAAAGTAACTTATCCATGGCATAGTTTAGCAGTTAAACCAGAGGGGCAACACATAAAGACACACAAAGTGTTTCTAGATCACCTTTCAAGTTATGTTACTGACATGTCTTTCTCCTCTTAGACATCTAAACAGATTTCTTTCATGTGCTCTTCTCAACCTTGCTTGAGTATGATCTTGTGTCTGCTGCTCGATGTTTCCCGTGCATATTACCTCTCTCCAACTCCTCAATGAGATTCTTCGAAAATTCAATTAGAAGTCTGCTTCCCACATAAAAATCATTTCTCTTTTGGATTCCTTTTTCAAAATGATTTATGGCTCAATTTTGGAAGCCTCATGTTGAGTTAAGATAGGGAGGAGTTGATACGTGTAGACTGCTTTGATATAGATTAAGCAGCAGGAATGCAACATGGGAAATGGCTGCTATCTCATTTACTTCATGTGTACGTGGCCCAAGTGCTAGCCCTGGAAACGAGGCAATCATGATGTGTTGAACAGCGCTTTCCCAATGCTCCATGTCTTCACTGAATAATCCTGGACATGGGCTGAATTTAAGAAAATTGATGGAAGGAATAATGAATAAATGTATACATCTGCCCTTTCTCAATTCTTTTAAGCTCTGATTTAGATAGAAAATTATCTTTCGGGGCTCTGTATAGATTGTTGTGCGTCTCTCAAACAAGGTTGCCACAGAGGCCTCAAGGCTCCTGCCAGACAGTTACCAGGACACAAAATTAAATGTCTGAGCCACCAGCACTGAGTGTTGTGTGAAGAAATCATGAAAAATCACAGGCAGGGATGAGTTTAGGATACCAGACTGGTTTATTTCAGTGGCCTGGGAAGCAGTGGTTATATTCGTAGTTTTCAAAAAAGATTGTGTTTAATTGTGTGTTGGGGGTGTGTGTGTGCTCACCGAAGCCAATAAGATAGAAGGCATGTGGTAACTAGAGTTCAATTTGTTGGTGGCAGTTCACACCTTCCACTCTGTGAGTTCCAGACATTGACTCAAATTGTCACTCTTGACAGCAACTGCTTTTCCCCCATTGAACAGTGAAGCCCAACCAACTGTTTTTGAGACTGCACAATGTCTGCTTGAGCAAGCATCCTATGGCAACTCCCCCTTAGTAATAGCCCATCAAGCGACAACAGCAGGATCAAGGTACATTTAGATAAGCTAAGACATCCTTTAAAAAATAGATAACCTAGCCACCCTACTTGTCAGGTGGTTTTGCCCCCTTGTTTGGTTCCTGCAGATTATGCCCAAAATGGAGACTTTAAAATATTAACTTGCTGACCCATATGGAAATTCCCCAAGTTTGCTGGAACCACAGTAAATACCTTGTACCCCAAGACTGGAGACTTTCACTTCTGACTAGCTATGGCAGTGATAGATCTTGGTTGCAAGATGGTAATAAAGACCGTTTGGTGTTTGCATAGTAGTTGTCTCCTCAGTGGTCTTTGCAGTCCCTGTGACTTGGGCATAACAGATTCTTTTCCCTTGTCCCTGTATTCATAATTTCTAAAACACTTTCTTAGACATAACACAGGCCAAATTCCTGAGGTAGCAATGTCTGAAGAGCACTGGCCAGACTGCTAATGTCTCCTCAGCAATGGAGTTCCTCAGGAATCTTCCAGAATTACTACGTTGACCTATTTCCAGTGTACACCAACTCCTCCAGATTAATATGTAGGCCTTTTCCAGATGTAAAGCCTAGAAAAAGAAACACGCAACAGAGCATTTTCCCTTGTGCATTACTCTGATATCTGCATTGTGCTTTAGGAAGTAGAAAAGCTAAATACTGGAAAGCTGACCACTGAGACCTGGATATGGCAGGCAAGCTCTCTGGGGCCCCACAACTGGACTGAGGGCCAGATAAATAAGAGGCATGGAGACACACCCGAGGAGCCTCCATTGGACTAGGGACTCTTGCTGGAGACGAATACCAGAGTGGTTAACTGTGACTACTGGACGCTCACCATGACCACAGTCGCTCTACCCGTCACTGCCCCTTTCCCAGCAGGCACCAGGCCTTGATCAATGCTATTTCTATAGCTTGGCCAGGTTTTCTGTCTATACAAAATAAAATAAAATAAAATAAATAAAAAGTCATCATGCTTCCTGCTGGGAATAAGGGGAAAGACTCATTTAAAGAGCCTTGAGCATGGCTCTTAAGCAGGTGCACCCTCTGGAGAAGAAAATTAACACAAGTCTAAAGTCCTGGGAAGCTCGTTAACATAAACCTAAGCTACTGGGCTTTGTCTAGATATGACTGACTTGGGAACAATCAAATACCAAACTTCAGTGGCTCTAGCTGTATATACAAAAGAAGAAAGTAGCTACTGCATCTCTCTGGAAGTGATGGAAGAAACACTGCCTGGAAGTTTTCACAGTACTTAGGCACTGAAGTGCCAGAGAGACATGCTCAGGGATGGCAGCATCAGGCCCCACCTCAACCATGGTCTACTGAAATTAGTGTGGCTTAGAGGCAGTACAAGAAGGACTTGTTCAAAACCAGCTTTTGTTCCTGACTCCAACTTCTCCAAAACCCTGAGAAAAGAAAGATTGCATACCACATACCAAAGACACACACAACAAAATCCATGCTGAACATCTTGCACACAATGGGCTGCTATTCAACCTATAGTATCAAGTATTTGTTCTTTATCTAAAAAATACTTAGGCACAATCCAGTTCTTTAGCACAGAGATTTGCTTTTTTTCTTATATAATGGTAAAATTTAAGTATGCTACTGAACTGATTAAAAATACATTTTCTTCACCCTCAGAGAAGCAGGGGGAGGGGGGATGGGATAGGACGTTTCCAGGTGGGAAACTGGAAAGGAGATAACATTTGAAATGTAAATAAATAAAATATCCAATAAAAATAAAAATAAAAGATAAAAATAAAAAAATACATTTTCTTATATGTTTTTTAAATGTTCTATTAGGAAATGATTCATTTATATATTTGTTTTAGAACGCTATAAAACTGGAGTTATTTAAAAGGTTTTTGGGTGTGGACATGTGTGTGACATGCTCAGTGGGTAAAGTTGCTTGCTGCCAAACCTGACATCCTGAGCTCAATCCTTAGGACCCACAGGTTGGAGGTGGAACCGAATCTCAAGGTGTGTCTTCTGATTTCAATATGTACATCATGGTAAGTTCTTACACACACACACACACACACACACACACACACACCACATCATACCACACACCACACCTCACGTACATACAATACACTAATATGGTTTAGATTTTTTGTGTACAGTATATAGTTAGGAGAATTCAGGAAAAAAACCAGGATAGCTATGACAGTGAGCATGCTCTGCTTTCTCTTGGGGAAAAGAGCTAGACTGCCATGAGAGCCACACCTGTGAAAGAGGATATTGTTTTTCCAGGTGACCTAGAAGATTATAGATGAGAAGGGCATTCAAAGGGGACTTTTCTGAGCAATTTCTCCTACTCATGTAGAAAAAGCATGATCAAGATTCAGTAATAAAACCTTTGATTGGCCATCTTTAGCCAAATGCTTAGTTCTTCTCAAATCTATTGAGACCAGAGAAGTATGTGCTGTGATTGAATTTCCATTTGAAAAGCAGGAAATAAAAAAAAAGAAATATGTCAGCCAGAAGTGATCAGCTTCTATTTTCTTGATATTTGAAATACAATGACCCTTTAGGGTGAGAAAGAGATGTAAATGAATTTAAAGCACTATCAGAACCATAGCAGAGTTTCTTCAATGATCTTACTGAGTGGCACTCTTACAGTTGCAATCTAGGGGCCTGGGTGGTGGCTCATAAGGTAAGAGCACATGCTGTGCTCAGAGAGAGATCTGGGAAACTCACTGGCCTTTCAGGAGAGCAGAAACTGTAAGCATCCAGTAAGAGATTATCTCAAGGGAATAAGGCAAAGAGAGAGAAATCAGGACAGCACATCATCCCTTTGTTTTCCTCAAGACTATGGATGCACAGGCAGAGGTGCACATACTCCATACTGAGGTGCTTGTGTCTATGACACAAACACATATAAGCATACATAATCATGGTCACATGCACACACCACACATACACACACACACACACACACACACACACACACAAATAACTATGTTCTCCCTTTCTTTTTTTCACACACTCACACACCACCACCACCACCAAAACCACCACCACCCCATGCATATCCACATACATACACTATACCCACCCAAACACATAAATAAAATAAAAAAACTATTTAAAATAAAATCTACTTTTGTTGCAACTGATGTGTTATAACAATATACCTTGTTATTAGCAATATTGGGAATTCACATTTGTTTAGTCTTGTTATTTTTCAGGCACCTTACCAGAATTGTTTAAATCTATTTTTATTAGTTTTCAGAGAGTTTAATTGACTTCTTGCAAATCCTCTGATATAGCTATGGATACTGTCAATCAAATTTTACTGAATAAGAAAAGAGACAGATGCAATGAAAACTGTGACCAAAGTTACATAGCTAGTGAGTGTTTCAGCTAAGTATTAAGCTTCTGGAGAATATCATAAGCATACACCAAACATGGGAAGACATGTTTAGCTTAGCAAGGTTTGTGAGGAGAAGTCACTACCCCCTCTACCAGATTCTACCTATTCTTTACATGTACATGTGTATGTTCCCAATTTTCTCTCACTGGGTAGTTCATATGCTAATAAAAATTTAAAATATCTTTAAAGATTTATCGTTGAAAAATGATGCAACAAACCCTTTATGTAAGTGGTAACATTTTGTGACTATTTGAGTGACAGTGTCTATGTATTTCTGCACTCAGTATTGACTGTCATTGATGAGTACATACACAATCAGTGTTATCCCACTCTCCGTGCTTGTGTTTGCTCATTTGCATTTCTCTAATATATCACTCATTGGCAAGGCTGCAGCTAGTGGAATTTAACAACTTGTGTGATAGAACCTACTACTTAGGAAATATAGTCCTTCTGGAAAAGCTAAGAGTTCCAGGGAAAAAGTGGCTTGAAACCTAACTATGAAAATTAAACTAAAAATCTACAGATAGGCAAACAAGAGAAGCAAGCTTCCCCAGAAGTCATGAGAAAGCCAGGTATGATGGCAGACACTTCCAAGTTCAATTGTGTTAGTGACAGTGACAAGATGGGATTACAGGGCTTGTTGTCCTCAACTGAAGAATGGATAAAGAAAACATGATACATTTACACAATGGAATACTACTTAGCTATTAAAAATAAGACATCATGAAATTCTGGGGTAAATGGATGATACTAGAAAATATTTTCCTGAGTGATATAACTCAGCACCAGAAAGACACATGTGGTGTATACTCACTTATAAGTGGACATTAACCATAAAGTACAGAACCATGTCACAATCCACAGATCCAAAAAACTAAGTAATAAGGATGCCACAAAGGAGAATGCTTGAGGAGAGAGAGAGAGAGAGAGAGAGAGAGAGAGAGAGAGAGAGAGATTAAATGATTAGAACAAAGCTCCAGCAAATAAGCTCCAAGAAGATGTACAAATAAGTACACACATTTGGTGGATGGAGCAAGCTCTGACTCACACCCAGGAAAGCTTTACATATGTATATAAATACATATTTGGTGGATTGAACAAAGTTCCAAGACATACACACAAACTTTATACATATGCATACATACATACACATAGTTGATAGATGGAAGGAGCAATGTTCCAACCCCCCCAAATTATTTTTTCTTCAATAGCTTATATATCCCAGCAAAATCTTTCAAGCAGAATAAAATTGCAATGTGATTATATTTTAGTTATCTTCTGGTGAGTGATTGTGAAATAAACCGTGTTTTACCCAATACGTTTACAAGAAATAACATTATGTAGTACAGGTAAAGAAAACAAATTATTCCCAAGAACCCACATACATTAGTAACTAAGCAACTTGTTATAGATTAACAATGTGTAAGCAAGCAATGTAGTTTTCTCAGCCAGTTTCTCTTATCAGCAGGCAGCAATTTGCAGTTACAAAGAAAGGAGTAATTATTTTATTATTTAACTTTAAAAGTAGTCTTGTAAACTCTTTAAAAAATCATAAATCTACACTTTTATTAAAATCACTTATATGTGCCTTAAGTCCTCAAAATGCATATCTGCTGGTCATCAATTCTTAACAAATCATATCAAGAAGCTGAGGAATTAACCATCACCAGTCCAGCTGCAGCCACCAGTCAGTCATTGTCCTTATTACCTGACCTTAAAAGGTCAAATGGATGGAGCAGGAAAACATCATCCTAAGTAAGGTAACGCAGTCTCAAAAGAACACTCATGGTATGTACTCACTGATAAGTAGATATTAGCCTAGAAGCTTGGAATACCCAAGACACAATTCATATATCAAATGATGTCCAAGAAGAAGAAAGGAGTGGCCCCTGGTCCTGGAAAGGCTCGACACAGCAGTGTAGAAAAATACCAGGACAGGGAAGTGGGAAGGGGTGGATTGAGGAACTGGGGGGAGGGAAGAGGGCTTATGGGACTTTCAGGGAGGGGGGAAACAGGAAAGGAGAAATCATTTGAAATGTAGATAAAGAATATATCTAATTAAAAATATTTTAAAAAGTTTACTTAAGTATTAAGAGTGTGTCTTTATGAACTTCACCTTGTTCCCTAAGATCTTCTCCATCAGCCCTAGTAGTAAAATCATCTCAATCTAGCTTCACTAACAATGTTATTTTTCCAAATGATTTCTATGTGTGGTAGTCAACCTTAGTTTTTTTCCTAGGGTGTTGACTGAATCATTAATGTGCTCTAGCAGCCACATCTGAAAGATATCAAGAATTGTTATCATGAGTGCCAGAGAAAAAGTCTCATGAGGACCTGGAAACCCCATTAAAGTTTTCATGTAATTCTAAGGTTAAGAGTGATGTGCATGAAATATCACAGTTGGTCCATAAGTAGAGATCAGAAGTAAACTGTAGTAGTCAGTTTTCTCCTTCCACTTGTAATCCTACTGATTGAATGCAAGTCATCAAACTTGGCAGCAAGTGTCTTACCTCACAGAGCCACTTGGCTAGCCTTATTCTATTTATTTGAAACAAGTAGAAGACAGTTTACCTAAAATTTAGTTAAGTACTTCCCTCTTTTACTTTATTTAGGATACTCTTTATTGTGTCAGTCTCTAAAACTCACTGGAGACAGAGATTAGCATTAACATAACTGATTGGAATCAATTAGAATATATTCCCTAGAAATGGGTACTTTCCTGTCTGATTCTTGTCAGTCTCTCAGCTATTTTAGTAAATAGAAAGATTAAACATCTGTCAGTTTGGAAACCAGCACATCTGCCTCACTTACACACAAATACATTCAACTGAGAAATTAAATAAAGTTAACAATGAGCTTGACTTGTCATTAAAAATGTTTGTTTTGTATTATTTTGGCTTGCTTTTATTTTATCTTATTTTAATTATTATTGTATTTTTAGATTTTTAAATTGTCTAATTAGAGAGAAAGCATTTGGATTTTGGTGGGTGTGGGGCAGTAAGGAACTAGAAAGAGTGTGAAGAAGGAAGATCACAATATGTTACATGAAACAAAAATCTATTTTCAATAAAAATTGTTGAATATTGACATCCAAAAAAGATATTTATAATAGTGTAATAAATGAAAGCAAAATTACAGTAAATTCAAATCTAATAAAATTTTAGTTTGGTTAGTAAGATTTCAGTGTTTTGATGTTCATTGCTTTAAAACAGGGTTAGGAAAATCATGAACAGTCTTAAAACAAATGTTTATGATGCAATAACATTGATGAACATTTCCCATACCTATAAAAATGAATTTGATTAAAGACATATGCAAATAGGTGGTGGATAGATACACATGGATAATTTCAGAATATAATATGGCATTAAGATTGACAGATATATACTAAACAGACCAACTACTAAGTCAAAAGGCTTATCAATTAAATTACAGAGGATAAATAATGTAAACTATAAATTAAACACAAATTATAAACAGACAAAATCAAACAAAAATATTGAAAGCAACAATAGCAAGGCAGAAAGAAATATATCAAACTAATAATCTTAAGATTGGGCTAATGGGGCTGGGGAGAGTTTAGTTAGGCAGAGACCCTTAACCCCACTACTGGGAAGTATAGAGTGGGGCAAAGAAAGGAAGATCCCAAGGACTAACTGTTCAAGCAGCCCCCTTGGTGAGTTATGGGTCTGTAAGAGACCCTGCCTCAAAAACAAGGTGAGAGCTCCTGAAGGACAATCAAGATACATGCACACACAAGTGAAGATGAACAGATACTTACCTTGCTTACATTGGGGAAATATGAAATGATACATAAATTATGTGCTGAAAATTGAGTATGTCCACCCCTCCTTACCATGGGTATTTTAGAGAACACAGAAGATCCTTGCATGAATTAGATTCAGATCAAGGCAGGTGTTGTGAAGTGGTTGGTCAAAGAATATACAAAACATGAAAAGAAATCCAAGCAGAAAGAAGACTGGAAAAATGAAGCCTGAAGGTGGAGAAAACTGTGCCATTAAGAACAACTATACCTGGGCTGCATTTTGGTACTTGCCTATGATCTAAGAAAAGTAACATACTTTTGAACAATGACCTGACTGTGAACTATTTGCATTAAGTAAGTAAAGAAAAGCTGGATGGCAGACAGACAATCTTGAAGCAGAGGGGACAGCCCTATGGCCTATGCTTACAAGCAGAGAATTCTCTAAGGGTGATGGGGGTGTTGAGGAGCTGGGCCTATGCAGGAAGACTTAGTATAGACAGAGGTCAGCCTATTTTGGCCGGGTAAATGGCAAGAAAATACTCCTCCTTAGAAGAGAAAGTACAATTATAGCTTCGGCAAAGCTTATGAGCTTTCCAGAACTGTGGAGGGCACGAAATGGTACCCCCACAGAGACTCAAAAACATCTCTCCTTTTTCTCCCATGTACTCCCCAATAAAAAAAAAAAAGAAGCATCCCTGACCTCAAGCTATAGTACAGAGCAATAGTAAGAAAACTGCATGATATTATAACAGGAACAAACAGTTTGATCAACATAATTAAAGATCCTGAAATAAAACTAGATACCTATGGAAAGAGGATGCAAAACTATAAGGTATATATATATATATGTATATATATATATATATGTATGTATATATATATATATATATATATATACATATATATATATATAACCTTATGATTTTATATTTGGACTTAAGTTCTGTACAGAAGATAGACATGGTTCTATTTGAAAATTATAATTTTCAGCAAATGATGCTTGTCTAACCGGTTGTCTATAGGTAGAAGAATGCAAATTGAACCATGTCTATCATCTATACAAAACTTATGTCCAAGTGGAGCAAAGACCTCAAGATAAAACCAGATACATTAAACCTAATCGAACATAAGTGAGGACTAGCCTTGAACTAAATGTTCCAAGAGACAAATTCCTAGGCAGAACACCAATGGCTCAGTCTGTAAGATCCACAATTGATTATTGGGACCTCATGAAACTGAAAAGTTTCTATAAATCAAAGGACACCACCAATAAGACAAAATGGCAACATACAGATTGGAAAAGGGATCTTAACCAACCCTACATCTCATATAGGGCTACTATTCATATTTATAAAGACATTAGGAAATTAGACACAAAAAAAACATTAAAAAAATGAGGTATAGAGCTAAATGTAATTCTCAACACAGGAATCTAGAATAGCTAAGAAGAGGACTTATGGAACATATGTTGAGGGGGGAACCTGGAAAAGGAAAAGCATTTGGAATGTAAACAAAGAATATAGAAAAAAAAATATATATATAAAGAAATGTTCAAGGTCTTTAATTATCAGGGAAATGCAAATCAAAATGACCCTGAGATTCCATCTTGTAACAGTCAGAATGGCTAAAATCAAAACCTCAAGTGATAATACATACCAATAATGATGTGGAGCAAGGAAAACACTCCTCGACTGCTGGTGGGAGTAAAAATTGTGCAACCACTTCAGGAATCAACTTAGAAATTGCTAGAAAAAGTGGGAATAGTTCTACGTCAAGTTCCAGTTATACCACTCCTGGGTATATACCCAAAAGATCCCCCACTATACCACAGGGATACTTGCTCAACTATGTTCATAATATCCAGAAACTGTAAACAACCTAGCAGCCCCTCAACTGAAGAATACATAAAGAAAATGTGGTACATCTACACAATTGAATACTATTCAACTATTAAAAACAAAGACATCATAAATCTTGCAAGAAAATGGATGAAACTTGAAAACATCATCTTTTATGAGGTAACCAGAGTCAGAGAAACATATATAGTATGGACTCACATATAAGTGGATGTTAATCACAGATAAGTACAAGATAACCATGCTACAATCCAGAGACCTAAAGAAATTGGGTAATAAGGAGGTCTCAAGGGAGGATGCACAAATCTCATGCAGAAAGGAAAAGGGAATAGTTATAGGAGATGGATGGAGAGAGGGAACTGGGTAAGAGAGAAGGAGAAAGTGACAAGTGGAGCTGGGATGGCAATCAGGTGTTGGGAGAGGGGGAGGCAAGAGAGGGCTCAGAGTGAGAATGGAAACTGGAGGGGATTGGCACCTGTGGTGACTAGCTAGAGGCCTGGGGCCAGAGAAAATACAGGAAGTCTATGGGGGTGACCTTAGCTTAGATTCCTTCCACAGGGAGATATAGAAGTTGAGGTACCCGCCTCCTGTACCCAGGCAGGACTTTCAGAGGAAAGAGAGGCTCATCAATCGACCCACAGATTTTTGAACCCCAAATTTGTCTTGACTACCAAATGTGCAGGGATAAAGATGGAGCAGAGACTGGAGGAACAACCAGCCAATGGCTTCCCTAAATGCAGATCCATCCCATGAGAGAGCACCAACCCCTAACACTATTAATGATACTCTGCTATGCTAGTAGACAGGAACCTAAAATAACTTTCATGAGAGGCTTAATCCAGCAGTAGATGAAGGCAGATACAGAGATCCATGGCCAAATATCAAGCAGAGTCCAGGAGTCTTAAGGGGAATTGGGTATTAGAAGTAAACAAGTTGGAGGAGTCATGGATACCACAATAAGACCCACAGTGTCAAGTAACCTGAGACCCTGGGCTTAGAGAGCCAGTGCCTCTAACCAGGGAGCATGAAGGAGCTAGAACTAGACCCCCTACACATTTGTAGCAAATATGCATCTTGGTCTTCATTTTGGCTTCCTGGCAGGAACTTGACCACAACCAATGTGAAGTTCCTCTCCCAGACTTTGAGTGGGAACTCTCGTGTCAGACATAGTCCCCTCCACCTGGGATGGAGTGCTCAGACCAAGGTGAAGCCTATTGTTCTTCAAGGACCTGCAGTTTCCTGAGAAACACTAGCCACCTGTGGAGCAACTGAACTGATTCTGCTGAGAAGCTTCCAGGCTTTTCCCCTGCCTATATATATTGGGAGTTCTTCATTAAACTTTGAGACCTTGAATAGCAGTTGTTATTTTGGTCTCTGTCTCTTTTTGCAGCCTTCCCATACATCCCCAGCTTCCGTTCCAGGTAACCCATTTGATGTAACTGTAAACAATTACAGGTTTCCTAATGTGGAGCAGTGGCTGTCTGAGTCTTTGCCTGCCATTGAAACCTTTCCCCCACTACTTGGACTGCAATGTTGGTCATCAGTGGGAGCAGATTTGCCTAGACCTGCTGGGACTAGATGTCCCATGGTTAGGTGGTACTCAGTAGGGGTCATATTTTCTGAGGAGAAGGATAAGGGGTGATGGTGTAGGGTCTTATAAGGTTGAGAGTAGAAGAGAGGAAGGAAGGGGGATGTGATATGGATGTAAAGTAAAAACAAACAAAAAAGATGGAGGTACCTCATGATGCTGGAATCATGGAGCAACCACAATGATTATCCCAGCTGGCCAGGACTGGTTAGAGGTGCTCATACCAATCTTCATTAGATATTAGAAATTGAAAAAACGTTAGAAGAAACTGAAAAATATAAAGCATGTGTAGTAGTAGATTCAGTAAAATTAGAAACCTGAAAATTTTCTGTACATGGTGTTTTATTATATTACATCCTTAGTTCCATTCTACAATTCATTATTTTTGGCCAATTTTATGTGTTTAGTAAAGTGGGACTATGTTTCTTTTGAGGCTGTTTCCTATGTTTTTTCTTTGCATAAGTTAATATGGCAAATGATTTTCTCTAATAAAATTCTTTGTATCATTCTTTTTTGTTTGTTTTTTTTCTGTTTGTTTGGATTTGGTTTTTCGAGACAGGGTTTCTCTGTGTAGCTCTGGCTGTCCTGGAACTCACTCTGTAGATCAGACTGGCCTTGAACTCAGAAATCCACCTCCCTCTGCCTCCCATGTGCTGGGATTACAGGCATGTGCCACCACCGCCCGGCTTATATCATTCTTTAAAAGAAGTATTTGTGTATCTTTCATTTCAAATTTAAAAAAAATGACATGATCAACCTGAACTTCATGAATTAATGCAGCAATAAGCAAAGCTCTCAGATAGATTTGGAATGTTTTTAGGAAAATAAAACAAGCATATTTTATTTGATAGATTTCTGTGGATGATTTTGGTACAGTAGTGCTTAAGGCAGCATGGCTTGGCTTTGCTTATTAAAATGTTGTAAAAATTGTACACAAAGCTCAATTGGTAGTACACTTGTCTAGCACTCACAAAGCCCTCCTGATTTTGAGAATCTGATGCTTAGAATTGAATAAACAGGGAATGGTAAATCAAGTGTGTTATCTCAGGGCTCAGGCATCTCAGGATGAGGATCAGAAGTTCAGAGTCATCCTCAGATATGTAGGAAGTTGGATAACAGTGCTATGTATAACCCTGTCTCAATGTAGGCAAAGTTATTTTGTAAAAGGAAGCAGACATTTTGGATAGTGATGTCTATTCGAAAAGCAGACAAATTGATGAATCAGAGAAAGATTTGACAGAATGAGTCAGAGGTCAGATATGGCCAACAGTTAAGAGAATAACACATGACACATGGGTGAGTTAAGAGTACAGTCCAGAGAGAGAAAGAGACAGACAGAGACAGAGACCCAGAGAGAAAAGATTAGAACAGATTTTCAGAGTTAGTTCAAGGCAAAGCAGAGCAATTCAATCAGGTGCCAAAAGAGCAGCCACTCTGAATAAGTCAGCTTGGAAAGGAGTTTGGCCCAAATAGCAGAGTTGAACCAACCAGCCAGAGTTCAAAAGTGCTAGAAAGAATAAGCTCATTTATCAGTCAACCTCTGAGATGATAATTATATCAGGCGAGTTAAAGTCACTTTTAAGACAGAGTATTAGTTCTGTGTGTCTGTCAAGTGACCATCTAGAGCTTTCTTTTACATTCTTACATAATATTTATGACAAAGGAAGCATTAAGTCATATGAAGAATACTATGCTGGTAAGAGATTATAGACAGACCAATCTAAAGAAAATATAGTCCCTGACAGTTAAACTGTAAGTTGTCTGATACAGAGGAAAATGCATGGCTTGAAAAAAAATGATTTTGATCAAGTCCCTGAGTCAGAATTTTCAAGTGCAACGGATGAAATAGCTTAGAGATATTCTTGGCACTGGGTTTTGATACTGATTGCTGTAACCATACCTTTCTGGTCTAAGGAAGAATAAACAGCCTTTAGCCACATAGTCCATAATGTTTTCCACTTACTACAAGGTTTTAATCAGTGCAGCCAGGAGCCATGAATTGAATCCTCTAGAATTTTGAACCAATATAGTCATTTCCTCCTGTAAGTACATTTTCTCAGGTGTTTTGGTCACAGATAAGCAAAAGGGAGTAATTCATGGATCTGCTCATATAAAATGTGTTGCTCAATATTCGGTGCCATTCTTCCTTGACAAGTAACTTAATTCATTCTGAATAATCTATACCCAAATGGACTTTATAATGTCTTACTTCAGAGACTTTCATATGAACTTCATTTAGCACTGAAACTGAAGCAAACAGAAGTAATCTGCAATTGAGAAATCAGGTAATTTTCATTTTATTATTATTACAGATGTCATGATTTTCATTCGACAGCAACTTAAAAATTAGATGAATTTTGTGAGAGACAGCAAGAAGAAATTAGGAAGGGTAAGTAAAGAAATAAATGATGTGAGAAGAGGGAAGATAAAATGAAGTTCTTTTAAAAAGATTTCATTCATAAGTAAATGCATAAGTGTGTGTATGTGTGTGTTTGTGTATGTATGTGTGTGTGTGTGTGGTGTGTGTAGTAGGTGTGTGTGTGTGTGTGTGTGTGTGTGTGTGTAGTGTGTTTGTGTTTTTGAATATGAGTGCAATGCCTGTAGAGGCAGGAAGAAGGCATCAGTTTCCCTGGGGATGGAGCTACAGGTAGTTCGATGTCATGCTCAAGGGTGCTGGAAATGGAAATCATGAAAGAGCAATACGTGTTCTTAACTGAAGAGCCATCTCTCCTAACCTATTTTTCCCCTTTAAAACAATGAGCAACCTGTAAGTATGCTATCTAGAAATTATATATTACATTGATCAATTACAATGATGTATATTGATTCCATATCATAAGAAGCAATACACTAACTTAGCTAATATGCAGAATGTGCTTTCGATTATTTCTTAGCTGCAGCATAACAGGTGTCTAATACACAGAGTATGATGGCAAATAATGCATTTAGATAAGAAACCCCAGGGAATTTATAATTTGGAACAGTTTTATAAGTGAACTTGGAATTTTGTCAGACTTCAATTATTGTTGCTTTATTAAGAAAATTTTCCACTTAATTTGGTGTGGATATTACCTCAAGGGTCACACTTTACATAGCTGAACCAAGATTCAGAAGAAGACGACACTCTGCTTTAGCCAGAATACTGGTCTTAAAGTATAAGTAAACAGCCCCCCTGATGGTATATATTGATATGAGGAGAAGGACTTAGGAGCTTAAGAGAGCCACACATAAGCCACTTATGTAAGTTAAGATTCCTAGTAAAGAAACAAGAAGACTTCTAAATAGCACCTGTCATAAGGATTTGGGTGTTATGTACAGTGGATGTTGTAAATTTTTGGATATGGCCAACATGGGAAATATGAGAAATACTAAATTTTTAGAGTTCAGTTTTAGTACAGTGGAGGGATAGAAGACAGATTTCACAGATTAGAATATGAGTAGATACCAAGCCATTTAGACAGTGAGCATGAAGAGCATGTTGCAAATAGAGAATCATGTGAGAATAAGAATCTCCATGGAGCATTTAGGTAACATAAATTACCAGACTTGGGTATCAGGACTTCTCATGCTCCTTAGACCACTGAAGTCAACTCTTTATTATTATTAATTGGTTTTTTCCCCCCTGGAAACAAGGACTTGAAAACTACCACAGTGCCCATACCAGAAACAAAGTAAAACAAACAAGAATACCCAGAAGGCACCATTGCCTGCGGTTCCTCTTGACACCAAGAGCTTTCTCTTCTGATCAATAAATTCTCCTTGCATGGAAGAAAACAAGAGGAAACAGCATCCCTTGGACTCCTGGGCTAATATCCAAAATGCTGCCAGGGCTTTCCTTTCTGGGCTTCTCAGATGACTCTGAGAATTCTAGAGCCCAACAGCTAACAGTGAAGCCTCAACTCAGAAAAGGAAGAGGGACAGTGATGGGGAGGAAAGAAGGCATACAGATAAATCTTATCAGAGTGTATTAATCCATGGAAATATGATCAACATATAATTTTATAGAATTAATAATTATTAATAGAAACATACAACAAAGTCATGCCACAACAAGTATAATAGAATTCTCTAATTAAAAGATGAAGAAAATTAAAAAGGAAGTAGGGGAGAAGGAAAGTTGCTTCATTCACTTTTGAGGTAGAACAAGTTAATAAAATGTAGCCAGTGTTTTGAGCAAGACAATAGAGTAAATACTTATTAGTCTATGCTGGAATAAACACCTGAACAGAGAGACTTAGATAAATGGATACTTAGCAGGTAAATAGACCAATGATAAACATTGCTTGTGCCTGAAATTTAAAGCATTTCAGGAAGATAAATTGCTACTACGGACCTTAGATTTGTTCATTACTTTTTCTATCTCTGAGACAGAATACATGTCAGACACAACTCAAGGGAGGAGAGATTTGTTCTGCACATAGTTCAGAGGAATCGGTGTTCCAAGGTAGGTAGGTATCCATGGAGGCTAGGTATGCTGGGTGGCTGTGTCTATAGTGATGGAAATCTGTGTGGTGTGACATGTTACCTCTAAGTGGACGCTGGAGAGCTCTGAATCAAAGGGGAGCTAGTCTACCTCAAGATATACTCTTAGGTTCCTACAGCTATCATATGTATATAACTTTCCAAAATAATGTCAGATGCTGATGACAAAAAAATACATTAGCTTGAAAGAACATTTAAATCCCCAGTAGTGATAAAGCAGAAATACCCAGTCAGTAAGCAAGGACTATGTTAGCAACTTCTTTGCAAGGATTGCAGTACTGAAGGTCTGACCAAACAATCTATGGATGAAAAAGCATCACTTGTTCCTGGAGAGGATGGTGAAGATAAGCTCCAGGTCTGGTGGAGAATTTTGATGAGGCTTCTAAGAATGAAGCAAACTGAATTGAAGCAACTTCTGAAGAAGGTGACACCTGCAGAAGTTACAGCAGCTGCTATTTTATATCATGACTGCTTCTTGGATATTTTTTATTATGGATCTGATAAAATCTAGCTCTCAAATATTTTTAAACCCATGCCCCACAGGCACTGAAGCTCTTTTCAGTTTTAGCTTATACCTAATTCATTCTTTGCAGCAAATTAAGCTAAAGAAGCCTGAGAATAAAGTTTAAAAAGGGTTAATAACAATCCTTTGCCTAATTAAAAAATAAAAAAATAAATTCAAAATTAGGAGCATGGTACAAGGTGTTGGAGAGATATTGGAGGGCTGAAGAGCACCTGCTGCTCCTACAGAGGATCTGAGTTTAGTTGCCCATATCTATGTCACAAAGCTCACAACTACCTTTAACTATGGCTCTAGGCAATTTGATACCCTCCTTTTCCCTCCATGAGTAGCCACAGGCACATGTGTACACACACACACACACACACACACACACACACACACCAAAAATAAAATTAAAAAGAGAAATTTGGCATAAAATATCAGACCAGTGCTTCTCACAATTGTAAACATTTTAAATATGTTATATATTTGCATATTTTTGTGTATATGTATGTGTGTGTGTGTGTGTGTGTGTGTGTGTGTGTGTGTATAGTCTCAGAAATGACCACACTCAAGAAGCTCCTAAGGAAACATGATAGGTGAAAAGTGTTGTAGAACATAAAATGTATTTTAAAAAAAATTAAAGTGGATGAGGGAGCAGGGGGAGGGAAAAGGGCATATGGGACTTTAGGGGGGTGGGGAAACAAAAAAAAGGGAAATGAAATGTAAATATAGAATATATCCAATAAAAAATTTTTTTGAACAAAAATTATAAGAAAAAAGTGTGAAAATTTTAAAGTAAAGACAGAGTGACGAAGATGTCATTGCTTTAAATGTTTATTTCAATTTAATGCAGAGAAAACTGGGTATATACTATATTGCAGGATATGGCCCAAATAAAGATGTTCTAATAACAAAACAAATTTAAAGTGATATCAATATAGACTTAAATTAACTATTTGTTACAAATTCATCTGATGTCATGAGTCCAAGTAAATGTTATGTAGTATATGAAGACTGTGTTTTCGCTTCACAATTTACTAAAACAATCCTCTCTTTCTTAAATTATGCTTTATATTCTTTTTATTCTTTGTGCATTTCATATATGTATACAATATTTATTGATCATGTCCTCTCACCATTATCTCTCTTCAACACCTCTTAGTTTGCCTCCAAGTTTAGGCTTCATGTCCTCTTCTCACCTTTTGCTTGTTTGCTTGCTTTTGTGACTAATAATCTCCTGAGCCCAATTAGTGATGTCCTTATGTATACATGGGTATCCACTGGGACATGTGCAGCATACCAGTTGTCACACCCTGATCAGAATGTATCACATGTTACATCAGAAACTCTCCCTCTCTTTACAGCCATCAACTGTCAGTAGCTCCTCAGATAGGAGGATTCCATGCTGGGATGTTGACTGACTTGATCCAGAGCAGGTTTTCACAGTTGTGAGCTGATACATCAAATGGTCATGTTATATCTAGAAGTCTGCATTTCACAGCTTCCCTCCTCTCCACCAGCTATTAAGGAAAATACCCTTTTACAGTATGAACCAAAGGAGCTGACAGGATGGATTAATGGTTAGAGCACTTGCTTTACAAACCAGAGGACCAGAGCTCTAATTCCCAGTACATTCCTAAAATGTCAGTTGGGTTTGTCAATCCATCTGTGATTCTCATATTTTGAGGTAGAGATATCTGGAACATGCTCTTGAAACATGTTCAGAGATTTTTTTCTCCATTGCGTAGGTAGTACACCACTGAGGAAAGCTGCAGATGCAACTTGGTGCTCCATACTTATGCACACACATAACATATACAAACACACACACACACACACACACACACACACACACATACATACTCTACACATACACAAATGCCACACAAACACATAGAGAAAGAAGTAAAACAGAACAAGATGGGAAGGGTGGCACTGCAAAAGACTGAAAACAGGATGAAAAGAAGACTGGGAGTAATGTTCTATTTCTTCTAGTTCAGCATACAAGATATAGGTGCATGGAAAGAAGGTAAATGAATTGTGAACAGTATATGTGTGTTTATATTGGAATGAGAGGATACAGCAAAGATGGTGTAGAGTTGTTATGGTTTGTATATCCTCTGCTGAAGGAGTGCTGAAGGTGGCTGTTGGAATAGGTGTGGCCTTATGGAGTAGATGGGTCACTGTGGGTACAGGATTTAAGACCTTCATCCTAGTATTCTGCTAGCAGCCTTCAGATGAAGATATGGAATTATCAGTTCCTCCTGCACAATGCTTGGCTGGATGCTGCCATGCTCCCACCTTGAGAGTAGTGGACTTAAGCTCTGAACTTGTAAGCTAGCCTCAATTAAATGCTGCCCTTGAAAGAGTTGCCTTGTTCATGGTGTCTGTTCACAGCAGTAAAACCCTAACTAAGACAAGAGTATAGAGGTTTGGAATGTCCACATAAGTAGGAACAAGGAGAAAACAAAAGCAAAGAGGAGTAGGGTCAACACCATGTGTATAGACTTATCTAATGAACATGAGAATAATTGTGTGTGTGTGTGTGTGTGTGTGTGTCTGTTGTATGAGTGTGTGATGTTTATTTACATTCAAAAGGATTCATGCCTTGAAGGAATATTGGCACAAACCTCAGAAACCCCCTGAGCCAAAAGAAAAGCTTTTGAGGAAAGGCAAGATGTGTTAGAAGATAAGGGCACTTTCTGTCAAGCTTGATGACACTGGGAAACCTACACTGTGTAGGGAAACAACTGACTCTCAATAGATCATATGAAGTGTATCATATTTCTTGAGAATAGAGCACACACATACACACACATACATGCATGCACACACTCGTGCATGCATACAATATACATTTTCACTCTCTTTAAGTAGATCCTGTTACATATTTTGCAAGGGGGGGGTGAAAAATTTAATAATCACAGACTAAAGTCCCACTACCAACCTAAAGAGTCGTTGATTTGCACTTCTCAGAAAGTAAGGTTCGTGAGATGTCAGACGCAGTCCCTCAACAGCTTTGCCAGTTGCAACTTGCATGGTAACAAAAAGCTCTGCTTTAATCCTGAGACAGCACAGGACACAGGGCTGAGTCACATGTCCTTACACAGCACAGGTCACAGGGGTGAGCTACATATCCTTATGTGGCACAGGTCAGTGATGGTGACAGACATGTCCTCACACAGCACATGTCACAGGAGTTGACCCACAAGCCCTTACATAGCACAGAGGGTGAGTCACATGTCCTCACACAACACAGGTCACAAGGGTGATCCTCATGTCCTTACACAGTACAGGTCACAGGAGGTAACTCTTGCAAAACAATCCATTAGTTTTCATTTTCTGTTTCTCTGTTCCACTCTACCTGGGAAGGAAATTTTAAAATTTAAAGCTGTCTTTTGTTTTGTGTTGGTTTGATTCTGCTACCTTCAGTGTTTTCCCTCTAAAAGCAGCTTCCTCTGATCAGCTCATCAGAATGCATTATATCTGAAGCTTAATGTTCTGTCTGATTCTAACCTTGAAAAGAAGCACAATTAAAATCTTCAACAGAAACAAGAGTCCTTCTCAGAAATAAAATATCTGAATACCATGAATATGTCTAGTCCTTTTCCCATCCTGGCTAACAAAAAAGAAAGGAAAATAAGCTTGGAGTTACAGAATGATAGGAGAAAGAGGACAAGAAGAGAAGGAAGAAGAAAAGTGGTAAAAATAAGTAAAAGCTTAAAAATCACATCTCCATCTTCCTTGTTAAGTATAACACACAGGAGTAGTAAAACTAGTATTAGAAGCTAAAAAAATGTAGTGCGGATTATGCAATATAATAATATTAGATAACATTACATTCTGTGGCAAATTAATGGATGAATCTTTTTCAGTGAACTTCAGCTCTGGACAAATAGCTTGACTTAAACAAGAAGTGGGTGGTTCTCTGAGCAGACCATGTCCAGGCTTCAGGCATGGATTTCTTTCTAAGTGTCTACCTTGTACTCATCAAGCATGGACCAATATTAAAATATTTTTTAAAGAATTTTTTTCCTTTTATCCTGATTTTATAAAAAGTAGAAACATGTTTGTTGAAGTTTTAGCAAAAGTGAAAGACACAGATTTAATGATAATCTTTGAAATCATAGCATTAAACAATTATAGAAGCACACATAGGTTGACCATTTCCTGATTCCTAGGGACCAAGGCAGGAGGGAGCATCATGATAAACTCATATATAAACAAGTTATGTCTGTGTTAGTAACAAAACTATTTTTACAATAATGAGAAGTATGGTCAAGGTGGGATCTGATAACACGATGTGGTATGTGCATATTGTGGAATACCATTCAGTTATGAAGGAGATTCTGACACACCATGCTGAGTCTCGAGGGCACAGAAACAAATGTTGAGCCAGTCACAGAAGGAGAAAGGCTAACTGGCATCCTGATATGGGGTCTCTGCACATTCAGACTTGTGGACACTCTGTAGAATCACGGGTACCAGGGCTGAGAAAGGAATGAGCATAGAATTTGAGGTGTTTTTTTTTTCATTTTTTTTATTTTATTTTTTTATTTTATTTTCTATATTCTATGTTTACATTCCAAAGGCTTTCCCCTTTCCCAGTTCCCACCCACCATAGTTCCCATAGTTCCTCTCCCCCCCTAACTGTTCCCCAATCATTCCCCCTGCCCCCTCGGTTTCTTTACTAAACTGGATGCAATCTTTACAGGCCCAGGGTCCTCTCCTTTTTTCTTCTTGGGAATCATTTGACTTGCTATTTGTGTCTTGAGTATTTAGGGCTTCTGGGCTCATTAATATCCACTTATCAGTGATTGCATTTCATGTGCATTTTTTTGTGATTGGGTTAATTCACTCAGGATGATATTTTCCAGGTCTAACCATTTACCTACAAATTGCGTGAATTCGTTATTTTTAATTGCTGAGTAGTATTCCATTGTATAAATATACCTGTTCTGCCTGCATGTATATAACTACTCAATGTGATTCCCTAGTTTAAATAGAAACCAGCAGTTGGCTTTAGCTTCTCAGTACCTGGGGTGGACAAAAGTGATGAGAGAAACCTTCTCAATTTAAAATTTTGCAATTTAAGAAAACCCCATTTTCAAAAGCCCCAAATGGAATATTTATAAGAGAAAGCTCCTGAGTAACAGTGTCTACCAAAAACTTTAAATTGCTAAAAACAAAACAAAAACAAAACAAAACAAAACAAAGCAAAAACCTGCCCAAAAGGAAAAGATTAGCTTAAGAAATGGCAACTAGCTAATCCTTTCAGTCTGTGAACTGATTAGGGAAAGGGCCCTGAAAGGATGAAGTTCTTTTCATTAATCATATGCAACCAAGGGACCTACTATTAAATAGATTTAATGAGTGAGAAAGGAAAGGGAGTGCCAGAAACGTAAACTCTTCATGAAAAATGTATTTGTAGAAGAATCAAGATTTTGTTTATGGGAGTAAGACATGAATGAAATACATGAGCAGCCATAGGGGGAACATTATATAGTCTTATCTAAAAGGATCTGCATGTTAAAGAAGATAGGGATCAAGACTTTACAATAAAAGTGAGCAGAGAAAGTTACGTAACATCCAAGGAAAGTTAATATATCAAACCAAATACCCTAGTCATTGGTAGTAGGTAGCAACTCTGGATGGTCTAGAGTCACCTAAGAAGGAAGTCTCTACTGAGAGCTTTTGTAGAAAAGATTGTCCTGTGGATATGCCAGTGAGGGGCTTTCTTGACTGTTAATTGATGTATGAAGGCCATTTCACTGTGAGCAGCTCTATTTCCTGAGCAGGTTGTCCTGTGCTAAATTAGAAAGCTAGCTGGCCATGAGCCCATGAGTATGTCCAGAAGCAAAGTTGCCCCATGGTTCCTGCCTCTGTTCCTGTGTGAGATCCTTCTCTATCTTCCTTCAATAATGTACTGGGACCTCTTCAGAGTTGCTTTTGGTCAGAGCATTTTACTGAAGCAACAGAGGGCAGCTAGGATGAGGGAGTAATGTTTAAGGTGAGAAACCAAATTCCTAGTCACCTGTCTCTCTATAGAGGGAGGTAACACAATGTCTACCTGGCAAGTTTTCAGACTCTAGATCACCCCCCTTGTTTCTAGGGAAAGGTCATTATTATTGGTTTTTACTGAGTTCAATTCATCAGTGAAAGATTTGGTTGAATATATTCTTTTTCTTAGGTTAACTAACTTCAAGTAAACATGAATACAATACATCCCTGATGTGATGACTCACATTGACAGTAAACCTTATAGGATCTGGATTAAACATAAGGCAAAGTTCTTGGCTAATTTTGAGGCTGTTTTTAGATTGGATTAATGAAGGATTAACACCAACACTTACTGTCAAGAACACCATCCCACTGAAAAAAGTGAGCTCTATACCAGCATTCATCTCTGTGATTCCTGAGAGTAGATGCAGTGTGATCTCATGTTACTGTTGCCTTGACTTTCCCCTCTATGGTGGACTGTCTTTGAAATAATGATCCAGAATAAAAGCTTCTGTGAATTGCTTCTGTCAAGCATTTTGGTACGCAAATAAGACAGGTATCTGGTACACCTGGCATCCAAAACTTGAAGTTGCATGGCCATTTCTTATGCTTCATCCTCCCAAGGGGGATGGGAAAGTAGGGAGTAAAGAGTGGCTTACTATAGAAAAAACAAGAACATTTGTCTTTCACTTTATTTCACACTTATCTGATGTCTTAAAGATTGGGGAACTGTGTAGAGGTTGCATCCCAGAATTTGCTAGGAAAGTGGACTTGAGGCATTTAATAGTTGAGTTAAAACAAGTCTTTCCAGCCTAGTTTCTCTAACAGAGCCTCACTAAGGACTCTTTCTAACCTTTAGGATTTGATAGGTACTTCTTGTTTTCTTGTTGATTGGTGGGTGGTTTCGTCTTTTTCATTTGTTTGTTTTAAACAAGGTCTCTTTCAGCTGATGCAGGCCTTGAACTTGCTATATAGCTGTTCTAGCTGTTGTTTCTATTGATATAAGGAACATCATGACCAAAGGGTAAGCTGAGGAGGAAAAGGGTTTATTCATCTTATACTTCCATTTGGTTGGCATCATTGAAGGAAGTCAAGAAAAGAAAAACAAACTCAAACAGGCTGGTACAGAGGCCATGGAGGGGTGCTGCTTACTGAATTGCTTCCCTTGGCTTGCTCAGTCTGATTTCTTATAAAGCTGAGGACCACAAGTCCAGGAATGGCACCACCCACAATGGCCAGGCCATTACCCATTGATCATTAATTGAGAAAATTCCTCACAGCTGGATCCCATGGAGGTATTTCTTCAGTTGAGGCTCCTTCCTCTCAGATGACTATAACTTGTGTCAAGTTGACACACAAACTTAACCAGTACAGTAGCTGAGGATGCACTTGAACTTCTGATCCCCCTGCCTCTACCTCCTATGTACTGGGATTATAAGAATTAAGTACCCCTGTACAGTTAGGGCCATAGATTGAAACCAAGGCCTAGTTCATGTGAGGTGAGCACTGTGCCAAATAACTTAAATTTCCAACTCAGTTGATACATACATTGTTTTAGCTGCATATGGCCAATACTAACCAAACATGTGCCCTGTAGACTATTTCCTATGTAGACAAGACCAGTACTAATATTATTCAAACACTTACATAGATATCTCTGAAATCTACGTTTCATTCAATACCTCCAGTGCTCAAAAGAGAGCTTTGAGGTGAACAAGTGAATTGAGTTACCAGCATAAGTATAAAAGCAATAGATTACAATGTATGGTCATTAAGATTATAGGAAACAAGCACATATTTTATCACTGTTACAGAGTACAATTGGATGCATTGAGTAGAAATGTTACTTGGCATTGTTAACATAGTTTATAACTTTTCAGTGGTTAACCACAGCCATATCTGGCACTTCTAATGGTCATATTTTATTATAAAAAGATTGGAATATCAATTATTATATTATGTAGAAAAGATTTATTTATATGGATATGTGCCATGTATATTCAGTGCCTGTGGAGGCCAGAAGAGTTCATTGGCTTCCTTGTCCCCTGGAATTGTAGTTACTAGTGTTTGTGAGCTACCAGATACTTGCTAAGAATGGATTTGAGGTCTGCAAAAGCAGGAAGTGATTACAAGAGCCAAGCCACCTCTCCTGCTCAAATAACAATGGTTAAAGAGAGGTACACAAATATAGGACCAGTTATTAGATATTTCTTATAAACCACAGTTCTTTCCCATACATCTTATATTTAAAGAAAGACTGACAGTAGGGTGTCAAGACTTCATCTTCAGCCAGGCAGTGGTGGCACACACCTCTAATCCAAGCACTCTGGGAGGCAGAGGCAGGCAGATTTCTGAGTTCAAGGCCAGCCTGGTCTACAGAGTGAGTTGCAGGACAACCAGGGCTATCCAGAGAAACTCTGTCTGAAAAAAAACCAAAGATCCAAAAAACCAAAAAAAAAAAAAAAAAAAAAAAAAAAAACAACTTCATCCTCTATAAAATTGAGGTGTACATATTTTTTTTATCCATAACATTTTTTGCTAAGTGTCATGAAGCTGAAATGTTAAAGAACTCTGTGCTTTTCATCATAGGTGACGATTTCTGTAAGGAAAAGATGCCCAGTTACAATGTTCTTCAGAAGGTGTGATATTTGCTGAGGTATTAAAGAACAAGTTGAGCTAATCTTGTTTTTGTCTCTAAAACTAATTCACCTCCAGCACACATTAAAAGCTCTTCCTTTCTTTGCCAAAGGCAACATCAACTCCTGTCATATTTACACAGGTGATACCAAGTCACATGGTCAAGAAACAGGTAAGATTGTCATGTAAGACACAAACTGAGAAATTTTATAAAAATGTTGCCACAGATAAGACTGCCTCCCAGACACAAACTGACAAAGACTAGAGAAATGGTGTAAAAATTTTGGCAGAACTTGAACTTTCTTAAACCTTTCTTTGTATATTTTTTTCTTTTACCTTATCACTTTTTAGAAAGTAATTATATTTTGAGAACTTTAGATATGAATACAATGTATTTTTGCCTATTTACTTTTATATTTACCTCCTCACCTCTGCCCTAGAACTCATTCAGATTCCCATCCCTCTCTCAACTCCATATCTTTATTCATATATATTATAATATATGAATTAATTAATTAATTAATTAATATTAATGAGCCCAAAAGCTCTGAATACTCAAGGCACAATTAGCAAATCAAAAGATTCCCAAGAAGAAGGAAGGAAAGGACCCTGGTCCTGAAAAGACTGGATCCATATTTGTAGGAGAGCATCAGAACAGAGAAAAAGGGGGGGTGATTGGGGAATGGGTGGAGGGAAGAGGACTTATGGGACATATGGTGAGGGGGGAACTGGGAAAGGGGAAAGCCTTTGGAATGTAAATAAAGAATATAGAAAATAAAGAAAAAATACATATATTAATATACATATTCATATACCAATGCCTATTAATATATGTATACATATATAAATATACATATACTTATATTTGTATATATTTATATATATACACACTTATATATGTAATAATGTATATATAGATGTACATATATATATATATATATATATATATACACACAGATACACATAAATATATACATATGTATGGATATATAGACCTTGATATATGGGTAATGCTAAATTAAATTAGTGCTGCCCATGTTTGTCAATGGCCCTTCAAAGATAGTTTCTTGGCTGTTGCAAGAGAAGGTTCAGACATGGTGGCAGGAAATATTTTGGATTTTGATCAGGGCTTCTTATTTAGCTCAGGCATTTTCTTGAACTGGATTCACTCTTTTCTCCACACTTGAGTACTGGTGTAGAATTCCTGATTTTTTATTTGTTCTTCCAGGTGCAGGGATTATAGGCAAGTGGTACAAACTGGCTTTTCACAATAGTTCCTTTCTGTCTGGGGAGTCTGTTTTATCATACTTAATCATGAAACTCTGCACTTAATATTTGATCTTATTCATACCATGTCTATCAACTGCAATGTAAGTTTAGTTACTAAAAATAAACAGTTGAATGTAATGCAATTTTGATTAGCACTAAAGTATCATAATAGTAGTGTTTAAATTTCAAAATGTTGTTGACATAAATTTAGTCATGATCACCATTTGTTTTAATTATATATTTGTATTTTAAACTTTGCTCTCATTGTTTTAAAAACATCCACACCATAATGTTTATTAATTTTATGTGTTATTATTTTCTAGAGCTCTTTTGTGCATTATACAGGTTATACTCAGCATATGACATTGGTACAATATAAGAATATAAATGTACTAAGGTGCTATAAACACTTGTCTCTGATCAAAAATGAATATAGAAAATAATTCTTTCATATGTAATCAATGTTCATGAATCTTAATTCATAAATGAACATTAGTTCATTTTTCCCAGTATTTTGCTAAATTGATACTTAGATAAATCTAACTGTGTCATGAAATATGGATTTATATTGGAAAAATAAAATTTACTATTAAAAATGTAATCTATTGAGATAAAAAATACATGTGAATTTGTGTGGATGAGGAAGTGAGAAGAATCTGAGAGGAATTGAGGGATTGGAAACCATAATCAAAATTTAATGTGTGGCTTCCTGCTGGGGCAGATTTCTAGGTGGTCTGCTCCCACGAAGACTTCACATCCTGATCCATCTTAGTGGATCTGCTGCACTCAGAGCAGTAGTCACCACAGTTTAAAGGCATCCAGGGCAAGTGACCTGACAGACTGAAAACCTCCCTGGAGTTCTGCTCCACACAGGGAAACAGAAACCACAGTTGATAGGAACCCCTGGAGATCATCTTCACACAGGACAACAGCTTGACTACTGCACTAAAGACCCAACAATCTGAAGGCCTCTCAGGGCATCTAGTGCTTTCAGTGCAACAGATCAGCAGATTTTCTGCCCCTCTGAAGAACCCCTAGTTGGAAGGCTCCACTGGTGCTCTAATACAGCTGGGCCTCAGGCCTACCAGGAGACCTGAAGCAACCCAGGGAGAGAAAAGGCAGTCTCCAGAGAGAGCAACTCAGACCAACAAATACCAGGGATTTCCAGATGGTGAGAGGCAAACACAAAACCATAAGCAACAGAAGGCAATATACATGGACATAATCAGAACCCAGTTCTCCCAACACTGCAAGCCTGGAATACAGTAACACACCTGAAAATCAGAAATCTGTCCTAAAATCCTATCTCATGAAGATAATAGAGTTCCTTAAGGAGGATATCAATAACTGACTCAAAGACATACTGGAAAACACAGGTAAACAGGTGAAGGAATTGAATAAAGAGATCCAAAAACTAAAACTGAAAGTAAAAACAAAGAAAACACAAATGGAAGCAACTCTGGAAATGGAAAAGCTAAACCTAGGAAAGCAGTCAAGAATTACAAATGTAAATATCATCAACAGAATAAAAGAGATAGAAGAATCTCAGGTGTAATAGATACCAAAGAAGAGATTGACACAACTGTCAAGGAAAATTCAAAACATAAAAATTCCTAACCCAAAGTGCTCAGGAAATTCAGGATACAATGAAAAGACCAAATCTAAGAATAATCAGAATAGAGGAAAATGAAGATTCCCAGCTCAAAGGACTTGAAAATGTCTTCAACAACCTCATAAAAGAAAACTTACCCAATCTACAAAAAAGATGGCTATTAAGGTATGAGAAGCCTATAGAATACCAAATAAATGGGACAAGGAAATAATTTCCTCTCCTCACATAATAATTAAAATAATAAACACAGAGAACAAAAAAAGAATATTAAAAGCTGCAAGGTAAAAAAGGGCCAAGTAATGTATAAAGGCAGACCTCTCAGAATTATACCCGACTTCTCAACAGAAACTATGAAAGCCAGAAGAGCCTGGTCAGAGATCATGCATACTCTAAGAGAACACAAATGCCAGCCCAGGGTACTATATGCAGAAAGATTCTCAATCAACATAGATGGAGAATCCTAAATATTCCAGGACAAAACCAAATTCAAACAGTTGGATTTATCTACTAATCCAAGCCCCGAGAGGATTATAGAAGGAAAATTGCAACACAAGGAATGTACCTGCACCAAAGAAAGTACAAGCATCTCACAACAAAGCCAAAAGGAGAGAATCACAAGCACATAAAACCACCTACAAAAAGAAACATATCAGGAACCAACAGTCATCTCTCTTTAATATGTCTCAATATTAATGGACTCAACTCACATATAGAAAGACATAAGTTAATAGGCTGGTTATGCAAATAAAATCCAGCATTTTGCTGCATACAAGAAACATACCTCAATAACAAAGACAGAAACTCTTTCTGTCTTTACAAAGACAGAGTAAAAGGATGGAAAAACAAGGTCTTCCAAGTGAATAGCCACAGGAAACAAGCTGGAGTAGCCATCCTATTATCCAATAAAATAGACTTTCAACCAAAAGTAAAATCCACCAAGAGAAAGTCTCAATTCTGAACATCTATGCTCCAAATGAAAGATTAAATCTGGAATGTAAAATAAATAAATAAATAAATAAATAAATAAATAAACAAACAAACAAACAAATAGATAAATAAATAAAAATAATTGAAAATATAATGTGTGAAAAAATCTATAAGAATATATGCCACTATTCTATGATAAATTACATAATGAATCACAGATATAAAAGTCAACAATATTTATTCTACTTAAGCCACAGAGTCAATGCTAGAACTTGCAAAATCTTGAAAGAATTATTCACCTAAGAACAATTTTCAAAGATATGTCTATGGTTCTACAAAATATTCCCAATTCAAATATGATTTAAAAGATTGAAGACATGATAGTAAGTGATTTATAAGTGTATCATACATCTATAATTACTCAAAACCTGTTGTACTAGATCTAAAATAAATATTGATATAAATAAAAGAACAAAATATAGAGGCCAGAAATAAAATCTAAATTATACAATAAACTAATTTTTGAACAGGGTACCATAATACATAATGGAAGATGACAGTCATTCATGAGAAGATGACAGTCATTCTGATAAATGATCATGATGTGGGAGAAAAAAAAAACCCATTCTTGATAAGTACATGAAGAAGAATCAAAGTTTCTGTAAGGCTAAAGACACTGTCAAAAGGACAAATCAGCAATCAGCAAATTGGGAAAAGATCTTCACCAACCCTACATCTGACAAAGGGCTAATATGCAATGTATACAAAGAATTCAAGAAGTTAGGCCCCAGAAAACCAAATAACCCTATCAAAAAATAGGGTACAGAGCTAAACAAAGAATTTTCACCTGAAGAAATTCAGATGGCTGAGAAACACCTTAAAAATGTTCAACATCATTAGTGATTAGAGAAATGCAAATCAAAACAACCCTGAGATTTCACCTCACACCAGTCAGAATGGCTAAGATTAAAAACTCAGGAGACATCAGGTATTGGTGAGGATGTGGAGAAAGACAAACACTCCTCCACTGCTGGTGAGATTGCAAACTGGTTCAACCACTCTAGAAATCAGTCTGGTGGTTCCTAAGAAAACTAGACACAATACTTCAGGAGGACCCTGCCATACTACTCCTGGGCATATACCCAGAAGATTCTCAAGCAATAAGGACACATGCTCCACTATGTTCATAGCAGCCATATTTATAATAGCCAGAATCTGGAAAGAACCCAGATGTCCCTTAACAGAGGAATGGGTACAAAAAATGTGGTATATATACATAGTGGAGTACTATTCAGCCATTAGAAACAATGAATTCATGAAATTCTTAGAGAAATGGATGGAGCTGGAGAACATCATACTAAGTGAGGTAACTCAGTTTCAAAGAATACCCATCATATGCATTCACTGATAAGTGGATATTAGCCTAGAATCTTGGGACACCAAAGACATAATCCACATACCAAATGATGTCAGAGTAGAAGGAAGGAGTGAACCCTGGTTCTGGAAAGGCTCAATGCATCAGGATAGGGGAATACCAGAACAGGGAAGTGGGAAGGGGTGGATGGGGGAACAGAGGGAGGGAAAAGGGCATGTGGGATCTTTGGGGGGTGGCAAACCAAGAAAAGTAAAATGAAATGTAAATAAAGAATATATCTAATAAAAAATAAGAAAAAGAATGAAATTAGAACCTTGTGTTAAAATATATACACTACAGATAAAATGCCCAAATCAAAGCTATGAAACTTCAGAAATATTGCATGAATATTTATGGAAGCATCTCTTCATTTTGATCTTGGCAATGAGCTCTTGGCCATCATACCAAAGGTCTGGGCTACAAAAACAGAAATAAATATATGGAGGTTATATCAAGGTAAGAAGCTCCTGCAGAGCAGAGCAATTGAGCAATGTAGTGAACAGGTTCTACAGTATTTGAGGCTTATATCAGATACAGACTTAATTTCCATTTCCAAGACTTCTAAAAACTGACACAACTTAACTTCAGGAAAAATCTATCCTGGTGAGGCCAGGAGAGGAAAGACACTACAATCAGGATGAGACTCTCACAAACCACACACTGTCCTTGCTGAGAATCGTTTGTTACATGGTGACTACCAGTTGACAGTCGACAGCTGGAAGCATCCTAGAAAAACCACAGAGGCAAACTGTCAACTCTATTGATTGAAAGGTCCTGTATACTCCTCATACTGTCCATCTGAAGATTGGACAAGGACAGCTTGTCTTGGACAGTGCCCATGGCTGTTGACCTTGTTCAAGTCATCTTTACACTGGTAATGGGAATGCTATCCCTCTCCTTCTTGTCATGTTCAAGGGAGTCTTTAGCCTTTGGATTTATACATTGTCTGCCAGATTCATTCAGTGGACTCATGAGATACAAACATAGTGTTGGCATTTGTTGTTGGGAGGTCTCCTAATCACTGACCATTTGACCACTGACCCACCCTACACCCCACTGTCTACTAAAGACTATATTGAACAGAATATGACTAGTCTCATTGGTTTAGAAGAGGCAAGGTGTTGAATAGATGTTTATAAAAAAAATGACACAAAATTGGTCAGAATAGACCTGAAAAAGCATTTAATATCAAGATTTAAAGCAGAAATGTGAATTAAACATAGAATGAAATGCCATCTTATGCCTTTAGAAGACTAACAAACAGTCAAAGTCTAAACCATTTGCATAACCCACCTGACAGGATCACAAGCATAATTTGAGGGAGGATGTGAAGAAAAGAGAAACCTGTAAGCTCTCACCTACAACATAGATTGGTGAAGCCATTAAAAATCATGTTTGGACTATAATTAAATTTCAAATAGCAATATTCATTCAGTCAGCAATCTCTTTTTAACTCATACTCTAAAGAAATAAGATGACTATCTCATGCAAATATATATACCTTCTCCTAGTAGCTGTTGAATTATTTACATTATCCAAGACATTGAACAAACTTAGGAGTTTACTGATGGACTAGAACAAAAGTATTTACACACACACACACACACACACACACACACACACACACACGGAGTGAGAGGGAGTGGGATAGGAAGAGAGGAGAGAGATTGAAATACTCTTTAGCTTAGGAAAAAAACCATCCTGTCATTGGCCATTACATGATAGACTTGGAGATATTGTGCTAAGTGAAAAGAATAAAACCGAAGAAGAATGATAATGTAAAATACGAAGTATGTATGGATTTCAAGAAAAAGACTAAAGGTCTTTTCAAGAAAAAGTAAAAACACTAAAGTATTTTGTTTTCTTTTGTAGAGGAAGGAGCAAAACAGGAGAGACAAATCAACACAGAATAAGAAGCAAGAATATAGACTGAATAAAGTCAGGGATCTAACACACATTTAGAGAGCAATTTCTAATCACACAGGGAAGGTGGAATTATGCCTGAATGGGTAGGAGTCTTGTCAGTGGGAAGGAAAAAGAACAACTTTATGAGATTGCCAGTCTGTTAACTTTCTCAACATTCAGGACCATTTTATTATGGATTACATCTTTAATATCATGCTGTATGACTTAAATACATACAATAAAATTTACTCAGGTAAAGAAAAAGCAAGTAAGTATTGAAAAAAAATTGTATTTTATTTCTTAGTACTAGGGATGTTTAGACTGAAGGACACTAAAATTATAGGGCAATTTATCTATGTATGTTTTACCTTCCCCTTATTTATTTTACTAAATTCAACACCAGTATCATAATGTAGAATGTTCAGTATTTCAGACAAAAATTCATTAATAAGATAGTAGGTAGAAAAAGTAATTACCAGCCCTAGGAAATTTCTTATGACAAAGGAATCAGTTCATGGGCAAGGAAACACTTACAAAGTAGCCACAAATACTAATAATGAAGTAGAGGGTAACAGGAGAGTCAGCAGCTCTCAATTGCTGTTGAGGGATGGAGAGGGCATAAACACAGCTGAAGAAATATGACTCTACTACTTTCTATCAGAGCAGCTGCATGGACATACACACACACACACACACACACACACACACACACACACGTCTCCAACGTCAGAGCATGGGAAGTCCCTGGACATTTGCAGAGCTCACAGAATCCTGCCTGTTTTTAGTGTCATGGAGTTATTAACCAGGACCATGCAGAACTTTGCTGCTTACAGATACTGGCTCTACTAGAATGGTCTCCTCTTTCATTCCTATACCTCCTCTATTTCTTTTCCATATTAACCCTTTCAGTTTAATATAAATTTTTTGCATATTCACTCTCATTTCAGTGTAGGAGACATCATGCTTTTATTTTAATGAAGTCTCTCAATGAGAAGAATATTAAGAGTCCTTCCAGGAAGAAGAGCCATTTTCTTCAGAGCAGTAGAGGTAAACTTAAAACACATCTGAGAATCATTCATTTCATCTTCTTTTAGCTTATACCTCTAAGGCAATACCTAGAATGAACAGATAGCATTCTACAGAATCCTATTTATTTACTCCAAGTAATTGTGATATTTAATACTGTCAGCATGGCAGGGTTTAGGGGTATATGGGAGACAAATCTCTGGGCATGTCTGTGAGGAATTTTCTAAGTTAGGTTAAAAGGGTGAGAAAGCATACTGTAACTATGGACAGCTCATTTCATGGGAAATGTCCAGGACTAAATAGAAAGGAGAAAGTCAGCTAAACACCAGCATCTATCTCTTTCTGCTTTCTGACTGTGGATCAAATGTGACCAGGCATTTCAGGTTTCTGCTTTTGCAACCTTCCTGCTGTGGGAAGACCATGCCATGAAAGTGTGACATAAAATAAGCCACTTTCACTAAGTGGCTCTTGTCAAACCTTTTATTATGACAATTAGATTCAACAATTATCCAAGTCTGGTCTCAATTAAAACACATGAACCTATTTAACCATAGTTCAGCACGAGCAATTTCTTGGAGGACTGTCCTGTTTTTTTATTATACTAAACACACTTTTACATGCAGGCCAAAGAGATTTCTCTGAACTTGGGAAACTCCTTTACTATTCCAGTTGACACACTTTTAGCAGTCTATAGTAATAACTGGTCTCTGTACTAGTAGCTTAAGAAGAAAAAGTACTATTGAACTTGGTCTGCCTTTTAAGATCTCCGAATAAAATCAGATGTTAAAATAAGATAAATTAAAAGTGTTTTTGGAAATGTATATGCTTTGTATTCATGTGTATAGGTGTATGTTTGCATGGATATATATAATATGGTACAGTGCCCATGACAACGAGATGAGGGTGTTAGAACCCCTGGACCTGGCGATGCAGGTGGTTTTGAGCTGCCCAGTACGGGTACTGAGAACCCAACTTGGGTCCTCTGGAAGAGTAGTAGGTGCTCTTAAGCATGGGGTTATCTCTCCAGTCCGCTTTTTCATTTTTTGTTTTTGTTTTTAAACAAAAATATCCTGATAAATAAAATTTAGAAATCACATTGAAGAATCCTATTTCATTTAAATAAAATTAATACCTTCAAATTAGTCTTCCAAACATCTATTTGGAAACAAGTTACAAACACCATTTAATATTGTCTCTTTTGATACCTAAAATGATACATTGGTCACTGAAAGTTTAAAGAAAAAATCTGTGGTAATTTCCTTTTAAGAAGTAAAGAGGAAAGAGAAAAGCAAAGTAAAACAAACAAAATCTAAACCTTACTCCAGATAATTTTTATGACAATGCACTAAAATGTAGTGAGGGTCAAACTCAGACCTTGGCCATTTATTCTTTCACTCAGTATTTTTAAGGGCTTGGCTAGTCTGAGATTTTTTTTCAGGTATATATGTGCAGGTGTGTGTGTATAGGAGCACATTCCTGTGCACAGAAACTGAAGAGTGTCCATGGCCTGCTCTGTCACTCTCTGCCTTATCTTCTAGGTTCAGGAGCTCTCAATGAATCTGGAGTAGTTTGGCAGCAAACATGTCTAAATGATCCCCCTATTTTCTGCCTGCTATAGAGTCACACGATAGGGACAATGGTGTGTGTATGACTCACTCCTAGCATTCTATGGAATGCAAGGGATTTGAAGCTCTTGTATCTCTGATCCATCTCCCAGCACCCTTGGAGATTTTGTCTGCCATTTTTCTTCTCTCTCTTTTGCTGCTGAATTTCTTTCAGCATCTATATTCTCTTTCACTTAACTCATATGAGTTCCTCCTATTAAATATTCAACATTTACTCTTCATTCATTTGACAATATATTTTCTACAAAAACATCTGATTACTCTTGAGTCTCTCTGTATTCCTCCCTGAGTGTAATACTTTCCCAAGAGCTGAAATGTCCCATTTTAGACCTTGACCAAAGCTCCTTAAGGATGAATACTTCTCTAAATTAAACCTTCCCTCCAGAAAGGAAGGTAGACCCTTGACAGACACAGAAGAAGAAAATAATTCACTTAGGAATTTTTAAGGAGTTCCCAAAGCCAGCAAGAAGAAAATCCTTCACTGTTGTAGAAGCAACAAACAACTACTTAGGGAAGAGACTTTCTGATTGACTGGATTGCCTAGGAGAACAACCCATTGCCTGTAAAGATACATTCAGGGACAGAACTCTGGGGAGTTTTCAGCCATGTTTTAGCTTTTGTGGTGATACAACTGTCTTTGAAACATCCCTGTTCATATGTGACCTCAATAAACTCATTTGTTTATCAAGTTGTATTTGTTGTAATGGTTGCTTGGGATTGTAATTCCTTCTCAATATGAAGCCAGTGAATATATGTCCTCCTTCTCTCTCTTTACCTCCTGTCTCCCTTCTGTATCTCTTCCTTCTCTCTCTTTTGTCTCCACTTTCCTTCCTTTTCTTCCAACCTGTTTTCGTTACCTATTCTTCTTTCTACTTTCCTCCTTTCCTTTCCCATTACCTTGCCTTCCATTTCTTTTTGTTCATTCTCCCTTCTTTTCTTTCTTATTTTCATTTCATACTTTGTACTTTGAAATTAAGGCATGGGGAAGCACACACAACATAAATAGGATATAATTGAAACTAGATGTTCTTAATGAAATCCATTTTCCTTTTTTTGTTATTTTAGAATCCAAGGAAGGATTTGTTTTTATGGAAGATTGAACTTACACAATTGCCTTCAACAGCTCACTTTTTTCATGTAAATTCCATGTATTTACTGATCCATGTTTCACAAGAAAGATTTCTCCCACTATGAGTGTTTTATCCAGCTGAAATTGTTCCCCCTGGAGATAAGTCAGAGAAGTAGTCTATTGTATATGTACATCAGTCATTGAGCTCTGTTATATTTAATGGTATTTTTAGGAAGTGAAATGAGACTCCCCTTTTACACATTACTATTTCACTGCATTTTAAACCCTTAACTACATGGAAAATTATAAATTATATTCCCAGTCTTATGTATTTCAATATACTTTGCAGTAATTCAAGTAGGCCTCTCATTTCAGTAAGTTAAAACTCTTTTGTGGGGTATCTCCTAAATGCCAATCTCCACAAACTCTCAGCAGAGAAAATATGTATGAAGTTTATGTCTTTACTCAAGAATCTCATGGGATGTATTTGCATATACAAATATATTTTGATCCCAAGGTTAATAAAAATAGCCTCACAAGTTAAGATATGTTATGAAATTGAGTAGAACTGTTGACTTCATAATGCCAATTTTAAGACAACCTTCCTTACTTGCATATGGAAATCTAATGAAATTAGAATCCCTATAACAATTCAATTGTACTACCAATGAGAGGTATTTGATTTGCAAAGAGCAAAATATCAGCCATATATAACTTTCAAATCTCCCTCTTTAAGACTCCTTTGGAAAGTTAAACTTGATTATGTATACAATAGTCATTCTCTTGGGTCAAATTTTCCATGAATAACAGGAAAATATTTAATCATATTTAAGAAAAAGGATTTAGTCCTTACTTCAAATTGAAGATGCACGGGGCTTTTAACTGAATACTTAGAACTAGAAGTAAGTATCATCTGTAGGTATGGTCTAGTTTGAGGCCAAAATCAAATGGACATTGGACTGGGGCGGTGTCATTCATAGAATCAAGCTGTAGTCCTCTAGCACTGGCTGTTTTCTAAAAGATTGTACTTTGGAAAAGAAAGTTTTGTCAAGAAGGTAGTAAGATAATTTTAGAATATTTATCTGTGACCATTTGCCCAAAACAAACATATTTGTTATGAAAGCAAGAGAATAAAAATGTGGACAGAATGTATAAAACACTTAAGTGATAAATTAGACCCTATATCCCCAAATTCCCATTTTGTGCCATTGGTTTGATTCATAAGAAGCAGTTACTTCATCTCTTTCCTGTTATCATGAATGTAAATACAGGCAATCTTGGATAAACTATGAGATAGATGCTCTATGATATGCAGAGAAATAATACATATTATCATATTTTAGGTATATAAGAAATAGTATCTGTATACTTAATAATAAAATTAATAGTTGTTTTATATTTATATATGAAATATACTTCCTAAAATAACATGAACATATTTAGAAATAATTAGCTTTTCAGACTTTGTACTAATAATTTTTATGGATAAGTATTCACACAAAAGAAAGCATCTAAAATTACTGTTGTTAGTGCCAAAACTCAGCAAATATAAGAAAATAGAAAAATTCATACCAAGACAATATATTTCTAAGACAGACTAGGATGTGAACATGATGAGAGAAAAAATGAGACTAGAGCATATATTACAATTTAATAAACTTAGAAATGGATAAAAAAGTAAAGGAATAAAATGATTTCAAAGAATACTAAAAGAAGTTTAAAAAGTCTTCAAGACTAAAGATAAATCAACCCAGATAAAAATTCTAGTATGGAGGAGGAGAGGCCCCCAAGGACCTATCCTTACTGAGGATCTACGAGCAGTTGATAGCTTTTTAGTGAGGGGCAGCTATTTTTCTCCTGTGGTAGAAGCCACTAGTTAGTTATTGGAAGCACTAAATGGAATCGGGGGAGGGTAATAATAACAGTAAAAAAAGTCTTAAAATGGGAGGGAGATAGGGTGGAACGCACTAGGGGGAATTGTAAGAGGAAGTGTTAGACAGATATGATCAAAATAGTCTATAAATGTTTAGAAAATTTAAAGAAAAACATTTAAATATTATTGAAAAAGAAACTTCAGAAGTAAAAGTTGAGCTTGATAAAACATAAAACAGAATAAGCAATATGAATAATTCTTTAAGATACACACCCAAAGGGCATTCTGAATGAGAGAATTAAAAATTATAATGTAAAGAAGAGCCAATTTTTACTTGTAACAATCCAGGAAGGAAAAAGGACCTTATTCAATGAAAATCCTTCAACATTACAGTGTAATTATTAATTTAGGAAAACCTACCTTACATTTAAGGAAAGACTCAAAAATTCTAAACAGCATGTCAGAGTGGCCAAGGCAGTTACAGGTTTTTAGAAAACTATAGAACTGTGTATCTGTTTGTGGCTAGTTCTCACTATGTAGCCCTGACTAGGTTAGAGTTCACAATGCATACAAGACAAACATTGAACTAGTGTGGACACAGACAAGCCAAAAAACAGAGAGGCAAACAGACAGAAAGACAGACAGACAGACAGACAGACAGACAGACAGACAGACAGAGGACAGCATGCCTGGGTATGTTCTTGCAGGAAAACTTCCTCTCTTTCTACAATATGGGTCTTGGAAACTGAGCTCAGTTGTAAGGCTTGGTGGCAAGTGCTTTTGCTCACTAAACCACTTTGCCAGGCTAGTTATTTTATATTTTTTAAAATGTATTTTATGGTTCTGTGTGCCAGAAAATCAAATGATAGCAACCACACTAACCATCACCCAGCCAGCTGTACCGAGGACCCCTACTGCTCAAAGTATATCATGCTTATATTATTTCACACTGTGAGAAAACAGAGGTTCAAATACAGGGCAAGACTTACAATGTAGGCTCAGCATATTTTGTTGTACCTCAAAGAAAAGAAGTTATAACAAATACCCAGATTACTGAAAAAGGACAAAATAACTTTAGCAAAATAAAAGCAGTTTCAGGTTAGAAGATGGTTCAACTGATCAAATGCGTGGTGAATAAGCGAGAGGACCTGAGTTCAAATTAAGAAACACACACACACACACACACACACACACACACACACAATCACATACATACCTAGAAGATAGGTCCAACAAAAAGCACATGGAGACATCTGAGGCACACTGGCTCATCACTCTCATTGAATGGGTGAGTTCCAGATTAGCAAATATTAAAAAAATAAGGTGAAGTCAGATAAGATAGCTATTGTTGACTTCTGGTTTCATATGTACATGCAGGCATGCACACACATACACACACACACAGAGAGAGAGAGAGAGAGAGAGAGAGAGAGAGAGAGAGAGAGAACACATACATACACACATACAGAGGCAAGCATGTACACATACCACAAATACACACACACACACACACACACACACACACACACACATATATATATATATATATATATGTACATACAGAAATATATATATATACACACATCCAAATCCAATGCATAAGTAAATAAAATCCAACAATAGATCAAAGGAATTATATGCCATATCTACATAGACTCAATTGAGACAGGTATGTAAGGCTACACAAATATCTAACCAGTAATCAGTAAAACCCCTCACTTCAACATAAAGGGACTCATCTTCCTTCTAGAGAGAGGCTTGAAGCTGCAGAAAGTCTCCACATATTCAGTGGCCTGTGGTAGACCAGAAAATTAGGCTCATAGATCTGGAGAATGAATGATAACCTTGATCCTAAGTCTTCTAACCTGTCAGCCATTGTTTATGGGAGAATAGTTCTATTTCCTTTTAAAATGTTCTTGGGATGAAGAGAAGCCTCATTTGCAAAAGTGATTGCTGTACATGCATGAAGGCCTGTGTTTGATGCTCAGAATGCATGGGTGGTGGTACAGTGGGGACAGGCCTTACAGTGTTGATCTCCAGCCCTACCACTGGTAGTATTGATGCAAGCTGCTCAGGGGATCTCACAGTGGCAAGTCAGTATAGAAAATTCAGTGAGCTTCCAAATTTAGTGAGAGATCAGGCCTCAGAAATTAAAGTGGACAGTGACTGAGGAAAAACTGATGCCTACCAGCCTATTGCATCCATGTACAAGTGCACATATATGCACATGTATGTAAAAGGCACACACAGTTCCCAGGGCTTCAATATCATGTTCCTGTAGTCTTCATTGCAGACCTACTTCCTACCCTCCCTTCAATAGCTCTTTATCTCCTCCATAGATTCTGCTCAATAAAGAGATTTGGCTTCTTCACCAGCACATCTCCTCTGTCTTTTTTTTCCTTTTTTTTATTGGATATATTCTATATTTACATTTCATTTCCCTTTTTCTGTTTCCCCGCCCCCCCAAAGGTCCCACATGTCCTTTTCCCTCCCCCCATACCTCCATCCACCCCTTCCAACTTCCCTGTTCTGGTATTCCCATACACTGATGCTCTGATCATTTCCAGCACCAGTGTCCACTCCTTTCTTCTTGTCTGACATCCTTTGGCATGTGGATTGTGTCTTTGGTGTCCCAAGATTCTAGGCTAATATCCACTTATCAGTGAGTGCATACCATGGGTATTCTTTTGAGACTGGGTTACCTCACTTACTATGATGCTCTCCAGCTCCATCCACTTCTCTAAGAATTTCATAAATTCATTGTTTCTAATGGCTGAATAGTACTCCACTGTGTAAATATACCAAATTTTCCGTATCCATTCCTCCATTGAGGGACATCTGGGTTCTTTCCAGCATCTGGCTATTATAAATAAGGCTGCTATGAACATAGTGGAGCATGTATCCTTATTGCATGCAGGGAAATCTTCTGGGTATATGCCCAGGAGTGGTATGGCTGGGTCCTCCAGAAGTATCACGCCCAGTTTTCTGAGGAACAGCCAGACTGATTTCCAGAGTGGTTGTACCAGCTTGCAGACCCACCAGCAGTGGAGGAGTGTTCCTCTTTCTCCACATCCTTGCCAACACCTGATGTCTCCTGAGTTTTTAATATTGGCCATTCTAACTGGTGTGAGGTGAAATCTCAGGGTTGTTTTGATTTGCATTTCTCTAATCAGTAATGATGTTGAACATTTTTTAAGGTGTTTCTCAGCCATCCAAATTTCTTCAGGTGAAAAGTCTTTGTTTAGCTCTGTACCCCATTTTTGGATGGGGTTATTTGGTTTTCTGGGGTCTAACTTCTTGAGTTCTTTGTATACATTGGATATTAGCCCTCTGTCAGATGTAGGGTTGGTGAAGATCTTTTCCCAATTTGTTGGTTGCCAATTTGTCCTTTTGACAGTGTCCTTTGCCTTGTAGAAACTTTGTAATTTTATGAGGTCCCATTTGTCTATTCTTTATCTTAGAGCATATGCAATTGGTGTTCTGTTCAGGAACTTTCCCCCTGAGCCAATGTCCTCAAGGGTCTTCCCCAGTTTCTTTTCTATTAATTTTAGTGTGTCTGGTTTTATGTGGAGGTCCTTGATCCACTTGGAGTTGAGCTTAGTACAAGGAGATAAGAGTGGATCTATTCTCATTCTTCTGCATGTTGGCCTCTAGTTGAGCCAGCACCATTTGTTGAAAGGGCTATCTTTTTCCCACTGGATGTCATATCCCAGGAAGCATGTAGTCTCTAGTCAAAATGCATTCTGCATGATGGTGGCTGTCACACTGAACGATTATACCACAACATCTCAAGTATGATGGACTCATCTACATACTTTAAACTTTTGTCTGCACTTTCAAAGGAACAATTCATTTGAAGCTTGACATCTTCAAGCAGAACACCTAATGTCTCCATTTCTCCATTTGACCTGGACAATGCAATTTCTTCCTTACTTTCTTCTATTCCTCAAAGTAGCCACTTCTTTCTTACTGCATTAGGATTCTCTACAGGGACAGAAACAATGTGATGTGTGTGTGTGTGTGTGTGTGTGTGTGTGTGTGTGTGTACACACACACACACATATATATATGTATGTATATATGTACATATATATATACAAATATATGAACTTAATGTGCCAACTTTAAATAGTAACAACAGCAAATCATATCTGAGAGCAAACAACCCAGTAGACATTTCATGTTTGAGAGCAAACAACCCAGTAGATGTTCTATCTTTGAGGTTGGATGCCTGAAGTAGCTGGGTAGTCTGAACATAGCTGTTTCTCACTGGAAGCATAGTGAGTCAAGACACCCTGTCCTTACTCAGTCTTCAGGGCAGGGTGGCTTAGTAGTCTGTATTTGCTCTCAGAATAACAGAAAACTCCTGGAGAGCAGCTGGTCCCTAGTCCACAATGAAGCATGGGCATGGTGGTTCTGATGTCAGGGAAGAAATGAGCAGAATCAAAAATCCATCGTCAGGCAGTGAGCACAGGAGACATGATTTTCCACATGCCATACCGTTGCACCTAGACAGCTACCAGAAGTCAACCCACAGTGGGACTTCTATCTCATTCAAGGCAATTAGGATAGTTTTTCAGAGGATACTCCCTGCAGAGGAGGTGATTACACATTTGTAGTAAGTTGAGAATAAAACTAACCATGATCTTTACCTAATCTAGTAAGTCCAACCCTTATGCAACCTCCTCAGACCAACATTTGTCTTCTCCCTTTGTGTCTGCAAGTTCCTTCCATCCCTATGAAATAAATCCTGAATGTGTCCCTTTGGATTAAATCCTCTGCCAGTATTTTAGTTCAGTCACCAGCATACTTTGACTGCAGAGGGCTACAGCTTTCAAATTGTTCCTTCATATTCTGAACTCATTTTCCTCATGACTGATGCATTCACTTTATTAGACACAAACAAAAGCATATTGTCATCACCATTCATTCAGTGTACAATGAGCTTCTGTGAGCTTGAAGGTTTAAAATTCCAGGTCTCAGCAGAGAGAAGGCTTAGGGGCTAAGGCACTGTGCTGAGCCTGGTGCTCTAAATTTCTTCTATGATACCACATGGTAGAGGGAACAAAACCTACTTTGGCAAGTTAACCTTGGACCTACATAAATGCATACATGTAACTGTATACACACATAATATGAAAAGAAAAAAATAGGATTATAAACAAATAAATAAAGACTGGTTCCATGGAACCTTCTCTAGCTCCATTCCATAATGTCCTTCCTTTGTGTAAATGAACAAGCTCATAAAGCTTTTCTGTTTCTTGGCAATATAATGTTGATCCTGCCATAGGATCCCTGAACTAGCAAAGGAGAAGATACATTTAGAGATTAAACATTTTAATTGATAAATAGTACATGTATTAAATACAGAATAGTCAAAACATGGCTATCTGAATATGTCAGCATATATACAAGCTTTTAGTCAAACTGATTAATAATAACGAGAAGAATCGAATTTTTTTTAAAGGGGGCTTGTTAGATGGTGAAGCAGGTAAAGGACCTTTGCTACCTAGTCTGACAATGTGGCACATGGGATCGTATTTAGTCGTGAAGAGTTTTCCTTGAGTCCAGGAACAGGACAGTGCTATCCCCTCTTACCAGTTCTGTTTAACATTTGCAGACTCTGACTAGTGTAGCCAGACAAGAAACAGAAATGAAAGTGTTCTCATGGAAAATAGGGGAGCAAGCAGAGGAAACCAAATAAAGTAGAGCCATTGATGGTTGAGTTTTGCACATAAGAATAAAAAAAAAACATTTAAGTGAGTCTCAACAAGTCTCTTATACATGCTGTCACTGTCAGCATGCAAATCCATTTTTCTATGAGAGTTCTGGAATTTAAAAGCTGGGCACAATGGCATATGCATGCAATGTAAATGCCAGCACTTTGGTGACTGAGGCAGGAGAATTGTGAGATTCTATCCAGCTAAAGCTCATAGTAAGAACCTGTTACAAGAAGGGAGGGGCATGAAATGAAAGAAAGAAATGAGAAAGGAAAGGGGTTGGAGAGAGAAAAGAAGGAGGGAAAAAGCACAAATGAAAAGAAGTACTAGTAAAAAGACAGAATTATTTAAATTAGCATTACAGTCAGTAAAACTCATAAAATGTTAGACATAAGTTTAACAAAGTGTGTGAAAGAATTATATAGTGAAAATTTTAAAATATGATTGAAAAAGGTTTTACGACATTCAAACCAATTGAAACACACTACATTCTTGGTTTAGATATTAATATTCACCAAAATCATCTATTGTGTTAGCAGGCTGTCTTCCAAGTTCCATATACCTTTCCAATAGTCCTCGAGAGCCTGATCTTAAATCTAACTTGGAGAACTCAAAGGAGCCATTGGGATAGGAAAGCAACCATGAAAACAACAGTAGATTTGAAGGATACACACTTTCCAGTTTTAAAACTTAAAACTAACATCTGTACATACATGTTGATGGATAAAATCGATTGAGAATCAAAAAATATACTAATGCAGTTTATAAGGGAACAAAGAATATTTATAAAGGAACAAAAAATGTGGATACAACTTGATACAGAATATGAACATGCAAAAAAATGACATTGATCTGTTTTTCCTGTGTGTTCATGCTCATGTTCACATATGTACAACATCATGCTGTGTACAAAAGTTATCTTGAAACAGATTAAATGAGTCCCCATATGCACCTGTACATATGTGAACATGCGCATGAACACACAGGAAAAACAGATCAAAAGACACTAGAACTAGAACCAGAGCTAAAAGTCACAAAACATTTAGAACTGAATAGAGACATTTGCTTTTATGTCCTATGGATCTTTTACATGCCATACTGAAAACATATATATGATAAGTAGATACCCTAACTTCCCAAAATTAATGATCTGACCAAAAGTAATCAATAAATGAAATCAACAAAAATGAAAAGTTATAAATAATAGTAACACTTATTTGCAGTTCACGTATCAGACAGATTTAGTATTCAGCATATTTTTTTAAAGGGAAAACCCAATTGAAATTGGGAAGATTTTGATTAGACCCTTTCTCAAAGAAGGCATAAAAATGGACAGAGGGTGCTGAAAAAATGTATCTCTCTAGTCAGGAGGGAATGGAAATTAAAGTCAGTAAGATATGTCTATTATGTTTAGTAGGAGGGTTGTAATAGAGGAAATAAATAAAATAACATGCTGAGCAGATGGAGAGAAATTGATGGGGTTGCTTATATAGGAGAGTTGCTTTCTGAAACAATTTCTCAGCTCCTAGAGCACTAAAGACTAAGTTATCATATAAGCAAGCAACCCTCGATGTACACACAGTCAGGAAGTTCCAAGACATGTCCACACACTCTTGTCCAAGATTATCCACTGCAGAATAAGAGGGCACCACATGTCAGACCTACAGATGGATTTCATTGATGATTTTTTTCTGTGTTTTTCTTTATTGCTGATGACTGAAACCAGAGTCTCACACTTGCCAGGCAGATACTGAATTACATCCATAGTTCTTCACCCAGTGATGCTGGAATAGGTGAGATATATCCATGCGAGGAAATCTATCTCACTGTAAAAATAAAGTACTAATTCAAACTGTTGTGTTACTCTTTCTGGAGAGACATGAACAATCACCTGATCACTTAAACATGGCACCAAACACAGGTCAAGGTAATGGTTCCATCAAAGTCCTCCTCATTGAAGCAATTTTATGATTCACCCCATTTATACTAAATATACAAAATTGACAAGTCTCTAGAAAACAATAGTAGCTAACAGGTTTTTATTACCTGAGGGTAGAACTGCATAAAATGTGTAGTCATGTGGATAAAATCTGACATAAAGCAGAACTGGAAGGAAGAAAGGAAAGAGCTTTCCTTTGGGTCAGACATCCCTTTCACTAGCACACACACACACACACACACACACACACACACACACACAGAGAGAGAGAGAGAGAGAGAGAGAGAGAGAGAGAGAGAGAGAGAGAGAGAATGAGACTTTCAAATGAAAGTCTCTGGAGGGATTCTCTTCTACAGCAATTGCTGGTCCAATCTCCAGGCAGCCTGAGTATTGTTATAACCAAGGAGAATTGGTGTCAAAATCAATTATGTAACTGGATTTATCTTACCTTTAAATGTCCTTTTCTTCCTGGGGTTCCTGGGATGCACACTTATAGACATCCCCAATTTAGTGCTCATTCCTGAAGAAATATATTTGTCTTTGGGGATTTGTATTGGTATTAAGGGGACAAAGGCATAGAAGGTGACCTTGTATACATAATGGTTTCACAGAGCAGAGTTTTAAAATGTAGTGGTAACTTTTGTATGTGTGTGAAGCTTTATGAATGTATTAGAAACCATAGAAAGCACATTTGAATATGTGACTCCAAAGTTGGCTAATTATATTTCACTGAAAAGTAAAGTTATGTGAGGTCAAGGCTAGCACAGACAGAGGATTTAGAAGGTGATCCACTTAGATTCATTCTACCTGGAGGGAAATGCAGCAGCTAGAGAGACAGCACAAAAAGAGTCCTGGCTGCTGTGGGTCTCCATCACTGCTATATTCTCCACCTCCATGAAATGAGCAAGCTCTTTTCATGAATACAACTCCTATCAAACCTTGTGCTAGTCAAGAATTTCATGACTGCTGCCTTTAGAAACAACTGACTTACTAACATAGGGGCTTTCGGAAACTTTGCAATTGTTTTCCAGCTCCTTTAAACACATGGCTCTGGAGGAACGGAGATTGATAGCTCCTGAGCCTACTGAAGCAGATGTTCTGAACAGGTGCTCATTTGGACCAAGCAATCACCCTTGCAAACAGCCACCACCTCCTTCAGTGCATATGAGACCATACTGAATTCTGCTTGCTTACTCAAATTTCCTATTTTGTAGGCAGTTAAGTAAAATGCACTTACATACTGGGTTTTTTTCCCCCAGATTTTTGCTATTATGGTTTGAAATTCTAAATGAATTGTAATGCATTGACTTAGGAATTGGATTCAGTTGTGCTATGGTAGGAATATCAACAGAAGGTTCCTGTTTCAAGTCCCGGAAGAACATTAAGACAAGCTCTCAGTGGTTGGGTCGGAGAAGTATTATGAAATATATATGTACAGTTACTTGGCTTCACATGAAAGTTAAGAGAGAGATGGGTATGGGGGCTTATGCCAAGTAGTAGTGGGTACCTTATGGCTCAAAGTAATAGTAGAAGAAAGCTGTGTGAGAAGTAGGAAGTGTGAATCATTTGTGATGTAGACTGCAACATGAAGTTGTGAAGAGACTCCATGTGAATTCTGACACAGGGGACTTGTGTAGCAGTCTGAGCAATGGGAATTGATGCCATCAGCCTGAAAAGAGGGAGAGTTAGCCCGCCCCACACCCATCCACCAGGTAATGAGTCTGAAAGAACAGGCTTCATCATGAGTGAATTTTTCTTTCATAAATGAGGGTTCAGTCAGTACAGAGCTTATCTTGCATGCATGAGGACTGGAATACAAAGCCCAGAAAAAGCTCTTGAAAAAGCTGGGTATGGAAGTGGGTGCTTACAATCTCAATACTAGAGAAGGGGAGACAGGAGGGTTCCTGGAGAAAGAAGGGGTCCTATGCCCGAGGAAGAATGCCTCATGAGGTCCCCTACCTTCTATATGTACCAGCACACACATGAACAGTGTGCACATAAGCACCAAAAAGAAAAGAAATGGGGAGAAAGGAAATTATCAAGGCAAAAACCAGGGAAAGCAGAAGAGGAAAGAAGGAAAAGACTTCCCTTGAAGACATGAAAAGGAGAGAAGGGTGAGAAAGGACAGCATGTGTCCTGTTATCACCTGGGAATGGCCAGGTTCTTGACCATAAACATGTGATAACAGCAAAACTAAACAGGCAAAGCATGGGAATTCCTCTTGATCTAGCAGGCCTGAGATCTTGGACAAATGACTCTTGAGAAAATAGACCTATTTCTCTATAAGGCTATGAAATTTGAACATTTGTTACAGTGCACAGCAGAAAAGGCACGGGTGCTAGTTAGAACTAAGGGTTATTTCTCTTATTATTGTATAACATTTATTTAGTGAGCCCAAGTGTGAAAATCAGATGACTGTTGGGGTGTTCTCTTTCTCCACTATGTAGGTATCAGGAATTAAATTCAGAAGGCAAGGGTTGGCCCAGGCATCTTTCTGCTCAAGGACATTATTTCAATCTCATCAGGCTTAGGTAAGAAAGTGTGTCACTTTGAGCAATCATTGAATGGGAGAAAAATGGTCACTGTGACAAAAAATGTGTAATAAAGAAAAAAGATGAACCTTAGGATCATGCCTTAAATATCAGTGACCTACTTTTGTCAACTTTCAGAAATTTCAGTTATTGATATTAAAGGAAATTAGCAAGGTTTCATGATGTAATAACAAGTTCCTTGCAATATGAGGTGATGACCAGATTAACGTTGGCCCCCTTTTTCTATAAGTAGTGCTATAAATTGTAGCCCATGCATAAAAGAAACTTCCATACAGTAGGCCTGAACAGGGCATAGAAACAGGCCAAGTAGAGTGGGGATCCCACCTCCTCAGGTGGGTCCTACATCCTCAGCATCTCCAAGGATGACCTTGGTGGAGGCAGAAATTCCAGAATGGAGTTTTGGTTCCTGTTTCTTTGTTGTCTCCTGTGACTAAGTGACTGAAAGTGAGAGGAACCACCAGGGTACTTGGTTGGACAAATTGGACTGACTCTCTCTCCTCTCCTCTCCTCTCCTCTCCTCTCCTCTCCTCTCCTCTCCTCTCCTCTCCTCTCCTCTCCTCTCCTCTCCTCTCCTCTCCTCTCCTCTCCTCTCCTCTCCTCTTCTTCCTCTTCTCTTCTCTTCTCCTCCTTCTCTTCTTTCTTCTCTTCTTCTTCTTCTTTTCTTCTTCTTCTTCTTCTTCTTCTTCTTCTTCTTCTTCTTCTTCTTCTTCTTCTTCTTCTTCTTCTTCTTCTTCCTCTTCCTCTTCATCCTCCTCCTCCTTTCTTCTTCCTCCTCCCTCTTCTTCCCCCTCTCTCTCTTTCTCTCCTTCCTTCTGATTTCCTTAATTTCCACTTATAAACTTGAAATACACTCTCAAAAACCTACCTTCTGTGGTTCATGAAGTTTATTCTTTAAATTCAAATTATAAGAAAAGTGAAGGGCCTGTGGAAAGTTGCTGAGGCTTTGCACTATGAAAGACCAGGTGAAAGTGCAGCTTCAGTTGCAGTTGATGGCCCAAGAATGAAGGGATTATGCAAAAAAGTTTAGGCTGGTACCTCAGGAGGAAGAGAGCCTATGAGAGGCTACAAGAAAAGCTTAATTGCAGCAGAAGACCCCAGTGTTAACATTCTGTCTCAGCTCTGCCCCATAGTTACCTGGCAATAGCTAGGTATGCCTGACTCATTATAAAAGGGGTTGATTGCGCCCTCCTCTCTCTCCTGCTCCTCTCTTGCTCTTGCCTTCCTGCTCCTGCTCTCTCCCCATTCCCTTCCCTCCTCTCTCTCCACTTCCTCATGACCAGCCTCTACTACCCTCTCTACTCCCTTCCCCATGACCTGAATAAATTCTATTCTATATTACACCATCATGTTGCTGGTCCCTCAGGAGGAAGGTGTGACTCAGCATGGGCCTGCCTAGGCACCCCTTTCCCCCACACCTCAGCACACATTCACCAAATCATATTCCTCCTCCCTTTATATCTTTATTAACACATCATCCAGTGTATTGGAGATTCCAGTACTATGAGATGATCACCAAGAACAGTGTGGTATGGAATTAACCAGAGCCTAGAGTGCTACTTAAGGCAGAGCTGGAGAAGTGACCCAAGTTCTTTGGGGAAGTCCAGAAGATCATGTGTGGTCCCAGACACTGGATCAAGAAGGTCTAAAGTTAAAGTTGCCTTGGATATCCTGAGATATTAGAGATGTGGGATACCTGTTGAGGAAAACTGCAAACAGGGAATGGAACCAGCCCAAGAGAAAAGTTTACTGTAGTCAACAAAGATGAAAGGGTTCGTAAATGTAAAGACAGCTTTTGCACTGTTACATCAGACATGAGTCTGAGTTTGCTCAACTGTTTTTTTTATGTGGCTTTGGTCCATTATTTCCTCGTGGATAGGCTTGGAATGGTAATATGTTTCCTATGGTATTGGAGGTATGTGATCTACTTTTTTGATTTTGATTTTATAAGTGATTACAGTTAAGTGTATGAATCTCAGAAGAGACTTTGTACTTTTTACTTTTGTCATTTTTGAGACTGCTATAGACTATCTGGACTTTCAAAGTTGGACTAAATGTGTTTTTCAGTATACTATGGATAGGTATAGCCCACATGGACTCATGTGTTTGGACAAGTTTATGGGAACCAGGGAATAGAATGTTGTGTTTGAATATGCTTGGCCTAGAAGTGTGTCTATTAGGAGCTATGGCCTTGTTGGAGGAAGTGTGTCATTGTAGGGGTAGTAGGCTTTGAGACCCTCCTCCTAGATGTCTGAAAGACAGCCAGCCGTCTTCTGTTTGCCTTTGGGACAAGATGTAGAAGTTTAGGCTCTTCCAGCTCCAGGTCTCCCTGGAAACTGCCATGCTTCCTGCCTTGATGATAATGAATTTAACCTCTGAACCTATAAGGCAGCCCCAATTAAATGTTCTTTATAAGAGTTGCTTTGGTTATGGTATCTCTTCAAAACAATGGAAACCTTAGCTAAGACATGCAATTTTGTGGGCCATGGAGTTTTCTGGGATGTTATTCCTTTAGGTATGCTGTCCCATTCTCAAAGAAAACCAGTAATTTTATATTACCATACCCAACAGAAACTTCTACTCAGCCTTAATATAATGTGATAAGAGATTGATGCAATCACATCTTTGTGTGGAAGTTAAATGTGTAAGAATCACACTAATTCTCCAAATGAAACATATGTGAATCTGTATATGGCCACTTGGTTAAGATGCTGGGTTTTATGTACCTGAACGTGGGCTAAGGAGCTATGGATTCCCCACAGGCAAACACTCTTCCCCTACTTCCAAGCAGGATTCTTCACTCTCATTATTGTATCATGTTTTTGTTGTCTATTAAGAGATTACAGGACAAATGATATTGTGTTTAAATGATTTCAAACAAAAACGAATGAATTCTTTAAAATATTTTATTACTTCTTTTGAAACAATGTCTTATTTTGTAGCCCTGGCTTGCCTGAAACTTGCTATGAGGACAATATTGACCTTAAGCTCATAGACATCTGCCTGTCTCTACCTGGTGAGTGCTGAGATTAAAGGTGTGCACTACCATATCCAGTCAATGATATTTATTGATTGCTTGAGGATGGTGATGATGATGATGTTGATGATGATGATGTTGATGATGATGATGATGATGATGATGATGATGATGATGATGATGATGGGTTTTTTATGGTAGGGGTCCTCTGTGTAGTGCTGGCTATCTTGGAACTTACTCTTTAGACCAGGCTGTCCTTGAACTCAGAGATTCACCTGCCTCTCTCTCCCAAGTGCTGGAATTAAAGATATATGTCACTATTAGTTAAGATTTTAGTTTTAATTATCTGTCAGTGTATGAGGTGTACACATGTGTGCTCATGTTTGGGGAAGACAGAAGTGTCAGATCCTCTGAATCTGGAGTTACAGATGATTTTGAGGTGGCTCATGTGCATTCTCAGAAGCAAACTCAGGTTTTCTGAAGAACAGTTTTTAATTGCAGCCAGTGACCCATCTCTCCTGTACCCTCAAATGAATATTATAAGGAGTTAATAAGAAAGTTCCTTCAGAAAACCAGTATCTTGGGCAATTAATCAAATGGACTAGGTTTGATTTTGTTGATATTAAAGGAGAGAGAGAGAGAGAGAGAGAGAGAGAGAGAGAGAGAGAGAGTCCTAAAGTTGGGAACAGATTCAAAGAAGCAGGTAAAATGATTGCCATCCAGAATAAAGGTTATTCTGGAGACAAACAAGGCTCACTAAATTTCTCACTATGGTCCTGTGTATTCTTCAAGCCATTTGCTGACACTAATGAACTCTTCAGCTGCCCTATATAATGGACTTTAAGCCAAGATTATGGTGTCAGTTTAGAGAGCTGGAGAAGGACAACCTCAGTGTGTCTCTATTAAACTTGACTCTTGAGCTTCCAGAGGTCAATTCAAACAGCTCTCCCATGCCACAGACAACATCATGGGTGGGAAGAGTGAAGCTGAGTTTCTGCTACTTACTTAAGTTTGGCTCCTCTCTTTTATTATTATTAATATTATGATCAATAATTAAGATTTACTAGTGTGGCTTACTGAGACTTTGATAACTCTTCTAAATTTGTTCAGTTTACAATTTGCCTGTATAAAACGGAGCTAGTGACCACACTTATCCAGTAGCTGTATTAAATGTTAAGACTACGAGTTAGTAGATTCTAGTGCCTAGTATACATTAAGTAGTTAATTCATTCTTTCTACTATGATTGGTTTTACTTTGCTAGTAATTAAAAAGTAGGTATGCTGCCATAGCTTATGCACATTTACAAGTAGATATTCAGAGTAGGGTGGCTTATATCTGAAATTCCAGAGATTGGGAGGCTGAGATAGGAGAATCCTGAGGTCAAGGCAGGTCTTCCCTACACAGAGAAACCTTATGTAAAAATTTACAGAGATAGTATATGCATGCATGAGATACATTATGAAATAAAACTGGGGATGGGGTGGGCCTCAATGCTAGCTAGAAATAATTATAGCTGTAGTAGAATTTGATATCAAATTGAATAAGGGAAAATGGAAGATGATTGAACATTTCACAGGCTTTACAGGAAGTTAACATCATTTTAGTAACCTGAAGTGAGCCTGATACTATGAATCCTTTATACTTTGCTCAGACTTCTCAAGATTGCTTTTGGTATTTGGGTCTTTTAAATTTCAAGTTTATATCTGTTTAGTTCTGAAAAGAATCATATTGATATATGGGTGGTGACAATATTGATTCCATACACCACTTTGAGTACTATTGGTAATTACAAAGCAGAATACAGAATCCACAGACAGATGGATAAAGGAAATGTGATACATCTACACAGTAGAACACAGTCAACCATTAAATAAAAAAAATAAGTAAAGCATGAATTACTGTCAGGTGTGACAACAGGGGAAAGACTTAAGGAAGCATTACGGAAGCCAGCAACAGAAAGACACAGGGAAAACCTCAAACATTGATCTCTGAGAAGTTGGACTTGGATACCCAGGAACGGAGGATTATGTTCTGTGGTGGAGAGGTCAGACAATGTCTACAGTATTATTGTTATATGGTGTTTGAACCCAGATCACACAGACAGAAGGACTCAGCCCTGCTATTCTATTAAGCCATGAGATGAATATAATTAACAGGACATTATATATCTCAAAATAGATACAAAAGAAGGATCAGTACTCACTTTAAAAGATTAAGGAGCTACCCTTAATTACCTTGCTAATTACCAAGTTCATCACTACCTATTGCATACATCAATCAACCAACCATATTTTATGCTATAAATGTGGAGTGCAAGCCATTAATAAAACACCAGATGATGGAACCATTCTGCCTTAAGGGAATCATCAGAAAAATGGCCAGGAAACCCACAGTTCCAACAAAGGACTGCTGAACCTGACAGAGCTGCAGTCCTGCCACCTGGTGACCCCAGACTTGGTCTAGAACTGAGCTTTGATCAACCTGGACTACCCTGATTTACATAAACTTGATTTGCATGGCCCTGATTTGCAACATGTTGATTTGCATGGCCCTTATTTACATGCCAGATGTTGCACAACTGGAAATAAATTACATTCACAGTAGCTTACACTAATCTCTCAGAACTGCACACCTGTCAGGCTTTACTAGTCTTCTGCTGGTGGAGCATCATGACATCCCAGAAACCTGCACAAAGAGAAACTCATTGGCAAGGCAAAAGCACTTCTTTCAAAGGAGAGTCCCTATATCCCATTGCCTTGACTGCAGTGGTATTAGAGTTACTTTCCAGCCTGTTACTCTTTTTTTCAGTGTGCAAACAAATAAACAAATTTTCCTCTACTGACCAAAAGGATTAATTTAATTTATTTTCTGCCTGCTGGTGTGCTGCCTGACTACCAACTCTACTACAATAAATATGCATGTATTTTATATTTCAATCTTACAAATAGAATCACACATCAAATCTCTAATAACTTGAATATCAACTAAGGAAAGAGAAAAGTCACTTGTACAGCTTCTTATTCTTGGGGAATTAAAAAACACTGAAATAGACAGGATCAGATAAAGGAAGTTGGTTCCATGTCAAAGTCTTGCAGCATCTCAACTGAGATACAGAGGCACATGATGGGCTACAAGGATAGAGTAAATCATAATCTTTTCTCAATTAATTCCTGTTTGAAAAGATCTGAATTCCTCTACTCCTCTACTCTTGATAAATTATTCATGGAGGTAAAGTAAAGCACAAAATATCACCAAATAATGCAGGTTAATCTATATATTATTTTAGTAATATCCCTTTTGTCATAAATCATTTGGGCTGTGAAATAATTAAAAATATAGCTGTGCTTTTTAATGAGAAACTTCCTTGAAGTTGAATGCAAGATAGGGAACTACCCTCAAGATAGTCTGCTGTGGGAAGGGGGCTTTGGAATTTTTTGAAATGTGTGGGCAGGTTTAGACTCATAAGATATAGGGCTAACATCCTCAAGTAAGTGACCATTAATAAGGAACATCAAAAGCCAACATCTAAATGAATATGCTACTACTGTCTAGTAAATGATTCATTTAGCTATAGTGTTCACACTAAAATAGATATTTTATATTCTATTTTATATAAAATAGTCCTATTTATATTCATTATTCATATTAATTAATTAATATAAACAAACATGTTTGTTAATGCTAGCCTTGTATAGGAGCTTGATGACCTGACTATACCCCAAAGCCACACAGTGGAAAGAGACATCTGACAATTGTCCTCTGACATCCATCTGAATTCATGGGAAGGGGTATCTTCACCCATAAACAAACAAACACATAAATAATTAAATGTAAAAATTAAAAAGTAATCACATGGCTATATCAAATAGTATAACACATGGCACTCAGTTTGCACATATTATTTTGTGCTAAACAACCTTGAAGCTGAAACTTTTATTTATCTGGGCAAAGGAATTTTGCACATTGTTCTCCCCAAGGGCTCAAAATCCAATTACCCCACAAAGATCACAGCGTCCTAAAGGACAGATGTTGGGATGTAATGAGAATCACACTTGATAAAAGTGCATATGAATGGGGAAGTCCTGTTACCTGTGCTTCTCTGCCAGGTCTTTTCTTTCTCATTGGTATAAGCTTCTACAATCCATCAATCAGGAGAATTAATGATGTGCCTAGAAATTTAAGCCATATGGAGATGATCAAGGCATCATAAATCTTGTTAGAGCAGATAAAGCCTGAAGAAAGGGACTGATAATGCAGCAATCAACTTTCAAAGCTACCTGCTTGCCCTGAATAACATGTCAGTGATTTAGAGGAGAGAATATGCCAATGGGGAAGTGGGTATGGATTCTCAGGAACAAAGGAGTAGAAGTGATATGAGTCTTCTTGGGGAGATGGGTAGTGAGACACCTTCAAAAGAAGGCCCATTTATAAAAACACTCCATGCTTGCTATCGAGTAGCTTGAGGTGTGCCTCCAGAATAAAGCACCTATAGATAGAGATCTGATTGTTGAATTTTGTGATTCCCCATTCTACTTTCTCTCTTTCAATTACCTGCCCTTACTTTATGCCCCTTCAGGAAAGAGAACATAAATTCTAGATAGATAATTCCCAAGTCAGAGATGAAGACCTGCAAGCAAACCTGAACCAATAGTTCTAAGAATAATTCTGCTTAAAATTTCTAGGAAAAAATGATCTTCCTTAACAAAATATAGGCTATAGGGAAGTACTTTCTGCTAAGTATATTTAGATGCTGTTGTGCAAGAGGATATTGATGATGATTGCAGAAGCCTCCGTTGTATAAGGATAATTCAAGACCAATGAATATGCAAAAGCTGATGTGAGAAAGCCCCAGAAGGCTGGCTAGCATTCTCTATGCCATGTATCTGTGAAACTTGGACTAGAAATATCCACCGTGAACTCTCTTGTGACATCTTCCAATAAAGATTTATTTATGCAAATGTTTCTCAAAGTTTAATGTATGGAAAAAGATATATCACTTGTGTTGGAATCCAAAAACAGTCACTGTTCCAGATAAGTACATCTTAGCCCCTTTCCTCTCCACCCTCATCCTTGGTTCAAAGATCTTTACTGCTAAAGGTAGAAACAGAGGCTGTGTCATGAGCCTCTCTCTGAGACTGGAAATCGTTATCTGGATTCCAGAAGAATGACAGGAACCAAGAGAGCTGACATGCCTTGGGTTGTTCGACACCTCCTGACCTAAGAGGGCTCCAAGAAATGGGGGGGGCGGTGATTGCGGAATGGGCGGAGGGAAGAGGACTTATGGGACATATGGTGAGGGGGGAACTGGGAAAGGGGAAAGCCTTTGGAATGTAAACAAAGAATATAGAAAATAAATTTTTAAAAATGGTCAAAAAAAAAAAAAAAAGAATGAATCCTCAAAGTCACACGCTCCATTGCTTCCTCACAGCAGGCAAGAAACAGGGATGGTTTGACCACATGATCGAGTTGTGAAACCTTATGTTTTCTCTGAAAACTATAAGAAATGTTTCCCCATGCTGCTCTGTGGCTATAGCTCTCAAAAGAGCCCCTGACATATTGCTGTCTTTCTGTTTGATTCCCTGTGGCATTAACAATTCTTTCAATAAATGTCTTAGCAAAGAGGACAAGCCTCATCTGTGCCCTCCTACTTGGCGGTCTTGGAGATAATTCTGATTCTGTTTCCTGCAGGGTGGTGCCTGAGATTTGACAAATGAAACAAATTTCCAGGAGGCTGCTAAGCACCTACCTAGACACAGGAATTGAAGCTACTTTGAATTTGACATTTGCTTACTTACAGTCAGAAGAATAGCAGAAGATAGCTCTTCATGAAGAATCATTTACTCCACAGTTTAACCCAACTTATTGGAAGAATGTTGTAAATTCAGAATTGAGCTGAAAACTGTGATGGAGACTCAGAGGCATCACAAACTGACTTTACTCTCTAGTCCTATTTTGATTCACTGCACGATGCCAGGGAGAAATTGTTTAACCCCTCTGAATTCTGATTCACTTTTATCAGAGGGCAATGCTGTTGACATCAAATGCTTGAGTTTATGTGGCAAACAGCCCACATTTGGAACAAAGGTGAGTTTCATTGCCTCGCAGCTGTGGGCAGGGAAGAATTCTGCTTTCTCAAGTAAAACTTATGTCAAATGGGTTAAATGAAATTGTGTTAGTATCACCAGGCTAACAGACAATGAAGATATTTGAAAGAGAAACTTGTGTCCTCATTCTGAATCAGATTGCTAAAACAATGGATGAAAGAAACTGGGATTGGTTCAGAATCTCATCCTGGAAGAAATAGCCAGAGGAGGGACTTGTCTTCCAGAAGACTTCACTCAGTCCTAAGAACTTGTCAGAGCATTGTTCAGGATGAAACTGAAACCCAGACAATGATGGGTCAAATACAGTCCTTTAGAACACATTTGTCCTGCCTTTGAGATAATATTTGTGTGTGTGTGTGTGTGTGTGTGTGTGTGTGTGTGTGTGTTTTCTTGATATGTTTATACTTCTGTAAGCAGGTGAATGGAGGGCAGAAGACTATCCTAGATGTTGGTCCTTGAGTCCTACTGGGTTTGAGATAGACTCTCTTCTCTTTCTCCTCTGTGTATGGCATGCTAACCAGGCCAGGAACTTCTGAGTTTCACCAGTCTCCACATCTGCACAGACCAGATGCTCTGGGATTACAGAGATGTGCCACTGTGTCTAACTTGATGTAGGTTCCAGGGAGGTCTACTCGTGTGTGTGGCGTGGCCGGATGAGCCATGAGAGGTGTTGTACCATTTTTATTAAAAATGTTTCTTCTAGCAACTGCTGGGATTTTGCAAAATGAATTAAATTGCTGTTAACAGATATAATTAGTGGTAACACAAATCATGTTCTATCATTGGTTAACCATGGGAGGAAATGAACGCTTGTATGTCTGACTGGATTTTAAACTCCAAAATCTGTTTTCTGGATGTTTAACAAAAAAGATGTTGTGAGATGTTTTATGTTTACATGTTTCATCAGCAGAAGTCTTTCTCCATGCTTATGGCTTACTTAGTATGACTCTGGAATAAACTTGGAATAAAGACTGAGCAAGGATAATTACTAATGACCTCCACAGAATATAGTCATGGCCATGTGAGCATATGGTCACAAGTAGGGATGGATTTTATTTAACTCCAGATTAAAAGTTGAGTTCTCCCCCTTCACACACACATATTCATGTGTAGATGCCAGAGTTCAGCACTAGGTATCCTCCTCTGTCTCTCTACAACTTGCTTTCTGAGACACGGTCTCACAGTGTTACCTAGTGTTTCATCATTCAACCAGACGGGATAGCTAGCAAACAGCAAATATGGTCCCTAGCCCTGAAATGACAAATTTGACTGTCCATCTCAGCTCTTTACCCGGGTGCTGGAGATCCAACATTGACCCTTGACCTTTCAATGTCAGTACTTTTGATTCCCTTCAGCTCTTACCAAACATGCCATTATTATGATTCATCTTTCCTCTTGATATTAGGAGTTCACTCAGGTAACTCCTAATATAACTCAGCAGTAGGCTGAGCTAGCCTTAACTTGTGGAGGTAAAATGAATAAGTTATTCTCAAAACTATCTGGGATTGTAAATTCAAATGTGACTCAGAGTGGGTGGCATGACTTTACAACAATACAGAGCTGCCATGACCATAGGTGTCTGACTTGATTATTGCTTTGATTTATACTATTTACTTCCTCGACACATAAGTGTGGATATGTTACAAGTATCATAGAAACTCAGTTTTATTTTCATAGATTGTCTGGGAATACTGAAATCTCAGGCTATGTTGAGATTGTGTGCTAGTGTGTGTAGGACACAAAGCATATATTTAGCATTTTGTATAGATTTTAAACAGAAAAAGTTGATTCAAGTCTGGAGAGGAACCATAGCTTCAAATTGAAAATGGTGGCCCAGACAGGAAGCAGGCAGAGAAAGGTTGATCCCTGTGAGTTTGAGGCCCGCCTGCTCTATATTAGTATCGAGCCTGCCTGAGCCACTGAATGGGATCCTACCTCAAATTACCACATCACATCACATCACATCAACATATCATAGCATCAAAACATAACAACATTTTTTAAGAGAAGAAAGAAACCATACTTTTATTTTTGTGTTATTTTCTCATTTCATAATATTCACAGTAATAAGTTGTTCTGGAAAGCAAACTTTGCCCCTTAAAAGCAGGTCCTTTGTCCACAGCTGGCATATATATAGTTAACTTTGCAAAGCAATGCCAGGGTGTGAGAGTGGAAGCTGAGAGGGACAAAAGGAGGAGGAAGCAGAGGAATGTGTAGCTGTGGTCACTGGGGGCCTCAGGAGCCTTCCCAGAACCACAAATCACATATGCAGGAGAGGCAATAGCTACCTGCTGCTGTCTTCCAGTAACTGGGTTTCAGTGGGGGAGTTGAACCTGTGTGCAGGCACTGTGCCTAGCAGTCATCTTTCCTCTTGGAGAATTCCAAAACCAGATTGTCGAGGTCAGTCATCATACCTAAGAGCTCCGATCACACTTAAGAAAGACTGGTTGTTACAAGAGACAAAGGATGTTAGGTCATATGTGGAGAGACAGAGAGTAGCTCTTCCATGATTCTTAAATAGAAGCTATGTGCCTTCAGGACCCAAGAGACATGGCAGAAACTCATTTATCAGTAACTTTATTTAAAATATTAATTTGTGTGTGACACACACACACACACACACACACACACACACACAAACACACACACACACACCTGCTTTGCTGTAGGGGCTCCATGGGCATGAACTTTCTTACAAAGGCAAGAAGAGAGTATAAATCAACTCTAACTGGAATTTAAATACTGTTGTAGCTACCAGTGTGGATACCTGGACCCTCCACAAGAGGAGCAAGTGCTCTTGACTCTGGAAGCATTTCTCTAGTCTTGTAACTCCCATTTGCTCCTCTGGTAAGAAATTGTTCAAATAGTTCTCTACCTGCTAGAGACCAATGCCTAAGTCTCTCCTGAAGGCCCATGGCTTGATCCATTCTCCATATGGTATCTTGTCAGTTCTTAAGCCTCCGCATTCTTATAACTCTATTGAAATCACCTTTGATGAGAGTGCCTGTGCTGATCTAGAAGCCAAGGTTCAGGTTTTGAATTGCAGTCTCCTCCTTTCACACCTTAGAGAACACAGCAGAGCAATGCAACCTACTTTATATGGTTTGAAGGTAAAGTGTTCCCATTGGTTCACATATTTGAACACTTGGTCTCAGCTGTCAGTGCTGTTTGGAGATGAGCAGGAGGGTTAGGGAACATTAAGGAGGTGGCACCTTGCTGGAGGAAGTACAGCAGCAGGGGCAGATGTTTTTCTGGGGGGGGGCATTACAGCCTGGCCCTACTGCTTATTCTTTCTCTGCTTCCCTACAGCTAGCCAGGCTTCAATTCTCTGGAATTGACAATTCTCCTGAATTGGCAATTCTTGCCAGGTGAAACAGTAAGCTTAAAATAAACCTTTCTTCCCTAAGTTGCTTTTGGTCACAGTGATTTATCCTAGCAACACAAGAGCCACTAATACGCAATTTCTTGGTCCTTATTTACTGAGTGTGTAATGCTCTCAATGAGAGTAGGAAAAACAAATTTGCTTTCAAGGGAATTTCAAAGGTTACATGTTCCTTTCTGAGTTAATATGCCTGAAGACTCTCACCATAGAAATGTAAGTCTGACTTGAAACTTTATTTTAATATGGAGAAATTATCATTGAGGAAGCTTGCCATTGAAGCGTCAGGCAACCCTCTGAATTTGTGAATATGCGGAAAGTCATTGGGATGCAACTGAGGAAAAAGTATAAAAAGTTCTATCCTATTCTACAATCCTACAATAGAAAGTAGGAGCAGACACCAGTGAGTGTTCCATTTGTGTGACACGTCCCAGTCACAAAATCCCCCCCCCAAATCACAGAGAGGACAGCTCTCCATCTTCCTATTAAACATGTTTTCATGTGAGATCAGGTGGTGGTGCTGTGAGGTGAACGTGGTCCCAGACAAGTGACTTTCACATTACAAACTGTATTAAATTAATCAAAAAATAGATAAACATTGATAATAACTGTAAACAAGAGAAATGGTGGACAGGAAAAGGTAAACACTTTAAATGTTACTCAAATAGACATTCAATAAAACCACATCTTTCAGACAACATAATTATTTGCATCATAAAAATCTCTAGTGGTTGAATTCTAAAATACTGATTAAAAAGCTTCAGTTGGACTTCAAATCAGCCTAAAAAGAAACTTCCATCTTAATAAAATAGGCAAAACTTTCCTTGGAAACATTACAACCTATTTTGTTAAAAAATGTGTTCACTATCCTTGAAAAAGACCTAAAATGGGTCTTACTGGAGAGGGCATCTTTCCCTTATTAAATTGAATGTAATGGAGCAGAGAAGACACAATTGCAAAGCACTGAAGAAAAAAGACAACCAGCCTTCAAGTCAGTCCCAGGACCACACCTCAGAATCCTGGGCTGTGCAGTTGATGAAGCCCAAGGTGGTTGGACAGATTCTTTACTTTCGAATCTTTCTTCCTGGTTTTCAGAGGACAGAGAAACCCATATTTGTCAAAAAACAGATTTTAAGCTGTGAATAGACATTCCACCACTTGGATTTTCTGAGCATCGGACTTTAGTTTCAGACTTTGCAACATCTTCTGGAAGGTCTGTTGTAGGGACTGAAATCATATCTGACATCCATCACCATAACTACCTGCCCTCTCATGACTGAAGTCCGTACAGTTAAGTTTAATTTTCATTCTCAGTTAATAATTGCTCCAAACTGACACACTGTAGGATTTGGTACCCCGTATGCTGTCCATTTAAATGCTATACCACATAGTGCTATTTGTGTTCTGGGGGTGGAATGTAATAAAATGAATAAAAATGATTTCTTTTATTTCTTATAATAGGGCTTAGTTAAACAGCAACAGATGGATCGAGCAGGCATGGAATGCTAAGTAGACTCTGGGAAAAAATGAAATAATTCTTATTTCTGCTTTTATAATGAAAATGAGAATTGGCTTTACTGCACTAAGAGTTGTGAAGTAAAAGATCTGCGTGTTTAAAAAAGACTTCTTGACCAAGAGAGCAAAATGCCACTCAGTGGCACTGCATTTGTTTAACAAAATTTCTTTATCAGAAACTATAATTTAATATTTAATATCTAATTTACATGTGACAAGATATCATATTCAAAAAAGTAAACTGCAACTAGAAAACTATTAACCACTAGAAACAATACCAAACACAACCCAAACACTTATAGGAAAGCAATTGCTAGAATCTGAACTGGAAACAAAAGGGTCTCATCATATTTGGCTCATTAAAGAAGCATCCATTGCAGCCTGTAAAAGAGTTTCCACTGTAATTCATTAAAGTTTACCCTTTGTAGCATGAGTAACATATAAAGATAGACTCACTGTCTGCATATGCACACGTGCGTGTATATATATATTTATATTATACTTTGAGACAAACACTCATGTGTGTTGATTTAAAAGTATTCTATCTACTGACAACTGCCTGAACTTTGGAAGGTGCTGAAATCCGTATTTCTACATAGCCTTAACTCATTTAATAATGCCTTTTTAAAAACAGAACTTTATGTAAAATACTCTGCTTTTTGTTTATTAACTGAATATTTTCTTAAGCATAATAATAGACAATGAGAGAATTGCACTTATTATAAAGTTACATTAACATGTTAGATTGCAGCTCAGCCATCAAAGATCAGGGACTGTGGTACTGATGGTACGTTATGCACTTTATGCAAAGGTGATCATGACCATTGAAATCAAAGTGAGGGTAACTAGTCACAGAACAAAAGGGGATAACAGAAGGAAACATGCACTATTCCTACTTTAATGTGAAACTAATTTTTTTCCCAGGAAACCAACGCTTGCAACTTCCCTTTACAATGAAACACCTTCTGCACCCTTGGCAGCACAGTAGTGACGACGTCTGTCTCCAAGTTCTAGTTCACTGTCTGAGTGTGCTGTTCCAGGTTTATCTCCTCAAGCTGCCCTTAGACCTCTGGAGCGTCTACAACAAGACAGTCTCTTGGTTCAGTTTCATTGAGCCTCAATATTCCCTTCAGCTCTGTATAAGGATAGTCCATTATTCATCTTCTTCTGGTTCCTGTGGCAGCACAGATACTTCTTCCTTTAGACAATCGCTGAAGAATCTGAGAATTGTGCTGTAAAAATGATGCTTGCTCTTGTCCGAAATGTGATATCCTTCATCTGGATAGACCTATGACATTGAAGATAAATGAGAAACTAAGTTACTGATGGGTTGGGCTAGGATCTACTAAGACTTTGCTATCTAAAGCTGTTACTCTGTCCACACAGCTGGAATAAGAGAAATGCTAGAGACCCTCCTGTGACTTCCTGCAAATCTCTAACACTCTCTTCCACAGATGAAGTCTCTATGCTCTTTAAGCAATCAGTCATTAAATCTTATATGATGGACATTTGTTAGACAAATGGCTGAATCTTTCCAATTTTTCTTGCAGTATGGAAATCAGAAACAACCTGATTTCAAGAAGACTATGGGACACTCATTAGTCATATAGTATGGGACTTCAACCCTTTATCTGAAACCTCTAAAAAGGGTCTTTACTTAGACCAGAGAATGTGAACCTTCATCAGATCCTTCATCACATCCCTTGTCTGTGGTTTGAATAAGACTACTCATACATATGACTGCTTAGACACCAAGAAGTGGCATTATTTGAAAGGATTAGGATTAGGAGGTGTAGCCTTGTTGGAGTGGGTGTGATTTTGTGGAAGGAAGTATGCTAGTGGGGTTTTGAGTTTCAAAAGCCCACGCAAGGACCAACCAATCTCTCTCATTCTGTTGCCAGTTGTTCTCCATCAATGGAAGAGCTAACCATTTAATACCAGGGCCTATAGTTGAGACTTCCTCACCTTGTTATAACCTGCTTTACTGGCGTTTCTACTAATGTATTTTAAAATCCCTTGATTTGGAACTTTCTTTGTCCTGCTACTATAAACCTCTGTGAAACTACTTCTCCATTGGAGAGCATGGAAAAGTGTAGCCTAAATGTTTCTCGGCCATAGTCACTCACATCTTGGCTCCAGAACAAACAATCTCTTATTTTCTTTGAGTTAAGAGCTGAGTTTTTCCATAAGCAGTAGGGAAATTTCTGGCATATGACTCAGATGCAACCAGATGACATCCTTAAAGTTTCCTTAGGGGCAGGTAGATCCTTTCACATTCCAAAGATTAAACCAATGCTCACAGATACATTAGCTCACACACAGAGAAGGAAATAGCTATCAAGAAGGTGAAGGCAGCCCAAGAAACAGGATTTCCAACCACTTCAAACATTCACACCTTTCTGAAATCACTGAAGTTCTAATTTGTGAATCAGCCTTACAGAAGATTCAGTAGAAGTTGCTGTTTCTTCCAAGAACTTTTGTTCATCAAGACACACATACACAAAAAATTATTTAAATTTGGGCTTGTTGGCCAAAATAGTAGACTCTTCCATGCTCATGCTCATGTCTTCTGAAAAACATGGTCCAGACATCTCTTAAAGTAATTTCTTGAGAAAATTTGTAATTATACATCACTTTTTCATATATATTAAAAATATCCATAAATTTTTTGATCATTTTACAACCAAGAGAAAGAATCCTACTTCCCTAGGATGGGTTCAAGGAGTTGAAATGCAAAGTGAAAAAGAAGCAGTACTTCCTATCTCTGAAAGAAGTTAGGATTCTTTCTCTTGCCTTGAAGGCATGTCAGAAGGCAGAAAGATTCTAGCAAGAGAAGGCTCAGAGACATAAAAAGAGAACTCTTAAAGAATTTTCCTTCAAAAGAGAGCCCCCCGGGCATTGTGAATTCACGAAGGGCTTTCTGGGAACTGGTTTTCCTGAGACATTTCCCCTCAAGATTAATAATCAACCAACAAGGTGCAGCTGTGGATCAAACTGACCAAATCTACAGCTCACACTAGCTGGATTCTTGGGGTTATCCTTATGATTTTGGTTTTGTTCCTCTCAAGAGTTGTGGAGTCCTGAGGACTTCTAACCAGATTTCAAAGGACACCCTGAAAGGTCAGTTTGTCTGTGGCTAGTTTAATCCTATAACCAACCCCGAGTTTAATGCCTGAAGCTGAAAAATTAAAGCCAATGGAGAACCAAGAGGTTAATTTAGAGATACAAGAAATTCAAAAAGCTTAGTGAAAAAAGAAGCAATGAAGAGAGCCAGCCTGAGAAATCAGACATATGGACTGAAGGGAGCAAGGATACAGGGCCATGTCATTATTTTTTCTGGATGATGAACATGATATTATAATTTTATTATTTGTCCTGATGCTGTCTTTAAGCTTCCACACATGCATACACTTGTGAATGCACATACTCACACACAAATAGACACATGCACATAAACATACACATGCTCATACAGGCACATAGGTGCAGGCCAACCCACAAACATTTTTAATGAGTTGTTTTGCTCTTGTAGTGTGATGTTTTCTTGCCACAGACCCAAAGCCATGCGTATAACTGGGGCCTCCAGAATCCTGAGCCAAAATCACCCTTTCATGCCATCAGTTGCTTATCCCAAGTATCAGATAGGGTGATATAAAGCTGAGATTAAGTATGCATTTTTCTGGAGTGGTGGCTTACCTGCAGAGTGTAATTCACCCCAGCTTTTATCAGATGCTTGATCAATTCTGCTGAATGCTGGAAATGAACTTTTGCTGCAAAATATTAAATTATATTTGAAAGAAATTAATCTGTTAGCATCAGAAAAGCTCAATAGCTTTTTCAAAGAAAAGAAGTACTCTACGTACATTGTATACTTAGAAGAAAGACCTGCCGGTGATTTTTAACTAGAGAGCTGCTAAGTGGCATAGTAAAGTTTCTATTTTTCATTATAAAACAGAGCACCGACATAAGAGCTGTTACCAAGGTGAATTTAATCATCCAGTGGCATACTGTTCCCGTGGATATGTTTGTGTGAGTGCCTGTGTGTGTAAGTAAGCATATGTGCATTTGTGAGTGTGTGTGGAAGGCAAAGACCCACTTCACATGTGATTCCTCATGTTCTTTCCACTTTTATTTGAGACATGGTCTCTCACTGGTTTAGTATCTTCAGAAATAATCTAAACTTCCTGGACAGCAAGCTTCATTTTTGCACTTGTCTCTGCCTAGCACCTTGCCCATACTTTGATTATAAGCATCCACTATTCTTTCTGCACTTCACATTTTAAGGTCCTCACATTGGCAAGCAATCTTTTCCACTCTATATGAGGTCATTTAGATATATTTTGTGTGAGATAATATATTTCTGTAACTATGTATTTTGTGCTTAATACGTACAGGAAGTAATTTATGTCTTTCCTACAATCCATGCAGTGAAATATCTTCATATACATACTTGAAGATTTCTAGAATCTGGAGTCATCTAGACACTGACCCTCTGCAATCTTATTTTAAATTAGAAATCCACAACAGTGTGATTCCTCAGGAGAAAAGGGTGCGTGGTCAAAAGCCTGATGACTTGAAATAAATGACTGAAACTCATCTATGGTGGACAGAGAGAACAGATTTCCAAAAGTTGTCCTCTGACCCCCAAACACATACCTTCATAAGCATGTCCACACATACATACACAAACAATGAAGAAATATACAAATAAATGTAATTACCATTTCATATTAGAACTAAATTCCCATGTTGAAGAGATAGAGTGCATAGCTCATTATTCAGTGTTAAATATTTGATGCAGAGAAAACTGATTTTTTTATTTTCCCTCCACATTCCTTCTGTCTGAGTGTAAGGCTCCAGAGCTTTGGAATACATATCTCAGGAGTTCTGTATTTAGTAACAGTTTTGTCTGAGCTAGTTATGAAACCTTGTGCCTGCCACTCAAATATTTCTGTGCTATAGTTTGCTTGTATTCTGCCTAAGCCATTCCTTTCACTCTGTAAATATCTTCAGATTTCCATAAATAACTTTAAGCTAAAATTTTATATCCATCTTTGTCAAACCAGGGCATTCTTATCAGAGGTCTGAGCCTCCCTAGGCTTTCATCCTATGGTGCAAAATAATCTTTCTATACAGCAGAAGATAAACAGTGCAAATAGTCATTTATTTTAAATATAGGCAAGATATTTATGAATAATTTTCTATTGAAATTAATAAGGAAAATCACCCGTCCTAAATAACTATAAATTGCTTGGTATGTGTATGTGACTATGAATGTAGGTTTATGTGGGCAATGGCTGATGTGGAATAATCTTTTATATAACTCGTGTGGGTTTTGTAGGGATGATATATGGAAAAGACTCCATCATGTGTGCATTTGGGTATGGCTGAAAATATAGTAATGCAAATGAACTTTTGGAGTGGGTGAGTGTGAGGAGGACAGAAGGTATGAGGAATTAGAGAAAGAGAGAGAGACAGAGACAGAGACAGAGACAGAGAGAGACAGAGAGAGACAGAGAGAGAAAGACAGAGAGATGGAGAGACACAGAGACAGAGGGATAAAAATAGAGTGGCAGGGATGATAGATATATATATAGAGAGAGACAGAGACAGAGAGACAGACAGATAATATAGAACACGAATGCATAATGTGTGTATGAATATGAGTATATAGAGAGATTAGAGCACAACCTTGGGAGTCAGTTCTTGCCTTTCACCTTGTTTGAGGCAGTCTCTTGTTTGCTGCTGGGCACACCTGGCTGGCTGGATAGTGAACTTACAGGGCTTTTTCTGTCTCTACCTAGAGTCTCAGGAGCACTGTGATCCCAGTTGTACACCACTGTATCTGGCTTTACTTGGATTCTGGGAATCCAAGCTCTTGCAATTGCTGAACTATCTCTATATACACTCATATTAGTAGATTCCCAGAATCCAAGCTCTTCTCATCACTGAACTATCTCTCCAGTCTCCACCCAACCACCCATAATATTTCCGTGGATTGCTCTCTGCTTGGTTTTCAATGCAAAGTCTGTTGTTTGCTATTTGTTTCCTTCAAAGGACTGAATGGGCCAACAACGTTTAAGACCTAGTGGATGGGTTTGTCCTTTTTCTAGCCAATAATATTAGCATAAAAATGTCATTGAACAACCATAAGTCAGGTCTCACTATGGGCTGTGTAATGAGTGTGGACATGTATGGACCTGTACCCAAGCATGGCTGGCACCTCTCTGAAACTCGTATAGAGTTAGCTATGTGCAGTGCCTGACTTGAAATTGAATCAAACAGGATACAACATGATTTATACTAATACCAGTAACTCAGTAAAGGAGTTTTAAGCAGTACTTAAAAATTCTAGTATGGTGTCTAGAGATAAAATCATTTAACTTTAAATATAATTGGTTCACTTGGCTTAGGGTTCATAGTGCAAGGGATAAGAACTGCAGAAGAAAAAAAAAATCCTGATGGGAAGTTCAGCTTTCTTGACCACTTATTTCTCTAATATGCCAGTTAGGAAATTGGTAACTCCTTAAGACAGTATTTTTGTGCAGAACAAGTAAGACATTATTAAGTATTTTTAGTGCATGTTCTGACACACACTTAACAATTAATAAGTGACTTTCTGTGACTATTGTTGACATATGTGAATGGTCTTAATACTTTGACCATACTTCTGTGCCATCCATCAAGCAATGCTGCTACTACCTAAATTGTTTCATAAACACATTTTCCAATTTATAATAAGGGTAGATTATTCAGAAGAGTTGCCAAGAGAACAGATAGCTCCTGTGTAGGCTGTACTAGGTTTGCTTTCTCTCTCTCTCTCTCTCTCTCTCTCTCTCTCTCTCTCCCTCCTTCCCTCCCTTCCTCCCTCCCTCTCTCTTCTTCCCCTCTCCTCTCTCCTTCCCTTACTGTCTCCCTCTTTCTCTCTTTTTCCCTACTTTCCTTCTTCCCTCCCTCCCTCCCTTCCTCCCTCTGTCTCTCTGTCTCTCTACTTCTCTGTACCCCCTTTCTCTATGGTCCTGAATTAACTACATCTTCATATTAAATCATTTTGTTCTTTAGTCAACATTATTTCCAATATGATCTTTAGTTGCAATTGACCAGTGGCTGCTATATGTAAGATTGCAAGATTATAGATAAAGTCTCCCTATCACAATAGAGAGTGATATTGGATACCACTACTTTATTTTCTTCATATCCCTGCTAGAAATCTAATCCTCCATTTCACTTCCTATAGTCTTGTTCAACAGCTTTACAGGACCTTTAAGAAACAAGTCCTACATCTAAAATGTGTTCCTTTGTAAAGGAACAGCTCCAATCATAAGGGAACAACAAATAGAATACTTACTATCAGCAGTTCCGTGAATGATTAATAAATTTTCTTCTTTTAAACCATGAATGTTATGCAGTACACTGGATGCCTGCAAGAAAAACACAAATATCTGTACCTGTAGAGAGATCTGAATGGAAGGAATTCAACCTAATCCTTATAATAAAAGATGCCTTTTATTGTTGCAATTTTTGTATTAGTCTACCTGGTAAGTGCTTTCTTCCTTTGATGGCATACCAAGGTATCGCTCAGAGAAAGCTGAAGCTGTGACACAGGGAGAAAAAAATCTAAATGAGCAAAAAATACCCTGTTTCATTATTTATTTATGCATTTCAAATGTAATTGTAACGCTCCAGTAAAATCAATTGCATAAAGGAGGTGATAACTCACAACAGACTTTAATAACACATGATAAATGAGCTCAATTGAGTTTCGCTGCATTGGGATTTTCTTGTCCACCAATCAATACCTTATATTAGATCTGTCTGTAGGACATACTCACCATACAACTTCATGTCTGAGATGGGTGCAACCACGGTTCCACATTTGAAAAATTTCTCATCTGATTTTAATATCATTGATGCGATGTAGCCACCATATCCCTAAGCAAAAAAAAAAAATCTATATAATAATGATTGTGGCAATATTTGCACCTTTTGATCACTGTTTAATAATGCATATGTTCCAATGTCTCAAAATGTAAAAAGGAATGCAAAAAAGATGACTGTGTACATATAAAGATTTAAAAGCTGTTTAAAAATTTATATAATAGGTTATTTTAATAACTAAGCAAATGTGAAATTAATTATGTATCACAAAAGTCACAATTTTATACCACATATCTGGAAATTGCTCCAAATAATTTAAAACAAGGGAAATGAAGTACTCTTTGTATATTATTTTAAGGCAACTTCATGTGCATTGAAGTAGAATATTTAATAATAATGATGCTTGTGTACAATTAGGAAAGAAGGGTAAAACATTTAAAATACAGACTACAACTTTATACTTCACTTGAAATTTTGTGCAGGGACTTAGGACCTATCACTCTAGTACTTGGCTTGAGAAATTGAGAATCTGCTACGTGGCTGAATAAGCCGTTTTGTCATAAGGATGACTTGACATAACAATTTTTAGAAATTACAGATGGGGACCACCTGATAGCTTATATGGTAAAGTGTTTTATGCGCAAGCATGAGGTGCCAAGTTTGATCTTCCAGAACCCAAGTTTAAAAAAAACTCTGTTACACACTTAGAGTCCTGGTGTTGGGAGGTGGGGGTGGGTGGAGACCTGGGGCTTAGCTTACTTGGTGAGTTCTACTATAGTGAGAGAGTGACCTTGTCTCCAAAATTGAGGTAGATGGTGTCCAAGGAATGACAACAGTGACTGTCTTCTGGTTTCTGCATGCAGTTGCATGTTTGCAAATATACGTACCTCTGCACACACACAAACATACACACTTAACATATACACAAAGAAGAGAAAAAGGAAAATCTACCAGACATAAAACAAGCAAGATTTGTGTGGTTGTAAGACATTTATATCTGTAGGGAATTCTGTGGAGGAGCATATCTTCCCTCTGCCCCAGGAAGAAAAGATGCCTAAATTCTTCTACTCTTACCAGTCATTAAGGCACTTGGTAAGAAGAAGAAGAGGACAGGCAGAAAAGAACAAAGAAGAAGGAAGACAGAAGACAGAGATAAAGAAGAGAGAAGAAGGATGGTAGGGGTGAGGGAGAGGAAGAGGAGGAGGAAGAAAAGGAATAGGAGGAGATGGGTGATGAAGAAGCAAGCTGAAACACAGTTTTCAAAAGCAATTAAACTACTTATTGGGGTGCAAGAGTGAGTTGGGGAGTGCACAGGAACTGAGGAAAGTCAGCAGAGGTCCTAGGATGGGAGCAAAGTCTTGATCAATAAGCACAACATTAGACAGTGAACTTAAAGTGTATTGAACTTTGACTCCTGCAAAAGAAACAGATTTTTAGCTGTTCTTTCCACGAAAGCAAAACAAACAAGAAAGAAAGTATATAATGAATGATGTCACTTCTTAGGGCTCCACTACAGCAATTACTTGGTCACATAGATGTGTGACATTATGTTCTGGTATATACACCTTAAGTAAACATGACAGTATCATTCAGGAAAACAAACAAGCGCACAAAAAGCAAACTACACAACAACAAAAAAGAAAAAAAATGAACCTTAGCAACATTTCTATAATAAATGGTACAATTCAGTAATTCAGTAGATTGGAAAGTTGGGTTTTTGTCTGTTTCTGTTTTTTAATTATTTTCCTACAAGTATTTCTCTAGCCCAAGCTTGTCTCTAACTCTTGCCTCAGATTCCTGAGAGGTGTAATTCAGGTCTACTAATATCTTGCATTTTAGACAAACGTCAAGGAGAATGTCTGTGATATTGTTATATATACATTTCTAATTATAATTTAATTTTAGTATTTCATCTGCAAACACAAATGCATGTCTTGCAGTGGACCTTGTGGAAGTCAGAGGAAAACCTTCCAAATTCAGGTATTCGCTTCCACCACGTAGGTTCCAGGGATTAAACTCGGGACAAGGGGCTTTTTGGCAAGCCCTTTTGTCTGTTGAGCCATCTTGCTGGCTGCTGTTCGACACTTTAAATTATAGATTTTTATTCTGTGCTAATACAATAGAGATGCCTCACAGAAATTCCTTCCCACTAGATTCCCTAGATTCTTGGCACAAGATAAGAAAGAAAGGAACAGCAAGGGAAAACAAGCCATTCGATGCAAACCTGAGATGCTCAAGTGGGGAAGAAGCGCCACCTCCAGGTCCTTTGCTAAGGTCAGGTGTATACATATTTCGCTTCCTGCTTCATGAGGAACTGTTTCACTATTTTTTTAACATAGAAATTTTGGATATAATGAAGCTAAATAATCTTTAAGACTTAATGATAGAGCTGGGCGGTGGTGGCACACGCCTTTAATCCCAGCACTTGGGAGGCAGAGGCAGGCAGATTTCAGAGTTCAAGGCCAGTCTGGTCTACAGAGTGAGTTCCAGGACAGCCAGAGCTATACAGAGAAACCCTGTCTCGAAAAATCAAAAAAAAAAAAAAAAAAAAAAAAAGACTTACTGATAGTGAAAACTGTGGAATTTAAAAACCAAATCGAAAACGCCGGTTTAATTTGATTTATTTCAGAGAAACAACTTCTGTTTTTAAAGGAGAAATCAAACACTGGCAGGAATTAGAATACATTAAGTTTTTAATTGCTCACCATCCTCTCAATCATTTCACGTTTATTCACTGAGGCAAAAGGTGAACCTGGAGGAGCTTTTGGAAAACAGACAGTGGAAGTGAGAGCTCTTGCTATCAGGGAGGTGCTGGCCTTAATGTTTAAAACACGTCATCCTTTAGGCAGAATCTGAGTTTGAGGATCCTCATATTGACCCGCAGAAAACTAAAGATGGTGTGCACTTTATTCAACAGCTCAGGTTACTCTGCTCCTTCTGGGCCAGGGTTTGGTTTTCCATAAACAACATTCTTCCACTCACTGAAACTTTATATTTGCAGTTTTCACTTGCCAGCCATTCTAGTATCATGCAGAAAATGCCAATCAATTTGTTATTAATTTGTAACTTCCTTAAACTGATCTGTGACACCAAAATGCTTCCTCCAACTTTTCCTGCTTCATAAAAGTGATGTAAAAAAAATCTAAATTCAATCGGCAGAAGCATTTGGAGGAAAGAGTAGGATGTGCAGTGTTGGATTAATCAGGACTTATGTCTCCATGGATGGGCTTTGATACAATCTTTACATGGCATTGTTACCATACTTATAAAAGGGAGAATGACAAGAAAAGTGCTTAAAAAAAGATTTGTATACTTGAATTCTTGAAATATCACTTGTCACACATCATAATTATAAACATATGCTTTTAAAAGGGTATGTAATTATGAGAGATGAAGCTCTGTGTGGGAGAGGTTCAGGAGCCCTTAGAGGAGAGGAGTGAAGATGAATGTTGATACAACTATGGTTAGCAATGGGGGAAAAGACACTTTTCTGAACTGATTTAAAGAATGAAAAGTCAGGAAAAGCAAGTGCTCAATACTCAACCAACTTTTACTTCAAACACAATTACACACACACACACACATACACATGTACACAGTGTGGGGGAGGGAAAACAGGCAGACTGCTACAGTTATAAAGTGGTGTACTCAACCATGGAAATAAAGTTTGTCTGCAAAAGCCAAAAGATTTCATGTATGGCAGTGGGATGGACTCTCTTTCTTCCCCAGACAGTGCTGGTTTTATCTATTGTCAGACACTGGATAATCAAGACAAAGCAATGGGAGCAGAGTTTGTCACAAGAGTGCCAGTCCACTGGTGACACTAGAAGTTTGAAAGTCCAATTGAGTAGTTCTCCTGAAACAGGGGATCAAATCTTTGCTTTGGACAGAGAAAGAAGAATCAGGAAGTCTCCCATTTTAAACATTTAAAAGAAAAGTACATTGATAATCTTAGACCCCGTTTACCCTGTCTGTCAGCTTGCTTGGAATCTGTTAGACTCTAGGACCTCAATATGATCACATGATTACATGTATGCACTGCATTCTCAAAGAGTTAAGTGAGAATACCCGTTTAAAATAGTATTTCAAAATTAACACAATTTTCTCACCATGTATCTCTGCATGGAATCTGTTACTTTACTTTGATATAGTTCCTCACATCTTTATCTGTGTGTAGGTGGTAAGATATGTGTAAGTATATTTGCATATGCGTGCTTGTTTGTTGGGTCAGTTTCTCATGTGACACAATGCATGCACACAGATTAGAGTACAATTTCAAGTATTGGTTTTCTCACTCCTGGTTATCACTGAATCAGCCAGGCAGACTGTTGAAACTGTCTTGGGGATTTCTGGTCTCTATCTGCAATATCAATGTAGGAGCAATGGACTTACAGATGTAGGATACTGTATCCAGCTTTAAATGGGTTTCACCTCACATTCTCCTGCTTAGGTAGGAAATTCTTGGCTCCCTGAGCCATCTCCTAGCTCTGATTGTAAACAATATTTTCACAAACTCCATCAATGGGTTGAGCTAGTTTCAATAGTTTAATTGAAAACTTAGATAGTTTTCAATTAAAAAGAAGCAAAACCATAAATATTGGTTTCCTTTCTGTAAATCAAGCTTAGTATATTTTATAGGCACTCTTATCTCTATCCAGGAGACCATTCCTGGGAAACCTTTCTCCTAGATTCTTACTGTTTGGTCTCAGGCCAGCTAGGGAGAATTTTAGGCTTCTCTCCTGGAAAGAGAGTGCAATATGTAAAGACATTCCCCATGCAAGCCTAATAAGCTGAGTTCAATCCCTTGAATCTCTGAAACCCACTCTACAGTAGAAAGACTCTTCTCTGACTCCACAATGCACCATCATGCACGGCATACATGTGAGCATGAATTTATATACAACCACATACACACACATTAATAATAAATGTAAATAGATGATAGGTAGATGATAGATAGATAGATGACAGATTGTTAGATTATAGATAGATAGATAGATAGATAGATAGATAGATAAATTGGCTTCATCACCCAACTTTGGTTGTCTTACATTATATGATATTTTACTTCTTATCTTTAATTTATTTCTCTATAATAACTAGGAGTTCAGTAATGTGATATTTTTGTGTTTTATTATTAGTGCACTTAACTCTTTTAAAGATTGTTTTATTTTTAAATTTGTGTAGGTTTGGTGGGAGGGTCTAGTGCATATGCGTTCAGATGCCTACAGAGGCCAGAAGAGGACATCCAATTTCCTTCACGCAGAGTAACAAGCAATTGTGAGCTCACTGATATGGGTTCTGGGAATGGAACTTAGGTCCTTTGCAGGAGAAGCGCGTATTCTTAACTGTTGAGACATCCTTCTTGCTCCCTACAATTCAGAACCATTTTCATTCAGGACTTCTGTGACTTTCACAACTAAGAATGTTTATCTTAAAAATAGAGTAAAAAAAGATGATTAAATATTTAGGTGAGGTGAAGTTAGGTTCTAATGGATATAATTTAAACTAACTTGGTTTGGTTCCAAGACTCAAGTTTAATTACTAAATAAAAACACATGATCATTTAAAACTTAAACACTTGGCCATTAAAATCTTTTCATCATAACAAGCCAGTAAGAAATAAAAGAAAAAAGTGATCATTCATTTTTTTAGGGGCACTAAAATAAACAAATTACGTGTAATGTCTAGGAGCCAACAGTATTATTTTTATGTATATGTGTGTGCATGCATATATATATATATGTATATATATATAAAATATATGTGTGTATGCATATATATATGCATATATGTATGTATGTATATATATATAATATCCTAATGTAGAGGTCAAAAGAAGGGTTATAAAACATATGAAGGTTGTTTCTTATAGATATCTTATTTATCCTCAAATGAATTTATTGCAAAATTGCTTAATTAAATTTTTAACTATAAGCATTTAACTGATAAACTGACAGGAGATAAAGCAAAAAAATAGTTTCCCTATAAGCTAGTGAGTGAGGATACAGAAACCCAACCCTGTCAACATCTTGCTTTTTGCTTTGTTTTTGTTTTGTAGACACAAAACAAAACAATTCTTTAAGATTTAATAAATATATCCAGTGAAATAGTGAAGAGGATGAGGATTCCTGTCTGGTCACCTGAGTTTGAGTCCCAGGACCAACCTGCTAAGTAGAAAGAAGTGACACCCATGAATTATCTTCTGACCTCTATACAAAATACACAGTATACACATAACATAAACACATACACAGTCTTTTCGGATATGATACATAAATAAATGGTAACAATAAAGAGGAAAAAACACAGGAGTTAATGAAACTGTAGATGTAGAATTCACTGAAGATATGAGCCTATATTAGTTTCAAAGTAAAAAGAAGAAAAATTGCTTTTAAAACATTAAAATGCATTCTTATCAGTTATGCTATCATTATAGGATCCTACAAGATAAGCATCAGAACTGGTAGGCAGATAACACCAGCGATAAATCTAGGGATGCCTGAGAACTTAATATTTACAAAATTTGAATTTCACTGTTAAAGATGACTTAGTGAACCCTTGAAGCCTGAAGACAAACTGAGCAGCTATCAGAGATTAAAAGTGTAAACCTTGGCCATGCATTCTGTTATCTCTTCCCTACTCAAGCCAGGAAATAGAAACAAGAAAGGGAATCATGGAATACAAGTACCTACCAAATAAATGATGAGATGAGATATTACCAAATAAAAGTTTGAAAACCTCAAAGTTGAGGCTGGAGAAATGGTGTCTTGGTGGTTAACCACAGAGTGCGCTCACTTCTCTTGCAGAGAACCTAAGTTCAGCTCCCAGAACTCACAGCAGGAAGCTCAGAAATACCTCAAATTCAGGGGAAATATAACACCATCTTCTGGACTTTTCAAGAACTACAATCATATGCACATACACCTACCTCCAAATGCATACAATAAATAAAAGCAAAATGAACATATGTATGTCTGTACAATAATGTATATACATAAGCATTCAAATTAATTTACCTCATAGGTCAAAAAATTGAAGAGAATTCAAATGTCAATGATTGGGTGACACATAAGCAACTTATTACATGTGCATAAAATGAAATGCTACTCAGAGATACTAAGGAAGAAACAAAAATATTAACAAAGAAGAATAAATGGAGATAAATTACTTAGATAATCTAAAGATTGGAAGATAAAAGAAATCCGAGGAAAAATAATATGATTGGTACATATATAATAAATGTATTTAATAATCTATGTAATCTCAACTTAAAACAAAAAATATCATCAAAAAGAGAAAATATAGTTACTCCTGACTTTTGCTTGAAAACGGTGCACATGATAAAGGAGTAGGCTGAAATTACAGTATTAGGACTTTAAATAGGCACCCACTAATCCAAGATAGGCCCAAAGGTTCTGTGATAGAATGCTTGGCTGATGTGTATAAGGGCCTAGGTTCAGGACCCAATGCCATGGAAAGAGAATGAGAAAGGTGAAGTTTTTCTTTTGTTTTCTTATGGTTTTGTCTGTTTCTGTGATGATTATTTACAGTAGCTGCATAGTGTTATAGTTTACACATATATGTATATATACATATATGCACAAATATATATTACATGTTACATATCTATATACATGTTACACATATAAATATAAATAAATGTATATATGTATATGTAACAAGTATAATATATACATGAATATCTGATGTGTATATATGTATATATGTTATATATTCCATATATATGCATATATATCATACATAGAGATAAACAGAATCTCAACAAACAATAAAACTATAATTCACCAAAGATAGACTCATTCTGAACTTTCCTGAGCTTGAAAAAAATCCAGTGAGTGAAGCTCAGGGCTCAAATTGAGGGACCTTAGATGAAATGACCAACAGTCGGGAGTGTGTGTCTGTGTTTAGTTGAGAAGTCAAGGTTCAGTGTTGTTCTCTCCTCTGCATCACAGGGATTATCACTGAACTTGGAGCTCACTGATTGAGCCACACTAGCTGGTCAAGAAGCTTCCAAATCTTTCTGCTACCTACAATCACTGGGATTAGTGAAATACTCCATAATACTCAGTTTCTATATGGATCTCAAAAACAAACCCAGGTTCTCATCCTTGTACTTCAAGCACTTTTCCCAGGGAGTCATGACCCCAGTCTTTAGTCCTAACAGTTTCTCCCCATTATTTTTCATTTCTAATACCAGACATCAACTGCATGCTTGAAAAATAACCTTCCAAATAATTAACAGAATAGATACTATATGGATTTTGCTATTTTACAGAGCAATGCATAAAATTAAAGTACAATGAATAATGAAAGTATATTCATATATATATATATATTTAAAATACATACATATATAGGTGTATTTGCATAAATACATTCAGTATTTCTATTTACCTTTCCAAAAATGCTCAATCTTTTGGAGTCAATATATGGCTGTTTCAGTAAATATCTGAAAGAATAAAAAATATATATATATATAGTTATACTATCTTAAGTCAATTATATATCTGAATTTATGATTCATACAGATAGATATATATAAACACTCCCCAAAAACTTATAAATGTTTGACTGAGGGCTGAGGTGGTAGCTCAGTGGGCACAAGTATGAGGAGGACCAGAGTTCAAACCCTAGAACCCTCATAAATTCAGCTAAGGTAATGTATACCTATAATCTCAGTGTTCCTTCAGTAAGATGGGAGATAGAGACAGGAGCTTTTCAGAAGCTCAAGGGAAGGGTAGCCTGGTGTACAAGGGGGTAAACATCAAGAGATCCTCTCTCAAATATGGAACAAGGTAAGGATGGACACCTGGGATAGAACTCTGACCCCACTGTTGATGGTAAAATGTCTGTCTACTCTTATATAAATAACCCCACCACACACACACACACACACACACACACACACACACAGCATAAGTATCTTTCCAAAAATAATAAGAATTGTAATTGTGGACACACTAGACACTGGATTTCTGTCAATCAATGATATATTAATGCACTGCTTCTCACATTTTCACCCAAAGCAAATTATAATTGCAAGGAATAAATATGATTATTATTCTATAATACCAATAAAAGTGATACATGCTTTTAAAAATGCAAGAAAGCTACACGTCATGCTGAGAAATTAGACATCTCTGACATTTCTGAGTGAGTACTGTGCCCTGTTACATGGATTTTGCAATTATGGTAATCAACAGGAAGACATGCACTGACTTACTTTACAGCTGCAACTTGGTCCTTTGCCTCCACTGAGCCTATCCTTCTGTGAATCTCCTGCAAAACTTTCAGGCCCTGGAATCCACTTCCTCTGCCATCAAATCTTGCTACAATGACATTATCGGTGTCAATAAGAACTGAGTCCCAATCAACATGGAACTTATCTGTCACCATCTGGCCTCCTGGTTCTTCATCCCTGCAAATGTGAGCAGACTTGATCAAATGAAGGGTGACTAGCAGTTCAGTAGAGTGTTTCAAATCTATACTAACTAGCTAATCAGTTATGGTAATCACCTATGTTGGCCATTAACCATTTGATTGATTCTTGACGAAAAATGATTTTTTTCCATATAAAGCTTGAAATGAGGAGTCTCAAGGATGACGGGAAAACAGAGCTTAAGACCTCACTGCTGACACTGGCTCAATTCATTTTTCAAAGGGAAGAAATGGAGAAAATACGTGTTTTTTTAAAAGGCTTTTTTGAAGAATGACTGTCAAGTTGACAGACAAGTCTATTTTTATTGGCTGTCTTAAAGTGTGTTGTAGAAATAAATGTCTTACCTATGGTTTACACGGGTTGAAGGGTCTGATAGAGTGCTAACTCAGCCATGGAAACTTCCTATAATTTAATAGGAAGTGTACAACCTTAAAGAATGTTGGACTCTGAAGGAAATATTGCATTAGTATATCCTGAGGGTTTTCTTCCTGTCCAAGATAGAGTTCTCACCGAGAAGTTAAACAAACAGCAAACGGAGAAAAATCTTTTTCAGTCTTCAAGCTAATAACCAAGAAAGGAAGTAGGGACACAAGTGTCTGAAAATCTTGAAAACCAGATGCCAAGGTGACATGAAATTTACAAATCTTGAATCTTTTGTCCATAAGTAAGAGGTAGCATGACTTTATACTTCCAGCAATGTGTAGTTCAAGTGCTGTTTACTGTTTTATTTTCCATAATATAGGAAATGTAGAGAGGGAAGTTCTCATAAAAGTTACATGTATTTTGGATATGCCTCAGCAGTAGAGGACTTGCGTAACTATTGGGAGACCCCATGTCTGATCTCTAGCACACCTCCATGAAAATCAGCCTCATCGTGTTCCTCACCATCATCACCAGAAGAAACTCCATTTCCCCAAATTCTGGCTGTTTGATGAAAGCAAGCATTTCTCAGACCTTGTAGAACCAGTTCCTTTCTACCCTAAAGAGCGATTTCCCTTATCATTGGCAGAAGAGACAAGCTGCTATCTGTGGTGCCTATGTGCACAGCACTCTCACGCTGACCTCTAGGCTCCCTCAGTACCACAAACACTTGTTACACATTTCAAAATCCCTGAGGGCCACCTGACTCTTCTTATCTCTCCTTGCCTCCTTTACCACCATAAACTTAGTCAGTTCATGAGCTTCCCTCCCCTCCCTCATTGTTCTTCTTAGAGCCCTGCTATCTCAGCTGTGCTCTCTTTTTTTTTGTCCCCCTTTATGCTTTCCTTTGCCCATGCTCTCTTTGCTGCCTCAATTTATTGTTTTCTCTCTGATCTATTCCTTCCTCTCTCAAAGCCAGATCAAGCCTGTGGGGCATGTTTATTCTACCTCTTTTCTTTCTGCTCTGGACTCTTCAAAATGTCTATGTCTGTTCTATCCCTCATATCTACAATGAAACAAAACAGAAAAACAAAAACAAGTAAACAAAGAAAAAAAACAAAAAAGTCCCCTTTACCTTACCATGGAGGGATCTTGTCATCAGTTTATATTAGTTTATATTATCCTCATTATCACTCATGCTGATACCATCATTTTCATTATAACCATCACCATCACCATCATCACACAATCATCGTGCTCATTCTAATCCTCATCATGCCTGTGTAGTTCATCTAGAACCCAAACTAGGTAAAGGTTACACTGGGGGTCACACATGTGATGTATCTAAAGATCTCCATTGGTACTCTTAGGTTTTAAACTTGGGACAAATGTCTGAGATGTCTATTTAACATACCAAAGTGGATGCGGGCAGGTATTCTCCTTGTACCCCTTAGTGTCTTCCTGTTACAGTGCCCATTTGGCTGGGCTATCCTACCTCTACCTTAAAATTCTCAATGCCAAGCTTTGGGTTGGGTCTCTTGCACCATCCAGAGCTGCCCTCTCCTGTATATTGCAACCATTATGGTTACCTGGCCTGCTGGTCTATACTCTACTTTCTTGGTCATTCTCTTGGCCTTTTGTGGGGCAAATGGAACATTGTCACCAGACAACAACTGGGAAGATCAAGTGGATTCAGAAACCCTAGTATTCTCAGACTTGAGGATGATAGAAGTTTCATCTACTCCCAAACTTACTCCTCCTTTACTGGGGCACATGACCACAAGCCCCATGGGAAGAATATGACCACTGGTGATGTAGCACAGAAAAAGGAGTTCTCCAAGCTAATGCAGTTTCTAGATGGGTTTATGCAATAAGTATCCCTTCCTGGACATTTCTTCCTGCAAAAAGTATTTTAATCTCTGGTCCATCCTGAGAAGCTGTATGACCCTATTTCCAGAATGGACAATGAATAAACAGTTGGAAAAAGCAAAATCTGTCTCTCTTATCAAGAACTGTGTGGGCCATGGGGAAGCTTTCATAGTACAGAGCCACTTCAATATACCAAAAAAAGGGACCTCCACATTCCTGGGCACAAAGCTAGGCCAGAGTTGCCCCTCCCCCTAGTCCTGGGCTTGTCCTCACAGGCCTGCTTGAGACCCCTTCATTCCTGGCTCCATGCAGTATCCAGCAACAACTGGACGCCTGGGAGCTTGGGTAACTCCGCCTCCTCTGCATCAGCTTCCTCTTTTCTCTCCTGAGTTGGAGCCCCCAGTCTAGGCAGCATTCTTCCTCCCCTGAGCAGTGCATCCATCGTCACTTCATACAAGCCTGTCACCAAATGGGGCATAGCATAAAATATAGCCTAGCTCCCTGCCTGTCTGTCAGAGCTGAGGTCACCCTTGTGCAACTACAACCCTTGTTGCCTTTCTTTGTTGGCGACTGTTCTCCTGCCTCTGCCCTCTCCTCTTCTCACATTACCTAGCTCAGTCTGGTAATGTTCACCCTGAACTCTACAGATATCCTGGACTCTGGCTCTGTTCTCCATTTTAACTTCAATAAACATTCTCCACTATACCCCAAACAGTCATGTTCTTTTCTTATTTATTTTTTTTCCTTCATCAGGTGCTGAAAATCAAGATGAGACATATTATTTGTTCTTCCTTCTTTCCTCCCTCCATTCCTTCTTCCCTCCTTCCCTCCCTTCCTCCATCCCTCCCTCTATCCCTCCCTTCCTTCCTTCCTTCCTTCCTTCCTTCCTTCCTTCCTTTCTTTCTTCCTTTCTTTTTCATTCAGTTACTTGGGATGCATACCAAGAATCCTCTCTTCCCAATTCACACTTTAGGGGAAAGGCACCAACACATCTTTTCTCTACTAGCACATATGTACTTACTCACTACATAATACTTATCAACAGGGTGGCAGACACTAAGCACTGCAAACAGACAGCAGTTTTATGTGTTGATTTCTAAGTGAAATCTAGTTCCTCAAACTCTAAAAAAGCAGTATTTATGTCCAGAAATCACTGTCTTGGCTCTTCTCGGGCTGGACTACAGAACATCTGCTAAAAGCCTGGGCCCTGCATGTAGTGGTTTTAATCAGTTTGCACCCCCATAGACTGAATGGTTGGACATAGGGCATGGCTCTGTTAGGAGAGGTCTGGCCTTGTTGAGGATGTGTGGCCTTGATGGAGGAAGTATGTCACTGCAGTGGTGGGGTGTGGTGAAGATGGGCTTTGAGATTTCTTTATATGCCTGGTCTCTGCCCAGTGTGACTGATAGTCCCTTCGAGGCTGCCTTCAGATCAGGACATAGAACTCTCACCTTCTCTACCACCGTGCCTGCCTGCAGGCTGCCATGCTTCCTCCCTTAATGATGGTGGACTGAACCGCTGAAACTATATGTGGGAGATTTGAGTTGTGCTGACATCTGAATTCATACATCCACTGTGGATCCCTGCCAAATCCAATTACTGTTTTATTGGTTTTGGTTTTGGTTTTTGGTTTTTTGGTTTTTTTGGGTTTTTTTTGTTTTTTTGTTTGTTTGTTTGTTGTTTTTTTTTGTTTTTTTATGTTTTTGTTTTTGTTTTTTTGACTGGTCAAAGAGAGCCAGCAGCCAATGTCTGGTCAGAGCGACCTAGGTGAAATGTTGAGGATTCCCAGAGAAGAAACACAGGACAAGGAGAAGGATCTCCAAGGCAGAAAGAAAAAAGAGGATACAAACATGAGATCTATGGAAAAGAACCAACCATGTAAGAATCAGGGAAAAACAGCCCCAAGGGTCACTCTCCTGGTTGGGTCTGAGGTTGCAGTGGTAAAGGATAAATTTCAAAAAGTAATAACTAAAGATTATCGGAGGGGAGAGTGTATTAGTGGCAGGGAGGTTTAGAAGTGGTCCAGACGTTGAGTTAATTTAGGGCATATAAAACATAAGTTGTCTTATTTCTTTTGTGAATCTAGAGCCCTTTGTTAGGTTCAGAGGAGGCACGTGCATCCTCTGTGAGCACAGAGAGATATAAAAATTGACCCCTACAATGATAAGCCAACCCCAATTAAATGTTGCCTTTATAAGAGTTGCCTTGGTCATGGTGACACTTAACAGCAATAAAACCCTACTTAAGACACTGAATTTTTTAAAAACCTGTAAAAAAATGTTTCTGGCTGTCAGGAAGGGCCACTTTCCTTATCATATATCTTTTGTTGTATATCAAAACCCATGCTGGCCTCCAAGCTCCTTCAGTCCTTATTCATACTTACTTGTTATACAAAGTCCATTCGGCCTTCTGGCCCTTCCCTCCTCTGAGACTTCTCCACCAGTATAGTTGCTCCCCGGCTGTTATAGTTCACAGGTTTCCCTCTTCCCAGATACCCACTCAGCCTCTATATAACAGCAAGGTCATCACCCCCAAATCCCTGCTACCCCAATCATTCTTGCTTTTTTCAGAGATAGCCCTGGCCATAGCCTGTCTACTTCTTTTCCTCTCTGCTATGGAGTCTTGCAAATACACCCGTCTCTCTGTCTCTTGGTCTCTCTTCCTCCCACTCCCTCTTCCCCTCCCCTTTTCCCGCTCTTCCTCTCCCTCTCTCCTCCATTTTCTTCTCCATCTCCTTCCCTCCCCTGTCTCTTAGTAATCAAGCAACCTTGCAGCAGCCAGCTCTGACTGGTGACAGAGGGACCATCAGGCAACCTGCCTACGATGGGGCCATCAGACAACCCAGAGACAACCAAACACTTAATTATCAGCTGTCCAGAGGTGACACATATCCATGGTTGCCCCTGTCTCATGTCCTCTTGCACATGCTCTGGGGTCCCTATATAGGAGCCACATTTTCCTCCCCTAGAGGCAGCCACTGCATCCTTTTAATAAACCTCCCCCAGGAAATCTGTTGCACTATCTGATTCTGTCAGAACATACCTAGTTCCATCTCTCTCTCTCTCTTTCTCTCTCTCTCTCTCTCTCTCTCTATATATATATATATATATATATATATATATGTATGTGTGTATATATATGTATATATACATACATATCATATATACAAATGTGTTATATATATATATATATATATATATATATACATATCATATATATCATATATATACCATATATATCATACAATAAAATCTTCCCCCAATTATGGAATGGGCATTTTAGTGGTTTCTTTATTGCTCCCTCAGTTGTAGCATGGAACTAAATTTTAGGAAACTGTGATTAATGGGCAATAGCTGTTGTAATGAATAACAAATGTTCTATGAGAGCAATTGTGTTCCTTAAGTTCACACAGTGAATTCCTGATCCCTGCCAGCACAAGATGTGACTATATTCAGAGACAGAGCATTAAAGGGACAGAGAAAGTAAACTGGGGCTCTTCGGGTGAGCAGAATCTAGTCTTACTGGTGCTTTGTGAATAGAAATTTGAAAACACAAGAAGTACTATAAACAGTGGAACAACAAAGAGGGGTCAAGAATAATCACAATGGAATGTTACCATATTGGCACTTTGCTTAATTTTAGTGTTTTAAACTTAAGAGCATATTATATTTAGCACATCATTTAGTATATATTTAAAAAATGCAGTGACTGGAAATATGGCTCAACAGTTAAAAACACTTGCTGTTGTCCTGAAGGACAAGAGTTGGGTTCCCACCACTTACTACAGTGGCTGTAACTCTAGCTCCGGGTGTCTGGCACAGTATTCCAGCCTCTTGGGCACAGTATCCGCACTCACATGTACACACTCCCTTCCCACATAGACATAATAAAAGATAAAAGAGTATTTTATAAATGGCAAAGTAATGTACATTAATATAAAAGAAATTGAGTCTATCTTTCTCTACCCTTGCCCCACTGTCTTAGTCAGGGTTTCTATTCCTCCACAAACATCATGACCAAGAAGCAAGTCCCCTGGCTTGCTCAGCCTGCTCTCTTATAGAACCCAAGAATACCAGCCCAGAGATGGCACCACCCACAAGGGGCCCTCCTTCACTTGATCACTAATTGAGAAAATGCCCACAGCTGGATCTCATAGAGGCACTTCCCCAAGTGAAGCTCCTTTTCCTATGATAACTCCAGCCTGTGTCAAGTTGACACACCAAACTAGCCAGTACCCCCACATTTCTCCTTTTCCTCAATATTTTTGGTAGACCATATTTCCTCATGCCAGGACCAGTGATTATCTATTAAAGACTCTCTTTTCTGTCTTAAAGAGGATTGCATACCTTTTTACTCTTTCTCTAAATGGTGTCCAGCACATTCTCCTTAGCCAGAAAGAAATGAGATTTAAAAACTCTTGTGAGAGCAATAAAAGAAATGGAAAATCTACTCTTTCTGTCCTGCTATTCATACTGCAACAAGGAGCCAAAAGATGAGCTCCCATCACCGCACAGATTGAAACAGTGAACAGCCTGGATATTAATGAGCCAGGCCTAAAACTCAAAAATGGACTGTTAGTATTATCCACACAAAATTAACCTTGGGATAAACATCCTAGATAGCACATGAAAATAACAGAATAGAACCAACAGAAAATAGCCTTGGGACATCTCCCAGGCAAAGAAAAAACGGAAATAAGCAAGAAGGAAATACTATCTTCTAATGATGTCTGTTGTCAAGTCTCACTACATTAATTCTTATCCTTTGGCCAATTTTCTTCTGAGATAATTTCTAAAGGAATCATTGAGGGAGTAGAAAGAGGCTAGAAGAGCTTTTCTTTCGTTTGCTTTAATATTTACATCATCCCAGGGATAGAGCATTTTTTTTCCAATTCTTTTTTCATTTTGAAAGGAATACACCTACATCACTTACCATTAAATGGGTACACCAGAAAAATTTATAAGCAGGGCAAGCACAGAAAGAAACGCTACCTTCTTCATATGTATATAATGACTATAATCCTTTTAGATATTAGAGTGAAAAATAGTCTATACACTGGCTAAAAGAATGTGGAAGTGAATTGGGAGGTGTCTCAGTCACACTCCATGTTAAAAAGCTAGTCATGGAAATCCATGCCTTTAATTCCAGCAGGGTGACAATAAAGACATGGGGGAGGTGAGGGTAGGTGGGATTTTTGAGGCTTTCCATCCACCTGATTTATCTGAGTCAGTGAGCTCCAGTATAGTGAGAGACATTGTCTTAAAAATTGTGGTAGAGGAAAATTGATAAATATACCAGGTATCAAGTTCTGGCCTCTATGTGCATAGGCACACATACATACTCACATGCACAGGTACAAGCCAACAGAGTGATGTATAAATAAGTAATGATATTATCAGTTTCAGTGGAAAATACTCAGACAAAGAAAGAGGGTTACCAGCACCATGCCATAAGCAGAGGCACTGGGCATAGGGCCCCAGGAACAGTAGACTGGCTTGTTGGCATCACTGGCAGAAGTCTGGGAGTACAGATGATTGCACGTGGTTTTTAGAGTTTGGGGACACAGAGCTTTGTTTTATAGGCCTTGATTGCCACACTAAGTGAAGAAAGACAGCTCTGTAAAGCAGCAGGGGCCATGTTAGTGCTCTCCAGCTCTGCTGAGAGCATGTCCACAGAAGGTGTGGCTTGAATTTGGTGAAGAGAGAAGAGCAGCAGGAAAAGAAGGCCTGTGATCTCTCAGGGCGGAATAGATGGAAACGTGCCTGAATGGAAAGAAATGAAGATAGCCCCATCTGAATACCAGCATAGTGAAAAGAAAAACCGCAAGAAGTGGGGATTTCCCCAAGAATCTTATGCTGGGAGGAGAAAGAGAATATTCAGACTTAGCAGGAGGGAGGGTGTTATATACCTAAAATAGATTTCACTTTGTTCTAAGAACTCATCAAATCACCTTGTAGGAGGAGGCTGAAGCTCAGACAATGGTGGCTTGGGTGGACAGGACTCTACTTTTTCCAGGACTGCTTAGATGTGTTACATATTCCTGGTTCGGTACTTAAATTTTAATTTCAATTTAGGAAATTGAAGGGGGTCACTGGATTTCTTTATTCCTCTTTCACATGTATCCACAGGGGATATATCTCATTTTTCTGCTTATTCTTCTTCTATTAGTTCAGGTGTTCAATTGGCTTCTCAAGGAAAGTGTTCTATACTTTACTTCCTAAGCACATAGACAGTTTCTCCAAGTTTGCTAACAAAAATATAACACTGTACATCTACAAAACATGCAAGTGCCAATTTTCTCAATGCATACAATAAAAACTGTAATGAAGTCATTGTGGGACTCCTGTGAGTAAAATATTGAGACCCAAAGATAGTGAATGGTGGTGAACTTACAGGAAATTAACAAACTTTAATTACATCTGCCAGATTACAGACCCATTAGATACCTGATTCCCCCCCAGATTACAGACCCACTAGATGCTTGATTCCTCCCAATCCCCAGTTCAGGCCAGGTCTCCTTATGCCTGCCACTCAGGACAAAGGAATGACAGCTTCTTTCTGTGACTGTGAGAATTCAGGTCTAAGCAGAGACTGAGGAGGGGGAAGCATTTCAGAACCAAAGCAACTTTGAGGTATAGTCCCACCCAATGTGGGTCGCTGTGTTTGCTTCTGTGACTCCTGGCACAGTGTTGATGTAATGAAGAAGAAAATTGCTCACACCATGAAAACCTGTAAGAATGTTCTATCTGTTCTTAAGAATTGAAAGATCCATCTCCCTCTCAGTGCTCCCTCTTGCAGTATACCATGGTAACTATCTTTCCTACTGCTCTCTGGGTATTGAAAGGAATTCTCTCTGCTTCCAAGTCCTATGGCCATGGTGTTCTTTCTCTCAGTTCTCCTACTTCTAGATATGAGTATGCCTGTTGAACACTGTGAGTCTCTCTTCTAATAACTCTTAGCTGAAGGGTAATTTTGTGTCAGCTCCTTACTATGAACCTTTGCTCATTCAGGCCATATTCAAATACTCAACATGTACTTTACACTAGGTAAGGCACTGTGAAAACTTCTAGTAGATATACAATACAATTTTCCTAGTTATTTAGATGGATTCTAGGAATCAGTTTATTAATAAAAATATGGCAATATAAGGAATGACAAAACATGGCAATTAGGTAACTCAGCATTTAGCAATAATGTCATTATAAAACTTGCTCAGAAAACATTCACTTAAGTATTAGGTATATGTGGCTCATTTCTACAAAGCACAACCCCCCCACACACACACACAATTTTTAACCAGCAAAGGACTAAGAGGAGATCATGAGTTTTATATTTCTGAGTTTTATATTACCCCCACTTGTGTGTGTGTGTGTGTGTGTGTGTGTGTGTGTGTGTGTGTGTGTTGATACGATAAAATGCAGTGTGGTCAGGAACTCTGGCAGGACCATGCCAAGATTTACCTCTGAGAAATTATACCATGCAATAAATCTAGTTTATTTGGGCAATATAAGATGTTTATTAGGTTTATTAGGGCAATGGAGAGTGAAAGAGAGTGTGTTTATAAGGGAGAGATAGAGGCAGACAGAGAGAAATGGAGATGAAGAAACGGAATGAAAGATATGAGAGAGAGAGAGAGAGCCTGAGAGACAGAGAGACAGAGAGACTAAAGATGGACATGAGGGAGGTCAAGGAGAGAGAGAGAGAGAGAGAGATCTAGGATGGCTAGAGGCCCTTTTATGTGCAACAGCTAGCACACCTTGCACATCTGGCATGGCAGGTGATGGTGTAAGCTGCTGCTAGGCACATAAGGGCAGGTGAGTGGGAATATTTATTTATTAAAATGTGTGTGTGTGTGTTTACATATAGAGGTCATACAATTTTTGGAGATAATTTTTCCCTTTAACCTGGGGAATCAAGGTGAAATCTTTTGAATTGGCAGTAAGTACACTTAACCACTGAAGCCTCTTTCTGGTCTCATCTTCCTGATAAGGTTTCATCTCTAAAAAAATGGTCAATATATATATACCTATCACATCTGGTCCTCAGTTTTCTTTATCTATATAACAAGAATTATGATAACTATCTTGCTGTTTTCACAGAATGAAATAAAATTACTTTCTAAAGAAAAGGAAAGGTGTTATGGACTTAATATTTATTAGGTAAGCATATTTTGAGTTCCTATATCAGCTATGGAATGTTTCATATGTGATAAAGGTACTGTCATCAGCATAGAGGAAGCATCACTGTTGCTCATGTTTGACAATCTGTAGGGAGGAAATAAATGTGCCTCCTGTTAGCATCTGAGGAAAGTATTATGACCACAAGTAATAAAAGCTTCCAAAGCCTCCAAATTCTGACTTTGGCTCTTTGGTTTTGTTATGGCTTGGATCTATAATGTGATCCAGAGGTCCTAGGGTCAAATACATGGTCGCCACTCAAGGACACCATTTGTGGGTATTTGCACTTTAAATGCTATGGTCTAGTGTCAGGTCTTGGACTCACTGCAGAGGAATCTTAAAAGCATTTTGAACTGTAAAGTCAGATGTTCACAGAAGCAAAAGAACTTCACTAGATTTAAAACTTGTCCAGATTCAATTATGTATTCATTAATAATTATCCAGTATTTGTTATGATATGGAAAAATGTACTGGAAAACCATGATGGGTAATGTAAGAGAAAATTCTTTGAGTTTTATGGGTTTCTGTATATTGAACCATCTCTGCATTCCTGGGACAAAGCCTACTTGATCATGGTGAATGATTGATGTATTTTTAATTTGGTTTTTGAGAATTTGATTGAGTAATTTTGCATTGATGATCATAAAGGAAATTGACCTGAAGTTCCCTTTCTTTGTTGGGTCTTTGTGTGGTTCAGGTATCAGAGTAACTCCAGTTTCATAGAACAAGTTGGGTAGTGTTCCTTCTGTTTCTATTTTGTGGAATAGTTTGAAGAGTGTGGGTATTAGGGCTTCTTTGAAGGTCTGATAGAATTTAGCAGTAAACCCAACTTGTCCTTGACTTTTTTGTTTGGGAGACTTTTAATGACTGCTTTTATTTCTTTAGGGGTTTTGTTACTGTTTAGCTGGTTTATCTGATCCTGATTTTACTTTGGCATCTGGTATATGTGTAGAAAATTGTTCATTTCATCCAGATTTTTCAGTTTTGATGAATATAGTCTTTGTAGCAGGATCTGATGATTTTTTTAATTTCCTCACTTTCCATTGTTATATATCCCTTTTCATTTCTGATTTTATTAATTTGGATGCTGAATCTGTGCCCTCTGGTTCATCTGGCTAAAGGTTTATCTGTCTTGTTGATTCTTCTCAAAGAACTAGGTCCTGGTTTTGTTGATTCTTTGTAAAGTTCTTTTTGTTTCTACTTGGTTGACTTCAGCCCTGAGTTTGATTATTTCCTACCATCTATTCCTCTTAGGTTTATTAGCTTCCTTTTGTTCTAGAGCGTTCAGGAGTCATGTCAAGCTGCTAGTATAAGCTCTCTCTATAATTTCTTTTTTGAGGCACTTACAGCTATGAGTTTTCATCTTAGCACTGCTTTCATTGTGTCCCATAAGCTTCGGTATGATGTGCCTTCATTTCCCTTACATCCAAAGTCTTTAATGTTTTTGTTTATTTCTTCCTCGACCAAGTTATTGAGTAGGGCATTGTTCAGCTTCTATATGTATATGGGCATGAATAATCTTCCAATTAGTGTACTGAGGCAACATGTTACAAAAGAAAGAGCTGCTTGGTTAACAGATGAAAACGTGAAACACTTATCATTCTCTATTACATATTAACACTAAGGACACACATCGAATTATCTAGAAATATGCCATTATATATTATTAGCACTTTTTATGTTGGGCAAAGAATGAGGCTGCATGAGCAAATATACAATGACACAAGAGCAAAATGATGTACTCAGCTCAGGAAAAATAGTTTCTTATGTCTAGAGGAGCCAGTTGCTCTTCAGAGTGGATGGTGCTGTGAGTGCCACATTGTTTGGCAGTCCCTATGCATGTCCTAACAGAGGGCAAAAAGACAATTGAGAAAGAAGACATGGAGGACAACTAAAATACAGAAAAGCCAAGCAAAATAAAGAGTAGTTAGTTCTTGGTATCAAAACACCTAGACTAGATCATCTACTGGCACAGAGTTTGAAGAGGGTAAGCTTACAGAAAACACCATCAATCAAAATATCAAGGTAAGAATATAATTCCATGACCTCCATGACAGTCCCATCGATAGTATGGATTGGTTGATTGGTTGATAGATAGGTTGATTGATTGATGTTATTTTGTTCGTTTGTTTTGGTCTCTCTCTCTCTCTCTCTCTCTCTCTCTCTCTCTCTCTCTCTCTCTCTCTCTCTCTCTCTCTGTGTGTGTGTGTGTGTGTGTGTGTGTGTGTGTGTGTGTGTGTGAGAGAGAGAGAGAGAGAGAGAGAGAGAGAGAGAGAGAGAGAGAGAGAGAGAGGGTTTCTTCTGTCCTTGGATGGCCTCAAATTTATAATTTAGCCCCAAGTTGACCTTGAATTCTTTTCATCCTTTTGTTTCCTCAACCTGAATGCTGAGGGTTTAGAATGCACTATGATTTATCAGTGCTGTGACAGGACTCAGGCTCCTTGAATGTTACACAAGTAATCTATGAATTGAACTATATCTTCAGATATCCCATTCAGTTGTAAAACCATCTCTCCAGTCTATGAAATGCTTTCTGTCTCTTTGTAAACCAGATCCAAAAAATCAAGACACTACAGTCACTAAATCAACATTTATACCTTATTAAGTTATAGAAACCTGGCTATTTTTGCTCAGTAATGTTTAACTCATAACTGTTGAAGAACACAATTAACTATTGCAGTTTTATAAAGGGAAGCCATATAACTACTGGTAAAGAGCTGTTTTTTTCTTAGATAAAAAGTGTTTCTTTTAATTCTAGGCAATATCACACAATTCATCATGCAGTAGGATTTTCCAGTTATAAAAACATGAAATATTGTCACTTTTCCAAAAAATATTTGACTGGAGATATTGTACTGTGCAAATTAAATTCTTAGAAAGACAAAAACATCAATTAAAGAAAAAACAGTGCTATGCCTGCAACATCTACTTAGAATTTTTTAGCATAAAGTTCTAGAAATGATGTCTATCAATAGAACTTATATTTTAACTTGTTTGTTTATCCACATTATATTATGCAACAGTTCCTTAGAGGTGATACCTTTAAGCCATGGAGTCAGAATAAAGTGAATTAATATATCATGTGAGCAGTACCTACTAGTAGAAATAAAAGTCAGAACTTAATACCTGCTTTCAGTCTTTCTTTCAGCAAGCCAGAATGTAGCAATGTAAAGTCCATGAGCCTGACTATATTACTTCATCTGCTTTGGTAGCATAAACCTGTTAAATAACTTTATAGGTCCTATATCACACATTTCATATTTATACTGTTATATTTAAATGTATAAACTATCACCATCTCTAATAAAAGTTTGATTATGTGTACAACCTATTAAGCTCTATCTGCTAGTGTTTATGTATCAGATAGCATTGTGATTATATACAATTTATTAAACAAATATTATTATACTTTGAATTTATTAAACAAAGTGCAAATGTTTATGCCCTGACAATGCTTTCACTTTGTATAAACATTATACATATAAAATTCATTGTATATTGTGCATATGTAAGGATACAATGTTATCACATGATTTGTTCATAACATAACAGCAGCTTAAAAACATTAAGCAGTGAATTTTAAACCCTAAGAGCTCCAGTTGGAAGTTAGTCACAACCAACGATTTTACCAGTGTGCTTTTTAAAAAGTGACTCAGACAATCTTTTTCTGTACAATAGATGTTTAAATTAACTTCTTTTACATCCTGATTATTCATAATCAACCAGATAAAAGCATAAGTTTGAAGGCAGGAAGATCCAGATTGTTTCCTGCATCAAAGTGTGAACATCTCAATATCCAGCCAACCTTCCCCAGTGAGTCCCTCATCCCTGCAACAGGTAGACAAGGAAGCATGAATAACTGTCTCTGAATCCATTTGCATAAGGGAACCATGCTACAAACACAACATCATCCTTTATCTTCCATATTGTGTATGGGTCGTGTTATCCTGAAGAACCTAGCATCTTTAACCTGAAGAAAATTTGCTTTGTAATAAATTTGAGACAAAAGTAACAAGGACAACAAAATCTCTTCCCCAAAAAAACATGACTGAAACACAAGACTATTTGTCTAGCTAAACTGCGACAGTTTTCATTTCTGCTGAGCCTACTTATAGGAGAAGATGGGGAGAAGAGGATCATGGGATTATCCCCCAGTATTCAATCACCCTTCCCAACTATAAAATTCTGGGACAATTGTCCTGATCTCAGAGTGTGCATCCTCTAGAGACTATTTGTTGGGAAGTGTATACAGATGAAGTCATCAAACCTGCTGGGAACAGACTTTTGAGTGTGGCTATCTTAAGGTCACCCATGCTCCTGATTGCAACCCCTCCCTCATTGCTCTGTAAGTAAGCCTAGTAAACTCTTTTCAGGACTGAATAAATCATAATTAAGTTTGATCTTGAGATATTAGAAGCAAGGGTAGATGTTTATATCTCCTTCAGGAAAGTTATTTTGACAACTAACCAAGGAAACATTTTTTATTTCCCCTTTTTCTTATTTCCCCTTTTATTTTAGTGTCTTTAGAATGTTCCTCAACATACCATATGCAAAGAATAAAACTGGTTGGAGGGAAGAGCCAAGGAATGGTTAGCAAACAGCATCTAGAAAATTACCACTAGAAATTGCAGCTCCTTCTGGCTCTGAAGGGGAAGATAATGTCTGCACCTGAGTTAGATCACTCAGTATTGGTGCTGAAGAGATGCCTCAGCAGTTAAGAGCACTGACTGCTCTTACAAAGGTCCTGAGTTCAATTCCCAGCAACCATATGGTTATAATGGCTTATAACCATCTGTACAGTTACAATGTACTCATATACATAAAATAAATAAATAAATCTTTAAAAAAAGGACAAGATTTAAAAAAAATGTATCCCCAGTGTGATGATGCATACTTGTAATCCCAGAGCTTGGAGGCAGAGCTAGCCAGTCAGTCTTGCTTCCTAGGGAAATTCTAGGTAATGAGAAATCCTGTCTCTGCAAAATGACAACTGACAATGACTAACATTGACATTTGCCCTACACACACACACACACACACACAAACACACACACTCACACACACACACACACAAACACACACGAAAAATTAGTGGCATAATGTATACTAATTGTAAACCAGCATTCCAAGTCTACAAATCATATGTATTAGAGAAGCACCATGGAGACCTAGAGCAAAGAATGTGTTTTATTTCATTTAATACAGATAGACGGCTAAATTATTATGAATTACTATGAAGAAAATTATGACACTTTCCTGAAGACCTGAATGTAATAGGTGGCAAACTAGACTTTGCACAAGCAGACTTAGCTCCAGAGTAGTCATCCTGTATACTTGAAAAACATAAGACATGTTCATTTTTTATTGCCAGTACTAACTCACTGAACATAACTCTGGACAATGTAAAGCATTGTGACTCAATATCAGGCTTCTTAGTAAATCAGTAACTAGTAAGCCTCAGGCACTCAAGGCTAAATGAACATGATCTGTTATCATGAGGTGTTAGTATCTTTATGCTGAAGTCTATACAGTCCTGATTTCATAAAATGTATGAATCAATTCATTTGTAAGGCTGAACACTCTTAAACTCTGGTTTCTTAAACAGACTTGCTTTCTCTTGCCACAAGTCAAAGAATGTGAAATAAAAGAGCAACACAGACACAGCCAAGTGTGTAAAAATAAAAACAATGTGTTTGTTCATTTTGCACATACATTGATCAAGAATACAGTGCTTCAATAATTACTAAACAGATCTACACAAACCAAGCTGCCTGGTATCAAATTTCAAATAACAGATTTATTATAGTATTGAGGATGTATCAAAAAGTAAACAAATCACATATTCTCACACAATAAGGCACACATTTAGCTGACAGCCTTCCTAGCTGTAGTGATGAGTTTTTAGCTGTCTACTTGACAGAATTTAAAAGCATCTTGTAATAGTGTTAACCAGGCAATTATCTGTATCATGTTGGCTTGAGGCCCATCTATAGGAGATTGCATTGACTTTTAAGTGATGTGGAAGGATCCAGTCCACTGTGAGTAGCACCATTCTCTAGGCATGAAGGCTTGAATTAAATATTAATGGAGAAATTCAGCTGAGCATATATGAATTAATTTCTCTTTGCTCTTGATTTTGGATATGAAATAAGTAGCTATTTGATTTATCTGCCCTGACTTCTTCACAATGATGGCTGTAATTTGGACTCGCTGCCCAAATAAACCCTTATTTCCCTAAGTTGTGTTTCATCAAGCTATTTTATCCCAACAGCAGAAATGAAACTAGAACACTACCTAAGCCAGAATAATTCCATTTTTCATTTAATAAATCTGTCATCTGAGGCACAAAAGTCTACTTATCAAATCTTTAGATTCATTTATTTTAATAAAATGTAAAATACTTACATTATTAATAGAAGAGCATACTGGTTTTTCTCCATAAAATCTTTGGGAAAGGACAACTGTAAAGGAAGTTCTTTTAGAGAAAGAGCAAAATATTAAAGATGGAGAGTCATTTAAATATAAAAGTATAAGATGCAGAGAAAGCTGTTCTTGAAGCGTGTATCATGTGCCAATTTTTACCATAGTCATCAATGTGAAGTATTTTAATCTCTCTCTTTGCGAGCTTCTTCTTCTGAATAGTTTCTTTCATCATAGAATTGCTTTCCAAGATGAAAAACTCTGAAAATCAGAGAATAAGTATCTGTGGAACACCCTGCCATAAATGGTTCATCCACATCATACCCCACCCACCCCATCCCCCACCCAAGGTCCAGGGACTACTGTGGAAAAGGGGAAAGAAAAGATTATTAGAATCACAAATAAAGGTGGACCAACATAAAGCAGTGTCTTCTGGACATGACAGAAACCATCGCACTCATGAACTCACAGCAGCCATGGTTTTCTGAAAACCCTGAAGTCAGTGACATTTCAGCATGGAATGGGGAGGGGCTCAAATGTCCACACTTCTAGTCAGGGAACTATTGACTGCTAGCCGAGGAGGAGTGATTTCTCTTTAAACCTGTGGGTTGGTCATGCTCTAATGGATGTCCCCACACCCATGAGTACATTAGCAACACAAAGTGAAATTAGGAAGTTTTAGAGAAAAAAGAGGCATGCAGTCAAAGGGGGCTCATTTTGACTATGAGTATGGGCAAAATACAGTGTATGCATCCCTGAAATCCACAAATCATAAGTAATCTACTAAAGTATTTAGTAACCCAAAAGGAGCATATGGACAGCAACATTCTATCCAATAATTAGGGGTCAACCTACTATCATAAAATATAAGGCTACTACTACTTCTCAGGCATTGTGCCAGATACAGAGGAAACTTTCTACTTTGTCTCCTCAGACACTGCAGGTATCTTCCAACTGAACTTCCACATTTCAGTGAATTTCTTCCCACCTGTTCCAGTACATGAGAATTACTATTTATGTTTTCAAAATAAAAGTGTGATCACACCACTACTCTCCTTCAGAATATTTAAATCGATACAAAAATTATGTAGCTGAAAATGCCATGAAAACTGGATTATTTGGATACCATTATGAAAACTTAGGAGAACAAAATGAAGTCAGAAGGAGCAACTCAAAAATGACCTACACACTATCAGTCTCAGATGAAAATGTTAAATCTGTAGCCTGACTGTTCAAATAGCTGGAAAAAGCACAAACACATATTCCGGAATTAAACAGGCAAAATAAGAGATGTATGATAATTACTGTCTACAAAGAAAAATCTGCTAGTTAGGTCAATAGAGTATTAGATGCTGCCAATGCCACTGATGAACTGGGAAGTTAGCAAAATACTAGCAATTAAATAAAGGTTTAAAAATTTACTGATTTACCTGGGACATAGCTCTGCAGGTAAAGGTATGTGTCCTGTAGCCTTATTAGCCAAGGGTGATTAAGGACCCATGTGTTAGGAAAGGGGCACATTGTCTCCTGATGTGTGAATTTGTGATGTGACATAGGGATGACACACAAGGAATAAATAGAAGTAACTTAATTTTTTAAGTTGATTGACTATAAAAGTATATAATAAACTTGCTAGCATTTTATTTACATTTTCTTACATGTAAGAAAGCATCTTGGATAGTTTACATGCTAAAGTTAGTGACCCTTTGTATGTCTATATATGTGTGTATGTGTGTGTAAATATCTGAGTCTTTGATGTTTCCCAGCATAGATTTTATTTTATGAAACATTCATTTTAACTAGATAATTTCTAGGTATCGCACCAATATTATGCTAAGTATTTTAAACTACTTTTCATTATTATAGTGTTTTTAATATATTTGTGTATGTATTGTATAATTGTATTTGTATTTTGTATATATATATATTTATGTCTGCAATTATACATTTTCTCATTTTAATAGTTTTTTTGTAATAGAAATTGCTTATTTGTTTTTTTTAAAGGAAGCTATTTTTTTACAACTATTTCTTCTTCAAATAAAGGCAGTTTTCCTCTTATTATTCTTGCCTTTGTTTGGCTATGTCTTCTAACAGAATGTTGTATAGAATGGGTTGGAGAAAGGAGAAAGCAAGCTTGCCTTCCAAGATTGCACAGTAGCATCTGTCTTCCAGTGTTACACATGATGCCTACTATAGTTTCCTTCTGGATATTGTCAAAAAGTTCAGGCATTTCATTTACATTTTTGTATTGCTCAATCAAAGGTATTATGACTGTATTGTTAAGTGTCAAATTTATCAAGTATTTTATTTCTTTTCTTTTTTTTTCTTTTTTTAAAGTCCCCAAATTTATTGAAAGACAGTGAACATATTTGAACTAATATTGGATAAGCAAGCAAACGAACCCTACACAATGATTAAACTATTTAAAAGTCAATGATTAATAAATATCTTTTAAAATTTATTTTTATTAGATATATTCTTTATTTACATTTCAAATAATTTCCCCTTTCCTGGATCCCACCACTGCAAAACTCCTATAAGCCCCTTCCCTCCCTCTGTCCCCCAATCAATCTCTTCCCGCTTCCCTGTCCTGGTATTCCCCTACCCTGCTGTATTGAGCCTTTCCAGAACCAGGGGTCTTTCCTTCTTTCTTCTTGGTCATCATTTGATGTGTGAATTGTTTCTTAGGTAGTCTGAACTTCTGGGCTAATATCCACTTATCAGTGAGTACATACCATGTGTGTTCTTTTGTGATTGGGTTACCTCACTTAAGATGATATTTTCCAGTTCCACCCATTTGCCTAGGAATTTTATGCATTCATTGTTTTCTAATAGCTGAGTAGTATTCTGTAATGTAAAATACCACATTTTCTGTATCCATTCCTCTGTTGAGGGACATCTGGGTTCTTTCCAGCTTCTGGCTATTATAAATAGGGCTGCTATGAATATAGTGGAGCATGTTTCCTTATTACATGCTGGGGAATCTTCTGGGTATATGCCCAGGAGTGGTATATCAGGGTCCTCCAGAAGTGTCCTGCTCAGTTTTCTGAGTAACTGCCAGACTGATTTCCAGAGTGGTTGTACCAGCTTGCAACCCCACCAGCAGTGGATGAGTTTTCTTCTTTCTCTACATCCTTGCCAGCACCAGTTTTCTCCTGAGTTGATCTTAGCCATTCTGACTGGTGTGAGGTGAAATTTCAGGGTTGTTTTGATTTGCATTTCCCTGATGACTAAGGATGTTGAACATTTCTTTAGGTGCTTTTCAGCCATTCAATATTCCTCAGAAAATTCTTTCTTTAGCTCTGATCCCTATAGGGTTATTTGACTCTCTGGAGTCTAAATTCTTGAGTTCTTTGTATATCTTGGGTATTAGTCCTTTGTCAGATGTAGGGTTGGTGAAGATTTTTCCCAATTCGTTTGTTGCCATTTTGTCCTATCGACAGTGTCCTTTCCTTAGAGAAACTTTGCAATTTTATGAGGTCTCATTTGTCAATTCTTGATCTTAGAGCATAAGCTATTGGTGTTCTGTTCAGGAAATTTTCCCCTGTGCCCATGTCCCCAAGGCTCTTCCCCAGTTAAGTGGGGATTTTGTTTTGTTTTGTTTTCTAAAATTCTTTGTGATTCTTGCATAAATGAGGGAGTCACATTGAATTGGGTGATTTCAGCAATATGGAATGAGTTGACATTGTATAATCATAAAATGCTAGTCATTTAATATATACTAAATGTAATATATAGTAAATGAGTTTCACACCTAAATTCATGAGAATTTTTCCTCCTTCTTCCCCTCTCTCCTGTGTACTGGAGGTGGTGATGACATAGAATCTGTCTTGTAGAGGCCACAGAACAACCTTATATGGAGCCTTGGCTGTGGTCCATTTTATGTTTTTGTTTGAGATAGGGTTTCTTACTGGCCAATGATCCACAGGGATCTCCCAGTCTGTGCCTTATCAGACTGCCAAGATAAGTGCAACCCATAATGCTCATTACAATTCTGGAGACTGAATTCAGGTCCTTGTGCTGTCAAGGTAAGCAATTTACTCACGGGAGCATATCAGCAAGGATTATTCTATTCTAGTTCTCCTCCTCCTCCTCCTCCTCCTCCTCCTCCTCATCATCATCATCATCATCATCATCATCATCCTTTTCCTCCACCTCATCTTCTTCCCTCTCTTCTAGTTTTATCTGATTCTAAATTTAGAATAAAGGTGACAGATGGTATAGCCTTCTTTCCTTTCTTAGACAGGGTCTCATTATGTGATCATGTTGTATTTGGATTTTTAAATATTTGGTTCCATGGTATTCAGTTTGCTGAATGAAATATGTATAATTAGATTTTACAATTGTCATGCCCATCTGGATAGATCTAACACTTGTGTAATGTTTCCTCCTTTATAATGAGCTTTTTGCAGTTTCATTTTTCTGTCCATCAATATGATTTTTACTAAAATTAACCTTATTTCAATTTTTATTTCTTTTAAAAAAATTTAATAATAATTCACTAATTTCTGGCTATTTTTAATCAGCTATTTTAACAAGTCTTGTTGCCTATTTGATAACAGCCAGAGATGTGTCAGAGATACTGACCCTCTGTCAAGAGAAGTATTTGACCAGTTTCACTTTTTTATGTACTTTTGGAAGGTTTCTTCTGCTAATGTTGCAAACCCACAACCTAGTTGATACTTCCTTTGATATTATCCACTTGCATTTGGTTTTCCTTTCAACTGTTTAGTGTTCATTAATTTTTATTGGATTTTCCTTACTTCCATTTGAAATGTTATCCTCTTTCCTGATTCCCTCCCTGAGAAACCCCTCTTGCCATCCTTCCTCCTCCTGCTTCTATGAGGGTGTGACACTCCCGTCTCCCCACCCTTACATTCCCCTATACTGGGGCATCAAGTCTTCATAGAACCAAGTGCCTCTTCTCCCATTGATGCTCAACAAGGCCATCCTCTGCTGCATTTAAGGCTGGAGTCCTGGGTCCCTCCATGTTTACTCCTTGGTTGGTAGTTTAGACCCTGGGAGCCCTGGTTGGTTAATATTGACATTCTTCTTATGGGGTTGCAAACCCGTTCAGCTCCTTCAGTTCTTTCTCTAACTCCTCTTTGAGTTACTACATGATCAGTTCAATGGTTGGCTGTGAGTATTCACCTCTGTATATGCCAGACTCTTGCAGAGCCTCTCAGGAGACAGCTATATCAGTATCAGGCTCCAGTCAGCATGCACTTCTTGGCATCCACAATAGTGTCTGGGTTTGTTGACTGTATACAGGATTGATCCCCAGGTGGGGCAGCCTCTGATGGCCTTCCCTTCAGTCTCTGCTCCACACTTTGTCTCCATATTTGCTCCCAAGAGTATTTAGACCACATTCCATTTGTATTATTCACCTCCCTTGCATTTCCTCTATTTTCATCATCTACTTATCGCACTGAGCTATGAGCTTCCCTGCTGGTGTTGTTTGCTATACTGGGAATAGACCCCAGGGCTTCACCAATGCTGGCTGAGTGACTTACAACAAATTCCATCCTCAGCCTCAGAAATAAAAAAAAAATGGTCACATTGTACCACAATCAAGTCTTTTCAGCTTATCCCATTGTTATGACATTTATGTATGATCCCTTTCCCAACAAATTTCTGCTTATTAAATATCTTCCAAATAACAGAGATTGTGGAGAATAGGTTTCCTATTCTTCCTAAAACTCAGTCAGCCTGTGCTATTTCAATGGTAGCACATTTTTTTTAATTTTATTTTCTTTTTTTTAATTTTTATTTTCTATATTCTATGTTTACATTCCAAAGGCTTTCCCCTTTCTTAGTCCCCCCCACCATATTTCCCATAAATCCTCTCCCCCCCAACTATCCCCCAATCACCGCCCCCCCCCATTTCTCTGTTCTGGATCTACAAAACTGGATTCAATCTCTTTCAGGACCAGGGTCATCTCCTTTCTTCTTCTTGGGAATCATTTGACTTGCTAATGGTGCCTTGAGTATTTAGGGCTTCTGGGCTCATTAATATCCACTTATCAGTGATTGCATTTCATGTGTATTCTTTTGTGATTGGGTTAACTTGCTTAGGATGATATTTTCCAGATCTAACCATTTGCCTACAAAGTGCATGAATTCATTATTTTTAATTGCTGAGTAGTATTCCATTGTATAAATATACCACATTTTCTGTATCCATTCCTCCTTTGAGGGATATCTGGGCTCCTTCCAACTTCTGACTATTATAAACAAGGCTGCAATGAACATTGTGGAGCATGTGTCTTTATTGCATGCAGGGGAATCCTCTGGGTATATGCCCAGGAGTGGTATGACAGGGTCCTCTGGAAGTGACATGCCCAATTTTTTGAGGAACCTGCAAACTGATCTCCAGAGCGGTTTTACCATTTTGCAATCCCACCAAAAGTGGAGGACTGTTCCTCTTTCTCCACATCCTCACCAGCACTTGTTGTCTCTTGAGTTTTTATTCTTAGCCATTCTGATTGGTGTGAGGTAGAATCTCAGGGTTGTTTTGATTTGCATTTCCCTGATGACTAATGATGTTGAACATCTCTTAAGGTGTTTCTCAGCCATTCGAATTTCTTCTGGTGAAAATTCTTTGTTTAGCTCTGTACCACATTTTTTGATAGGGTTATTTGGTTCTTTGGGGTCTAACTTCTTGAGTTCTTTGTATATATTGGATATTGGCCCTCTGTCAGATGTGGGGTTGGTGAAGATCTTTTCCCACTTTGTTGGTTGCCGTTTTGTCCTTCTGACAGTGTCCTTTGCCTTACAGAAACTTTGTAATTTTATGAGGTCCCATTTGTCAATTCTTGATCTTAGAGCATAAGCTATTGGTGTTCTGTTCATGAACTTTCCCCCTGTGCCAATGTCCTCCAGGGTCTTCCCAAGTTTTTTTTCTAACAATTTCAGTGTGTCTGGTTTTATGTGGAGGTCCTTGATCCACTTGGAGTTGATCTTAGTACAAGGAGATAAGAATGGGTCAATTCGCATTCTTCTGCATGTCGACCTCCAGTTGAACCAGCACCATTTGTTGAAAAGGCTATCTTTTGTCCACTGGATGGTTGTAGCTCCTTTATCAAAGATCAAGTGACCATAAGTCTATGGGTTCATTTCTGGGACTTCAATCTTATTCCATTGATCTACTTGCCTGTTGCTGTACCAATACCATGCAGTTTTTAACACAATTTCTCTGTAGGACTGCTTGAGGTCAGGGATATTGATTCCCCCCCAGACGTCCTTTTATTGTTGAGAATAGTTTTAGCTATCCTGGGTTTTTTGTTGCTACAGATGAATTTGAGAATTGCTCTTCCTAGATCTATGAAGAATTGAGTTGGGATTTTTATGGGGATTGCATTGAATCTGTAGATTGCTTTTGGCAAGATGGCCATTTTTTACTATATTGATCCTGGTAGCACATTTTTACAGAAGCCATCACAGCATTTCATAATAAATGATATAAAGTATGAATTCATATTTCAAAAGTTTGATTACAATTTCATTTATGTATTTAGTGATATGTGTGCATAGTCATGTGCATAGTCATGTGCATAGAAAGGCACATATATGGAGGTTAGAGGACAAATTTTGGGAGTACTTTCCTACAACCTCAAATGCCTGGGGAATAGAACTCATAAACTTGGCAGCCGGTACTTTGACCCACTGAGGCATCTTACTTACCCTAAAACTGCAAAATCTTACTCTGTATAGTCCATTAACATTAACCATTCACATTTCAATGCTATTATAAAAGCACACTGAGTAGTTCTAAAAAAAAACAACAACATTTTGCATATACAAGATGCCAGGAGCACTTGTCAATGTTGTTAGTGCAAATTAGTTGACATTAATGTTTGCTTAATTTTTATCATTATCTTTAAATATAAATCATATTTACTATTTTGTTTTATAAATAGTGCACTAGATTATTATGTCACAATTAATAATTAAGTTAATGAATAAGAACATCTAGTGGGACCAACATTGGAGGATTATAGTAATAATTTCATATAACTTATTATGAAATACCAGTGGGGGGAAACATAATCACAAGTAAACTAATTACATAACTGTAACAGCAGTTGGAATTTTTTCTATTATATTAAATAGAATTAACTTACTCATAAAATGAATATCTCTCTATGAGCACAGAGAACTCAATTATAGATTTAAGAAAACAAATTTAAGAAAGATATAAAATATTTCAAAACAGTATGGGCACCACGCTATACTACTCTGGAATACTACTCATCTATTAAAAACAATGAATTCATGAAATTCTTAGACAAGTGGGTCGAACTGGAGAATGTCATTCTGAGTGAGGTGACCCAGTTGCAAAAGAATACACATTGTGTGTACTCACTGATAAGCAGATATTAGAGCAGAATCTTGGAATACTCAGGAAGCAATTCACATATAAAATGATGCCCAAGAAGAAGGAAGGAGAGGCCCCTGGTCCTAGAAAGCCTCAGTGCAACAGTGTAGGGGAATATCAGAATAGGGACGCAAGTGGGAACGGGTTGATTGGGGAGCAGGGAGAGGGAAGAGGGCTTATGAGACTTTGGGGAGAGGGCATGCTGGAAAGGGGAATCATTTGAAATGTAAATAAAGAATATATCAAATAAAAATAGTATGGGCACACCATAAATTACTATAAATCAGAAAATAGGTTTTAGTAAACATGACCTGTCTTCATCAAACAATATAAGATGGAGTAATGATTAGACATTCAGTTAAATGTAGATAATGAGGAGCAAAGAGAACATCCTGAGAACAGATTTGCGTGAAATAGAAAAGTGTGAAGGAGTTGAGAGAGGTAAAAATAATTGAGATAAGAATAAACAGGAAGTAAGTGAACATGATGGAAGACAGATGAAGAGAGACAATGAAGGCTGGAAAGAAAGAGACAAAGTAAAAGAAACAGACACAAATGAAATTAGGGATGGACATGTCCACGTGGGCTAATGGAAAGTCAGGAAACCTATCCCTATCACCTCTCTACCAAAAACAGTGGAGGCATGTATCCTCCAAAGTCAGACATTAGAGGGCAGAAATCGGTGTTTAAGGGAAAGTCCCAATAATGGAATACTGTTGTCATTGTAAGCAGAAGAAAAAGACACATAGGTAGGGAGTTTTGCTCCACATTCTTGCTATGGGAAACACTGCTTGTTCTAGGAACTAACAAGAAGACTGTACATCCCCTAAGACTGGTGCAGTGGGATGGACGTATCTGTGGACAGTAAACCTTCCAAACAGTGAGCCTGCTGTACACATCTCACACTATGATACAACTGAGTCAAGATGGACAGAAATAGAGAGAAAGGAATGTTTCAAACATTAACACAGTAAAAAAAAAAACTGTAGTTGTACAATATATGAAGTCCATAATATACATAATAGAATACTTGGAAAATATTAAAAGGGAAACAACAAAAACAAAAATGACCTGAAGATTCTCATGTAAAGGTAAGAACTCTAAATATCTTAGACAATTATCTTGTGTTTTGTTGTTTTATTTTTGAGACAGAATCTCAGGATCCCATATTCATCTAGAACTTGCTGCCTAAGTAGGCCTGAATTTCTGATCAACTTGCCTCTATGTCTGGAGTGCTAGGATCACAGAAATGAATCACCATGCCAAAGTTATATGGTAGTAGTGATTGAACTTGCCACTTTATGTATGCTAGGAAGGTATTCCAATACCTTAATTATATCCCTGGTTCTTCTCATGGTTTTATATAACATACAATCATCACTAACTTTGTTTTATAAATTTATACTTAGATTATTTTTATTCAGCTTTTTTCCTTGCTTCTTTCTTTTTCTTTCCTTCTTCGTTCCTTCCTTCCTTCCTTCTTTTCTTCCTTCCTTCCTTCCTTCCTTTCCTTCCTTTCCTTCCTTTCCTTCCTTCCTTCCTTCCTTCCTTCCTTCCTTCTTTCCTCCTTCCCTCCCTCCCTTCTTCCTTCCTTCCTTCCTTCTTTCCTTCCTTCCTTCCTTCCTTCCTTCCTTCCTTTCCTTCCTTCTTTCTTTCTTTCTTTCTTTCTTTCTTTCTTTCTTTCTTTCTTTCTTTCTTTTTTCATCCTTTCTTATTAGGGATTTTCTTTATATTTCAAGTGTTATCCCCTTTCCTGGTTTCCCTTCTGAAAACCCCCTATCCCATCACCCCTCCCCCTGCTCACCAATCTACCCCCTCCTGCTTACCTGTCCTGGCATTTCCTTACACTGGGACATAGAGCCTTCACAAGACAAAGAACCTCTCCTCCCATTGATGTCCAACAAGGCCATCCTCTCCTACATATGTGGCTGGAGCCATGGGTCCCTCCATGTGTACTCATTGGTTGGGTGTTTAGTCCCTGAGAACTCTAGGGGTACTGGTTGGTCCAAATTGTTGTTTCTCCTATGGGGCTGCAAACCCTTTCAGCTTTTTTGGTCCTTTCTCTAGCTCCTCCATAGGGGACACTATGCTCAGTCCAATGGTTGGCTGCAAAAATCTACCACTGTATTCGTCAAACCCTGGCAAAGCCTCTCAGGAGACATCTAGATAAGGCTCTTGTTAGAAAGCTCTTTTTGACCTCCATAATAGTGTCTGGGTTTGGTAACTATATATGGGATTGATTCCTATGTGGGGCAGTCTCTGCATGGCCTTTCCCTCAGTCTCTGCTCCACACTTTGTCTCTGTATCTACCCCTGTGGGTATTTTCTTCCCCCTTCTAAGGACTGATGTATCCATACTTTGGTCTTCCTTCTTAAGCTTCATGTCATCTGTGAATTGTATCTTGAGTATTCCAGGCTCTCTGCCTGATATCCACATATCACTGTGTGCATACCATGTGTGTTCTTTTGTGATTGGGTTACCTTACTCAGGAGGATATTTTCTAGTTCAATCCATTTGCCTAAGAATTTCTTGAATCCATTGTTTTTAATAGCTGAGTACTACTCCATTGTGTAAATGTATCACATTTTTTTGTATGCATATCGCAGTTGAGGGACATCTGGGTTCTTTCCAGCTTCTGGCTATTATATAAGGCTGCTATGAACATAGTGGAGCATGTGCCCTTATTACATGTTGGAACATTCAACTTTAATTGCCAAGAAGAAAAAGAAAATATAAAAACTGATGGCTGAATTTTTGTTACATTCCTAAATATTTGTTGCTCTTTATATTTCTGATTTAAAAAAAAAAAACAACTGAGAGCCTCTTCCTACACAGTGATCATTAAAATAAAGCTTTTGTTGTATTAGGAAAGATAGTGATATGATGTTTTATTTACTGTTTTTTTTTCATTTTCTTTAAGTAGTAGTATTTTTCACAATTTTCTTTTCAACGCATATTTTATTTCATATTGCCTAGAGAACCGGTAAGACTGCCTCATTGATGTTTCTATTTTTAACTACCCACAGACCCACTTGTCATTGCCAAAAAAAAAACTTTGTCTTCCTAAATAACTGTCCCTCAAAAGAAAAGCAAGTACCTGACCTTGGTTCACTCAGCCAACTGAAAAACTGTACATTTTGATCAAAAGGCAATCGGAATTGATTTCTCGGCAGGAACACTATCAATATTTTATAACTTTTCAGGAAAATGTTCTGTAATTTTCATCAGTGTTATAAAAACAAGGCTTTGTAACAATGAGGTAAAATTAAATAAATATCTCATAAAGACTTTTCTTGGAGTCATTCTTTGACATAGATTAAACAGGAAATGTGACATTGAGAGCTGCCACATCTCACAGGTTATAAGCATATTTTTATTGTAAATGGATTTGCCCCTTCTTCTTCTTCTTCTTCTTCTTCTTCTTCTTCTTCTTCTTCTTCTTCTTCTTCTTCTTCTTCTTCTTCAAGAAAATGACCTTTTGTGCTCTTAGTTGCCATGCTTCTGGTCTCAGAAGAAGGTTATGATGGAATAATCACATACAATGATTTTCTATCTGCAAAATTATTTTTTTCTACTTTTCTTTCTGTCTCTACTTGGATACAGCATTCATAAGTAGGTTCTCCAAACCTGTTGCCCTGATTGACAAAACTTTTGCCATTAAATGAAGGCATGTGCTGCTTTTAGAAATTTGCTATTTCTATGAATTATGCATATTATAGAATTTAATTAAATTTATAAGTTGGTGCTTCCAATTAATCTCAATATAGGATATCTTAACTCCTACATATGTTGCAATGGACTCTATATATGTAAAGAAATAAACTGGTTACCTCTACCCAAAATAATTTTCTTTGCTCTGAGTAGTAACTAGATTCAGTCATTTACCAAACCTCCTTTAAGATAGGTTCTGAAGATGGGGATAAAGCAGGAAAAGATATTGAAATAGATCATGGGCTATTTTAAGCCAACAGGAAAACAACACTAATCTAGGAGCCATCTTCCTGGGAAAAGGTGGTAGATTTCTATAAGTTTCAAATGGTTGATCATGTGCTGCCTTTCTTTCCTTACAATGGCACCTGCTCTCCAGTTTTATACATTTATACCTATATGACCATCTAAAGAAGATGTCTGTATTGCTAAATGTGACTCAGGATAAAACCATGACAAAACTCAGATTGCCTTATTTGATTTCTGGCTCTGTTAAGTATTCATATGATCCTAGCTAAGTCCTTTCACTTGTCTGCAATTTCTTTACATGTAAAATAGATAAGAAAATAAATTTTCTCAGGGATGTTCTCTAAATGAAATAAGTTATCCTGTAAAAATTATTATTAACATTATATAGCTTATATAGTTGGAACTCAGTGGTAAAGAATGAATACTGTTCTTACAGAAGAACTGAATTCAGTTCCCAACATGCTTACCAAGTAGCTCACAACCAGCAGTGCAAAAGTCCATTGCTAGGAGATATAACACACTCTTTTGACCTCTACTGGCACTTGGACAAACAAAGCATATATTCACATTTATATAAATAAGAGCAATTTAAAAGATTATATAGCTCACTAGAGCATAAGAATTCTGACTTTGTAAATTTAGATAGCAAAAGTGACAGGGTACTGGAGAGATGGCTCACCAGGTAAGCATGCATACTGCTCTTGCAGACCTGAGTTTGCTTCCTAGTACTAACACTGGGCAGCTCACAACTGACTATAAATGCTGTTCCAAGGGATCTAATGCCTACTGCCTCCATGGGAACTGCTATATATAATGTATGTACATACATTAAGCATATAAACTTACATACATACACAGAAAATAAAAAGTGAATTACTAAATATTGAAAGAAAATTGACTTTATTATATGCTTACTCATTCACTCTATTTTAAGTTTTTAATATTCTATTTTAAGTTAAACACAGAACCATCTCATCAATGAGGCTGCGCTGCATTATTTCATAACATGGTTTGCAAATAAAGTTAGCCGAATGTACAAATGAAATAAATGGATGTATGTAAACATATATGTATTTATTTATAATATATGTCTGCATATCTAGTACAAATACAATAAAATCAACCACATAAATGTTATAAAATTTTTCCAAATATTTTATCACTATCTCTAAATTGGATATTATCTTAACCAATGGAATATAATGTTTTCTTTTGAGATAAAGAAAGGGAACTCATGGCCCTTTACCTCTTGATCAAACAGAAATAGCATTTTAAAATATATATATTTGTGACCTATGAAATGTCATAATGTCTACAAAAAGCATTGGGATTGAACATGACCTACATGGGACTGAAGGAACGATCTCAAAACTCAGTGGCAAATAGGTGGGGATACACATAGCTGTTAATCTTTATTCATGGGATGTAGATTCAGCAATTGTCAAGATGTAACCTAAGCCTTAAAATGATCAAACCATCCACTTTACTGTTTTCCTAACATACATAAAAACAACTTAAAGCCCCTTACAATGCATTCCTTGGGATGAGGATTCCTTTGAGAAAGGTTCTAGACAGTACAAAACTAAGAATGAAATTGCAAAACAAAAACGAGCAAACAAACAAAAATCAAAACCAAAAACCTCTACTTTTCCCAAAACAAAGGTCAAGTATAATTTTCAAACCTGCCTTCTCTGGTACTTACTTGATGGGTTATCTGTGCTGTGAAGGCTGACCACTGGGACTCTAGGACCTAGAATTTAAAAATATACATATGTATTTTTTAAGATAACTGAATATATAAAAGTGTTTGCTGCCAAGCCAATGGTGAAAAGAGAGAACTGACTCCTACATTGTCCTCTGACTTCCACATGTGCATCACACCATGTATACATGCATACATATACACACATAGACACATATATACACATACACATACACACACATACACACATACACACACCTACACACATATAAGCAAATAAATAAATACCATAAGAGCATCTAAGTCACACTTACCATAAAGACTACATAACAGAGTTTCTTTTTCCAAATGGAAGTACTATGTATTTAAAAATCAATGAAACAGAAACTAAACAAACAGAACTCATGCCACTCATTACATTTCAAGGAGATGTTTGAAATAAATAAATTTTGTCTTTGAGAAGTGCAGTACCAAATTTAAGGGAAAAGGGTTATTGTCATTATATTCCTGTAATATTTCTCTAGATATATCCATGTGAGGCTATGTTGTGATGTCATAAGACAAAAGAAGGAATAAGATGTGGGAGATGCTGCTTGGCAGCAAATGAGAAGGAACAGAGGAAGGAAGTTCATACAAAACCCAAATCCTTATATGAATGAGGGTGGGTGTTCTGGGTAAACATGATTGTGTGTATGTGTGTGTGTGTATGTGTGTCTTTGAATGTGCATGCATGAACATGCAGGTCAAGGTCATAGACAACCTTGTGCATGGCTCTTCAGATGCTGGTGATGTTTAATTTTTTTGAGATAATTTCTCTTCCTGAAATTTTCCAAGGAGGTGATGCTGGATGCCAGCAAGCCCTGGGGTATCTACCTGCCTCTCTTCCTCAGCACTGGGATTATAAGTACATGTCATCAAACTCAACATTTTTAAGAGTGACTTCTGGGAACCAAGTTCATGTCCTAATTCTGACAAGGAAAGTGTTTTCCCAATGCAGTTGGCTCTTTTTTCCCTGCTGATCCTCATCTCCTAACATTAAAACTACTTCTTCTGAGGAAGGCATTTTCTGAAAAGTAAGTATATTACGATTGTACTGTGGTTTTGTCAAGACAATTGTCTACCTCTTTACAAATCCATTTTGATATATGCCTAACTCTAATTTTTAAATTTCTAAAGATTTTAATTTTGAGCATACTAAAGAGATAGCTCAGCAGTTAGGGCATATATTATCCTTCAAAAGAATGTGAAATCAGTTTACAGTACTCAAGTTAAGATGCTCACAACCACTTACTCCAGCTCCGGGAAATCTAATGCCCTCTTTTGGCCTCCTTTAAGAGAAATAAATAGTGTACTAGGCTTCAAATCTCATAAAATATAAAGACCTATTAATGATGGTAATGTAAATTGGTTAAACAAAATGTGTGCAGTGAAACCTATTGAAAAGCATACACTGTCTAACCTTCACAAGATAACAAGAAATGTTGATTCATGGGACTAAAGCTGGCATCAAAATACGTGCAATCTTCTTTCATAAAGTTGCATGAGATGCAATCACGATTCAATTGTCCCTCAGTAGAAGCACTAGAAAAATAAAACAAAAATGAGAAATATTGTTAATATAAACCCTTGAAATTAATGGCGTCAATATTTAAATCCATTCAAATAGAAAAGTTGCCAGACAGCTCCTGTGAAAATTTCTTGTAACTTATTAGTCATCCAACACATGCAAATTCACTTTCCATTATTAGACTCAAGAAATATACATTTTTCCTGAGGAATAACAATAATATTATGTGCACTAATATAAGTAGTACATGCATATGACTAAACACACCAATTTTCATGGGATTCACTACAATTGTTAACTCCATTTCCTCTTTTAATATTTATTTCATTTTTATTTATGTGTATGTCTATATGTGCATTGCATGCTTATGTAGATGCATGAGGTCAGAAGAGGGCATTAGGGTTCTGGAAACTGAACTCTAGTCCATTGAATAGAGTACAGACTTTAAATGCTGAGGTATCTTTAGTCTCTACATTTTTTTTTATTAGCGGTCTAGAAGAAAAGTAGCTTATAGAGGCAGAGATAAGTAATCCTCAATAAATATCAGCCAAAAAGATGAATAATTTTTTCTAAAACTCTCTCTAAATGAAGGTCATGACTTTGTAATCTCAACAGTCTAAACATTAGAATTCACTATTCTCACTTGTCTTATTAAAGATGGGCACTGAGATTTTTAGTAAAGAAACTGCACTGTGCATGAAAATATGTGAAATCCAAGGTCAATGTTGTAAGAGGACCCTAGTCAGCAATATGTATGCTTTCTTTTCCCCCAAAGAAGAGGAGTACTCATGATGGATATCCTGGGGAGTTATTGGCAGCTAATGGCTCCTGGGGGAAGGAGAGACAATTCCTTCTGTGGTTTAGACACTCATAAGTTGCTCATGTTCCTGTAAATAGCCCTAAAAAACTTTCTCCATCTCTATATCTGTCCTCTTCTTTCCCCAACACACACTGCATGATAGTAGCTTGAAAGGAGGAAGAAGATCAGAGGCCAAGGAGAGTGAATGTGATTTAAATATGTTATATGCATGTATGAAAATGTCGTACTGACATTATTATGCATAATTAATATATAATAATTAAAGCTTATTTGAGTAACATGTTTTCAACCACATTTCTTTTTTTGATTATTTATTCTATAATCTTTGTTTACATTCCAAAGGCTTTCCCCTTTCCCAGTTCCCCCCTCACCATATGTCCCATAAGACCTCCCCCCCAACTATTCCCCAATCACCCCCTCCCACACCATTTCTCTGTTCTCTTGTACTCTCCTACAAAACTGGATCCAATATTTTCCAGATCTAAACATTTGCCTATAAGTTGCATGAATTCATTATTTTTAATCGCTGAATAGTATTCCATGTGTCTTTATTGTATGCAGGGGAATCCTCTGGGTATATGCCCAGGAGTGGTATGACAATTCAGTTTTATTAGATATATCTGCAGTGATGTCTGACCATCATTCTAGAGACTTAGTGTCTGGACTGCACATAGTTCACTCTGGGTTGGCAACACTAAGATTTGAAGTCATTGTCTTTCTGTCCACTTCCATTAAGCTTTCGCATTCAAGCTTCATAGAGATTTACACTGCCTTTTAAGACTTACTTATTTAGTGTGTCTTCATATGAAATATGCATATGAATTTAGGAGTAAACTCCTGTGCATGCATGTGTAGAAGCTAAATCTTGATATTGTATGTTACCCTCTATTTCCCTTCTTATGTTTCTGAGCTAGAGTCTCTAACTGTGACTAAAGCTTGCTATTTTAGCTATACTGTCTGTCCAGAAAGCTCCAAGAATCTTCCTGGGTAGCCATCATCAATTCAGGACAAGGATTACAAGCATGCATAGCCACTCTTAGTATGGGTGCTCAGGATCAGAGCTCAGATGGTCAGGCTTATACAATGAACCCTTCATCCACTGAATATGTCCACAGCCCTCTTTTACACTACTCAGATTCTGACATTCCTGAAACCAAAAAAACTTACAATGCTTTTAGACACAAAAATACTAACACTGGATTTGGTAAAAGTTTTGATTCTTCAATTAATTAAATCAATGACTGGTCTGTTTACAGCTCAAGCAAGACACTGACTGAGTTTTCTGGGTCAAATTCCATTTTACAGTCAAGCTAACTGGCACTCCATGAGCCATGAAAGTGGACATTTTTTGTCACTATATTCTCTTTATACCAAGTTCACTGCACAAGTCCAGGTCATGGTCAAATTGAATGCTATGGTACAGTCACAAGACAAGCAACTATACACATCTAAACAGTTGATGTGATTCAAGTCTTGGCTAGGCTAATAAGAGCAAAGAGTCTCAAGCAAATTTACCTACTGACCTTGACCAGTGCTTATCTCCAATGTCCATTTCTTTTAAAAGTTTTTTGATCTTTGTTTTTGTTTGTTTTTAATGAAAGGACTAAAATATGATGTACCTCTCTAAAATATTGTTCATGGTTGTGAGAGTGTAAGTTTTCATTGTCAACTTCACATAACCTAGAGTCTTAATAGTGAGTTATCTAGAATTGGTTGACCTGAGAGCTTACATCAGAGGGAATTTTCCTAATTGTGTTGATGTGAGAATGCCAATACTGAATGTGAGAGATGCCATTCTTCGGGGTTTGTGCTCCTGTGTATGTACAAGCTTGTGGTTGGTTTCCCTGAATTTGTTTCCATTTCATTTGACAATCTCTCTGTAAACAAGGAGCTTGCTTATTCTGCCTAGTATAGCAAGCCAGCTTGCTCTGAGAACCCCACATCTTCACCTCTTCAGTGCTGACTTTTTCTTCTACCTGACTTTTGCATAGGAGTCAGAAATCCAAACACCAGTCTCCATGCTTGCAATGAGCACTTTATATCCCCGGTCCTCTATATACATTTTTTACTCTCAAAACAAAAAAAGTACTGGCTACTTGGTAAGGAGAGGTAAAACTTCTTCAAACAGGGTGAATTTCCACTGAGAATAAACCCCAGCAGCCTTGACATGTTTTAAAACTAGTGTGTGAAATGGAAATTAGAAAGTGCATGTAGAATCCAGAAATAATAGGCCCTTTGCCTTCTCAAAATAAATGTCTTGTAAGGTCCTGTTGAGAGCTTACAGAATGAGGAGACATTTTAATGTTGAATAGCTGAGTTCTAAAGCCTTTGATAAATTTAATTACACACTTAGACATCCTGGGCAGATGTAAATATTCACATATGTGTGGCGACATTTTAGTTAAACAAGGAAACTTCTTTACTCAAATAAAGCTACTTTCTCCAGCAATCTCACTTACCTTTATGACCCTCAAGAAAATGAGAACAAACAAAAAAGGGAAAGAAAAATAGAAAGAGAGAAAGAAGCCTTTGTTTGCTAGAATTTGTATTCAGAGACCCATCATCCATCATGCTATTATGCTATATAGGAATAAATTATATTTGTGTCACATTGATTGATGTCCCAAAGACTCAACATGAGATGGTGCAGAAGGAATTATTGCTAGGAAAATATGAAAATGTTTGCAATGTGTAGAGGTGAGAAAAGTAAACCATACATATGCACCAAAACCACTGTGAAACTATAAAAGTGAATAAATAAAATGAAGAAGAGACAAAGAATTCTCGTGTCTGGAAATAGTCTCCTGGGCTCCCAGAGGGTCACAGAAGATGTACCAGAGAAAGCATGTGAAGTTCTTTGTGAAGAGATTGGCCAATTAAAAATTAATGGCTATATTATGTGTGCAGACAGGAGCCTATCATAACTCTCCTCTGAGAGGCTCTGTCCAGCATCTGACCAAGGAGATGCAGAGACCCAAGACAAAAACATTAGATGGAGCTTCAGGAGTCTTGGGAAGGATTGAGGGATGCAGAGGGGATAGGGATTCCACAAGAAGACAACAGAGTCAACTGAACTGGACACTTGGGGTCCCCCAGACACTGAACTACCAACCAACAAGCATGCACGTGCTGGATATAAGCACCCCATCAAATATGTAGCAGATGTATACCTTGATCTTCATGTGGCCCAGCAACAATTGGAGTGGGGGCTGTCCCTGAATCTATTGCTTGCCTGTGTATCTCCTTCCCCTAGCCTGGCTGTTTTGTCTCACCTCAGTGGGAGGGGATGTGCCTAGCCCTGCAATGACTTTTTGTGCCTTGGTGGACAGGTACACAGGGTCGAGGGTCTAAGGGACAGTCCCTTTCCTCCATCCCTTCTCAGAGGAAAAAGGAGAGGGAGGGTGTGGAGCTTTATGAGGGGGGGAATAGAATGAGAGGGAGGGCTGCTATCGGGATGTAAAGTAAATACATAAAGAAAGGGGGACAAAAGGAAAGCTAGATTCAGGTTTGCAATATCTTCATTGTTGTATCTTTGCAGTGTGAACTAAATTTCCAAGAAAGAACATTTGTATAGTTCAATGACTGCTTAAAAGTTCAGTGATTGTGGAGAAGTTATGATGTTGCAGGAGCAGATCCAAATAATTTTGGGCTATTTTTGCCATTCTAAGAGCCATTTATTGGCACCTTTGTGTACGAACTAACATTGTATGACTAACACATAAATCCTCTTGGAATGTGATAGACATCCAAATTCTACCAACTTCTAAATTAAGACTATCATGAGATACCAGCTCATGAGAACTATAGCACAGATTCTGTAGACTTATAGTAAGTTATCTACCTGAGGTTCTCATGGATGCACCTGAAAAGTATCTTGATTTATAACTGTCTTTGTCCTATTACATAAAAGCTCCATGAAAACTGTTACCTCATTGGAATTCTGTATTTGTCATGACCTAAATCTGTCTTTCCTTGCTATGGCCACTCATACTTGGCTCTGGAATAAACTGTCTTTTCTCCTCTCTGAAATAAGAGTCGCACCTTTTTTGTTATCCACCAATGAAAGAGAGAAAGAGAGAGAGAGAGAGAGAGAGAGAGAGAGAGAGAGAGAGAGAGAGAGAGAGAATATAAACATAATGAGAGAAAATTCTGTTCCATGTGTAGCTTCCTAAATTTCCTGGGTTCCAAGAAAAGACTGAGAGTCTGAGGTTGTCATACTGGGGGACTGGTTTTACCTCACCATATTGAAAATAATCTGAGATTTCTTTCCTATAACACAGTCACTTCGTGATCTTAGCCTATAAAAGGCCAACCTGGAGGAAATTAGTTAATACCACCTACCTGTATAGTTGCCTCCCCCGGGGAGAATATTCTGTGCTCAGAAAGTAACTGTTTGGGGAAAAAATAGCGAAAGTGTTAGTGGTAGATTTATTTCCAAGAACCTTAATTTTTACTTGAATTTTCTAACCTGTCAAAAAGATAGGAAGTGTCTGCATTGTTATTCAGACATAGAAATTTGTTGCATTCAGGAAAAACATCTGTCTTATTGGTAAAATAATCACCCTGCTTCCTAAGCTTTTCCAATGTCTTATGAGTATGTGGTACAACTGAGTTTGTGTGCACTGTCTGAATGAAGCAGGATTAACAATTTTAAGATGTATTTGTATTTACATGTGCATCTGTGTGTACAGTTCCATGTGCATGCAGTGCCCATGAAGACCAGCAGAGGGCATCAGATTTCCTGTACCTGGAAGTACAAGCAGTTATGAGACTCCAGAAGAGAGCACTAGAAACTGAACCTTGGACTTCTGCAATAGCAGTACCTGGTCCTGCTCCAAGAAAATGCTTTTTAATAGAGAGGGTAATTATTACATGGTTTCCTTGTTTGAACAACCATGGAACAATTCTCTAATAATAGAAAAAGTTTACACTTGACAATGCTGATGGTCAGCCCATGTAGAGAAGAAAAAAGCAATCACATTTTTTGAGTTGTTTCATCATAGGCCAAGATCCTTATCACTTCCCAGTTTCCTGATGTCAGATGCCGCACCGTAATTTGCTCACTTTTACTCTGCAAAAATAAATAAATAAATAAATAAATAAATAAATAAATAAATAAATAAATCTGAAAATATTGATTTCTCATTTTTACTTAAATAACATCTCCCTGCCCCCACTCCCCCCCCCAAAAAAAGTACAGGCAGTGTTTTCTTCATCTAATTCTTTCTCAGCTAACATTAGGCTTCCTACACTAAATTCAAGGACTTGCACACATTCTAATAAAGAATGGTGGGACAACGCCTTTATCCCAGGGCCATAGGTAAATACTGCAGGAAGCACCAGGTGGCCATGCAACTGAGAGCACTCCTGAGGGAAGCGCTTGTTTCCAATGTGAGACTTCTATTGTTCTCACTGAAACAGGTGACAGCTGTGCAGTTGTACAGCTTCACAGCAAACATTTCAGAAAAAACTGCTGCAACCAAGCAATGCTATTTATTCTTCACCTTCCTTATGTGTTTCTTGCTGTAACATTTGGTATATTGTATAATACTGAAGCCAAGGCAAAGCTGACTGCTCCCTCCAACATTTTTTATTCCTCTCCATATTTGTGAGTTATTGCACATGCTCACAGGTTATTTGGGTCCAGCACATGTTGGCCAGGTCAGGTTTGGCCTGTCATTCAATGTAGATTTGCACCATTTCATTGGAGTTGGAACATTACAAACCTTCCTTATTAGCTTTGAAATATCCAAAATATTAGTCAAGCACAGTCGTCTGTGCTAAAAATTCCAGAAGTTGTCCAACCTTCAGACTGCAACTCTTATTCTCAAATTTTCATCCTTAAAGGCCAACTTTCGTATAGCTCCAGAGGTACATGACTGAGAAAACACATATGATTGGAAATTTTCGTAAGATGACACATAGGTGCTCTTAACCTGTGATGGTTTCCATGTTTCTGTTTGTTTTGAAGACTGGAGATCATTCTGCCTCAGTCTCTCAATTGCTGTATTTGACGCATGTGCTAGCATGCCTGAGTTAGACTCTTGAGTTTTGGAAGATAGGCTTGTGTCAGCACGAATGGCAGGCAGGCATTTGCTTTATAAAGGATATCCTAATTAAGAGTCTGTTAAGAGCCAATGGAGCCTCCCTGACTCTTCATCATTCACGGTTTCTCACTGACACTTATTTTGTCTTACTCTTTATTTTATTTTATTTTATTTTTTTGGCAAACGGTAATAGGCTTTCTTTTTATCTAAAAAATACACAAAGGTTTGGAAGGTTAGCTAGAAATCTAATTCAAGTGACAATGTTTTGAAAATATTTGTTCGTTATCCTCGTACTTGATGCATCAGTTGAAAGCAAGATTGAAAGAGCAGGGTATTTGAACTCTTAAAAATTGGGACACCAAAGACACAATCCACATACCAAATGATGTCTGACAAGAAGAAAGGAGTGGACACTGGTGCTGGAAAGGATAAAAGCATCAGTGTAGGGGAATACCAGAACAGGGAAGAGGGAAGGGGTGGATGAGGGAACAGGGGGAGGGAAAAGGGAGTGGGGAACCAAAAAAGGGAAATGAAATGTAAATATAGAATATATCCAAGAATAAAAAAATAAAAAAAAATTCTGGCATGCATCTTTCTCAGAACAGTGTGCCCATATAATTTAATCACAATAATAAAAATTCCATTAATATTTTTTAAAAGTTCATAAATGAGTACTGTTGGCACATTGTTTCCACTCATTCCTTACCCTAGTTAACTCCTATGGACCTCCAATGACCCTTCAAATTCTTGACTTCTTTATTCATTATTCTCTCTCTCTCTCTCTCTCTCTCTCTCTCTCTCTCTCTCTGTCTCTCCCTGTCTCTCTCTCTCATGCACACACACACACATGAACAACCTTTGTCTTTCTTTCACACACATATACATACATATGTATGTATATATGTATATTTATGAAGGTATACACATATAGGTATATATAAATACAACCCACTGGGTTCATTTAACATTGCTTATGTTCACATGTGTTTAATTGGCTACTTGGGACTGAATGACCAAGAAGGTGCTCATTCCTGGCAAAGACTGATTCATCTTTTTCAGCAAATCATTAACTGACCATAGCTCTGGATCCTAGGTAGTAGTTCTCTAATGCTGCAATCTTTTAATATGGTTCCTCATGCTATAGTGATGCCCAACCACAAAATTATTTCATTGCTGCTTCGCAAGTGTAATTTTTCTACCATTATCAATCATAATATAAATGTCTTCTACGCAGGACTTCTGATATACAGATCCTAGAATTGTTGCGACCCACAGGTTGAGAACTGTTGATATGGAGACTGTGAGAGATTTCCCTGACCTATGATGGAATCCTTAAGGTCTTTTAAAGTAGAAGCCAAGGCCAATCGAATAGCTCAGTGGGCAAAAGCACTTGTCACACAAGCTTGATTACCTGAGTCCCTCATGAAATGGAAGAACTCTGTCCTAAATATTGTCCTCTCACTTCTACCCTTCCTCACACGCAGGGACTACATCCACACACAAATAAATAAATGTAATAGATTGAAGTCACAGTTGGAAATCAAATCTATGTTCATGTACTAAAGAGTTTACAAACAAATAAAATAGACCAAGGTATGTGGAACACAGATAAATGATACAATGAGATATTCACTGTGTTTAATTATATGTATAAAATAAGAAATTATATATAAAAATGAACTTTGGCTTTTAAAAAGTTGAAACTGCTGTAGTTTTTTCCATGTTTTATAGCATTGTCCTGAGTGACTGCTACTCAGGGAATATTCCCAAGACAGATTCTGATGTAACTATGTACTGAGTATAGATGTATGGATGGATAGATATATTTTGATGTATAGATGTGGGGGACTTCTCTTGACATCTTTTTGCAAATTCTACTTGAAATAAAACAATGAACACATGATATATATGTCATTCTGTTTCCATAGTAACAGAGTCATTCTTCAAAACATTCTTAACCTTCTTGGTATGCCATTTACCAGCTTCCTAAATGCTCTGTTTCTGCCCACTTTGTTGGTATATGCCTATAACCTCTTTGTTCAGAAACCTGAGGCTGGAGTATGGAAAGTCATGTGACAGTCAACATATTATATCTGGATCATATCCGCAGAATTTGTCTCAAAGAAAGGGGGAAAATAATGAAAGGAATCTTGTTTTTATAAATTCTCTGGCCTGTTAGCTATCCATACTGACATCATATCAAGTTTGTTGTGTACTATTTGAGATAATAATATGATTCAAGTCTTTGAAGGCAAAAGGTACAAATGTGAGGATAACAGGAAATCTTTTTTTTTCTTTTTTTTTCAGTTACACACCAAAGGTCAGCATGGAGTCCTAAACTATGTCAGTCAGCTATCTTCATGTGCTTTCAGGATCTACTTTGATTGCTCCCAGAACAACGAATTAATATTTCAATATTTTGGTTTGTTAATAATGTTAAATTCAAGATAAAAAGATGTAAAACACTGCAATGATTTTTTTAAACTTGTGAATATTTTCTTTTTTTTTTATATTTTATTTTCTATATTCTATGTTTACATTCCAAAGGCTTTCCCCTTTCCCAGTTCCCACCCACCATAGTTCCCATAGTTCCTCTCCCCCCCCATCTGTTCCCCAATAATTCCCCCTCCCCCCTCGGTTTCTTTACTAAACTGGATGCAATCTTTACAGGCCCAGGGTCCTCTCCTTTCTTCTTCTTGGGAATCATTTGACTTGCTATTTGTGTCTTGAGTATTTAGGGCTTCTGGGCTCATTAATATCCACTTATCAGTGATTGCATTTCATGTGCATTCTTTTGTGATTGGGTTAATTCACTCAGGATGATATTTTCCAGGTCTAACCATTTACCTACAAATTGCATGAATTCATTGTTTTTAATTGCTGAGTAGTATTCCATTGTATAAATATACCACATTTTCTGTATCCATTCCTCCTTTGAGGGATATTTGGGCTCCTTCCAATTTCTGGCTATTATAAACAAGGCTGCTATAAACATAGTGGAGCATGTGTCCTTATTGCATGCAGGGGAATCCTCTGGGTATATGCCCAGGAGTGGTATGCCAGGGTCCTCTGGAAGTGACATGCCCAATTTTCTGAGGAACCGCCAAACTGATTTCCAGAGCGGTTTTAACATTTTGCAATCCCACCAACAGTGGAGGAGTGTTCCTCTTTCTCCACATCCTTGCCAGCACTTGTTGTCTCTTGAGTTTTTAATCTTAGCCATTCTGACTGGTGTGAGGTGGAATCTCAGGGTTGTTTTGATTTGCATTTCCCTGATGACTAATGATGTTGAACATCTTTTAAGGTGTTTCTCAGCCATCCGAATTTCTTCTGGTGAAAATTCTTTGTTTAGCTCTGTGCCCCATTTTTTGATAGGGTTATTTGTTTCTTTGCGGTCTAACTTCTTGAGTTCTTTGTATATGTTAGATATTAGCCCTCTGTCGGATGTGGAGTTGGTGAAGATCTTTTCCCACTTTGTTGGTTGCCGTTTTGTCCTTCTGACAGTGTCCTTTGCTTTGCAGAAACTTTGTAATTTTATGAGGTCCCATTTGTCGATTCTTGATCTTAGAGCATAAGCTATTGGTGTTCTGTTCAGGAACTTTTCCCCTGTGCCCAAGTCCTCCAGGGTCTTCCCAAGTTTCTTTTCTAATAGTTTCAGTGTGTCTGGTTTTATATGGAGGTCCTTGATCCACTTGGAGTTGATCTTAGTGCAAAGAGATAAGATTGGATCAATTCGCATTCTTCTGCATGTTGACTTCCAGTTGAACCAGCACCATTTGTTAAAAAGGCTATCATTATTCCACCGGATGGTTGTGGCTCCTTTATCAAAGATCAAGTGACCATAAGTCTGTGGGTTAACTTCTGGGTCTTCAATCCTGTTCCATTGATCTGCTTGCCTGTTGCTATACCAATACCATGCAGTTTTTAACACAATTGCTCTGTAGTACTGCTTGAGGTCAGGGATATTGATTCCCCCTGAAGTCCTTTTATTGTTGAGAATAGTTTCAGCTATCCTGGGTTTTTTGTTGCTCCAGATGAATTTGAGAATTGCTCTTTCTAGATCTATGAAGAATTGAGTTGGGATTTTGATGGGGATCACATTGAATCTGTATATTGCTTTGGGCAAGATGGCCATTTTTACTATATTGACCCTGCCAATCCAGGAGCAAGAAATATTTTTCCATCTTCTGAGGTCTTCTTCGATTTCTTTCTTCAAGGACTTGAAGTTCCTGTTGTACAGATCTTTCGCTTGTTTGGTTAGAGTTATGCCAAGATATTTTATGTTGTTTGTGGCTATTGTGAAGGGTGTTATTTCCCTAATTTCTTTCTCTGCCTGCTTGTCCTTTGAGTACAAGAAGGCCACTGACTTGCTTGAATTAATTTTATAACCTGCCACTTTGCTGAAGTTGTTTATCAGCTGTAGAAGTTCTCTGGTGGAGTTTTTTGGGTCGCTTAGGTAAACTATCATATCGTCTGCAAATAATGATAGTTTCACTTCTTCCTTTCCAATTTGTATCCCTTTGACTTCCTTATGTTGTCTAATTGCTCTTGCTAGAACTTCAAGTACTATATTGAAAAGATATGGAGAGAGAGGGCAGCCTTGTCTAGTCCCTGATTTTAGTGGGAATGCTTCAAGTTTCTCTCCATTTATTTTGATGTTGGCTACTGGTTTGCTGTAGATTGCTTTTACTATGTTAGGTATGGGCCTTGAATTCCTGCTCTTTCCAAGACTTTTAGCATGAAAGGATGCTGAATTTTGTCGAATGCTTTTTCAGCATCTAATATGATGACCATGTGGTTTTTTTCTTTCAGTTTGTTTATGTAGTGGATTACATTGATGGATTTCCATATATTGAACCATCCCTGCATCCCTGGGATGAAGCCTACTTGATCATGGTGGATGATCGTTTTGATGTGCTCTTGGATTCGGTTAGCAAAAATTTTATTTAGTATTTTTGCATCTATATTCATAAGAGAAATTGGCCTGTAGTTCTCTTTCTTTGTTGGATCTTTTTGTGGTTTAGGTATTAGCGTAATTGTGGCTTCGAAGAACGAGTTGGGCAGTGTCCCTTCTGTCTCTATTTTGTGGAATAGTTTGGAGAGTATTGGTGTTAAGTCTTCTTTGAAGGTCTGGTAGAATTCTGCACTAAAACCATCTGGTCCCGTACTTTTTTTGGTTGGGAGGCTTTCTATAACCCCTTCTATTTCTTTAGGGGTTATGGGACTATTTAGCTGATCTACTTGATGCTGATTTAATTTTGGTATTTGATATCTGTCTAGGAAATTGTCCATTTCCTCCAGGTTCTCCAGTTGTTTTGAGTATAGATCTTTGTAGTAGGATCTGATGATGTTTTGAATTTCCTCAGTTTCTGTTGTTATGTCTCCCTTTTCATTTCTAATTTTGATAATTTGTATACTGTCTCTGTGTCCTTTGGTTAGTCTGGCTAAAGGTTTATCTATCTTGTTGATTTTCTCAAAGAACCAGCTCCTGGTCTTGTTGATTCTTTGTATGGTTCTCTTTGTTTCTATTTGATTGATTTCAGCCCTGAGTTTGATGATTTCTTGTCTTCTACTCCTCCTGGGTGAATTAACTTGTTTTTCTTCCAGGGCTTTAAGGTGTGCCATTAAGCTGCTAGTATATGCTCTCTCCAATTTCTTTTTGGATGCACTTAGAGCTATGAGTTTTCCTCTTAGCACTGCTTTCATTGTGTCCCATAGATTTGGGTAGGTAGTACCTTCATTTTCATTGAATTCTAAAAAGTCTTTGATTTCTTTTTTTATTTCTTCCTTGACCAAGTTGTCATTGAGTAGAGTATTGTTCAGTTTCCATGTGTATGTGGGCTTTCTGTTGTTTTTGTTGTTATTGAAGACTACTCTTACTCCATGGTGATCTGATAGAAGGCATGGGATTAGCTCGATCTTCTTGTATTTGTTGACATCTGTCTTGTGACCGATTATATGGTCTATTTTGGAGAAGGTCCCATGTGGAGCTGAGAAAAAGGTATATTCTTTAGCTTTAGGATGAAATGTCCTATATATATCTGTTAAATCCAATTGGTCCAGAGTTTCAATTAGTTTCACTGTGTCCCTGTTTAGTTTCTGCTTTCCTGATCGGTCCATTGAGGAGAGTGGAGTGTTGAAGTCACCCACAATTATTGTGTTAGGTGTAATGTGTGCTTTAAGGTTTAGTAAGGTTTCTTTTACGAATGAGGCTGCCCTTGCATTTGGAGCATAGATGTTCAGTATTGAGAGCTCTTCTTGGAGGATTTTTCCTTTGGCCAGCAAGAAGTGACCTTCTGAGTCTCTTTTGATGATTTTAGGTTGGAAGTCAATTTTATCTGATATTAGAATGGCTACTCCAGCTTGTTTCCTGAGACCATTTGCTTGTAAAATTGTCTTCCAGCCTTTTACTCTAAGGCAGTGTTTGTCTTTGACACTGAGATGTGTTTCCTGTATGCAGCAAAATGTAGGGTCCTGTTTTCGTATCCAGTCTGTTAATCTATGTCTTTTTATTGGGGAATTGAGTCCATTGATGTTAAGAGATATTAAGGAATAGTAATTATTTCCTCCAGACATTTTTGAAATTAGATTTATTTATTTTATTTATTTTTTATATTCGAGAGGTTACCTTCTTTTGGGTTTGATGAGAGGAGGTTTCTATCTTGCTTCTTCCCGGGTGTAGTTTCCGTCCTTGTCTTGGTGTTTTCCCCCTATTATCCTTTGTAGGGCTGGATTTGTGGAAAGATATCGTGCAAATTTGGTTTTGTCATGGAATATCTTGATGTCTCCATCTATGGTGATTGAGAGCTTTGCTGGGTAAAGTAGTTTTGGCTGAAGTTTGTGTTCTCTTAGAGTTTGCATGATATCTGCCCAGGATCTTCTAGCTTTCATGGTCTCAGGTGAGAAGTCTGGTGTTATTCTGATAGGTCTTCCTTTATAAGTTACTTGGCCTTTTTATCTTGCTGCCTTTAATATTCTTTCTTTGTTTAGTACATTTGGAGTTTTGATTATTATGTGACGGGATGTATTTCTGTTCTGATCCAGTCTGTTTGGGGTTCTGTATGCTTCTTGTATATTCATGGGCATCTCTCTCTTTAGGTTGGGGAAGTTTTCTTCCATAATTTTGTAGAAGATATTTGCTGGCCCTTTAACTTGTACATCTTCATTCTCGTCTATACCTATAATCCTTAGGTTTGGTCTTCTCATTGTGTCCTGGATTTCCTGGATGTTTTGGGTTACAGCCTTTTTGCATTTAGTATTTTCTTTGACTGTTGAATCAATGGTTCCTATGGTATCTTCGGCTTCTGATATTCTGTCTTCTATCTCTTGTATTCTATTGTTGATATTTGCATCTATGGCTCCTGATTTCTTCCCAAGGTTTTCTATCTCCAAAGTTGTCTCCCTCTGCGATTTCTTAGTTGTTTCTACTTCTGTTTTTAGTGCCTGGATGGATGTGCTCAGATCTTTCGCTTGCTTGATTGTGTTTTCATGTATTTCTTTAATAGATTTTTGTGTTTCCTCTTTCATAGCTTCTACTTGTTGGCCCACATTCTTCTGTATTTCTTTAAGTGATTTTTGTCTTTCCTCCTTATTGTCTTCTTCTTTTTGATCCATCTTCTCCTGCATTTCTTGAAGTGATTTTTGTATTTGCCTTGTAAAGGCTTCTAACTTTTGATCCATTTTCTCTTCTATTTCTTTATGAGATTTTTCTATGTGTTCAGCTACCAGCATCCTGACCAGTGATTTTATATCCAAGTCTTGTTTTTCTGGTGTTTTGGGGTATCCAGGGCTTCCTGTTGTTGGCGAACTGGGTTCAGATGCTGTCATGTTGTCTTGATTTCTGTTAGTGACATTCCTTCGTTTACCTTTTGCCATCTGGTTATTTCTGGTGTTAGTTGACCTTGTTGTCACTGGCTGGTGTTTGAATCTCCTATGAGGCTGGGCTTACCTGTTGTTTCTCTACTGGTGGTTATGCGTGATTGCTGCTCAACGGGATCACGAGCTGGCTGCCACCCGCTGACTTTGTGCACGGCCTGAGGTCTCCGGGAAGTGTGGGGGAGGGCAGCAGAGCCTCGGCAGGTGCTGCTGGGCCTGCCTAGTAGCGAGAGCCTAGCAGATCCCCCCACGTGGTAGCCCCTGATGGAATCTGTCTACCTGTTCCTTTCCAGCTGTGTTCTGGTTGCAGTATGGAGGCCTGCCGCTATCGCTGGTCTGGGCTCCTGGGGAGCTGGGTGGTTCCGGCTGCCTCGGTGCACGGCCTAAGCTCGCAGGGATGTGCTGCAGAGCCTAGGCGCCTGGGCCCGCCTGTGGGCGAGAGCTTAGCAGCTCTCCCTGCTCTAGCCCCAGGCGGAGTCTCTATCTGCACCTTTCCAGCTGTGTCCTGGTTGCAATATGGAAGCCTGCCGCTATAGCTGGTCCTCACTCTTCTTAATAAACAAGAATTGTTGCTTATCCTGGTTCCGTGGGCAGGGTCTGAGCACCTGGCAAGCTGGCTAGGTCTGGCTGACCTGCTACCGGCTGAATGGGAAGCTGCAGACAAGATGGCCCTGCCTGCAGGGGGTTCGGGGGTCTGGCCTGTGAGCGAAGAGCGCAGGCACGGCCGCTGTACTCCAAACCGCTAGGCTGTGCGCAGTTCCTGCCCCAGACCTGAGTCCCTGGAGGTCTTAAACTCGGGCTGTCTCTGGTACCTGGTTCCGCCGGCAGGGTCTCAGCACCTGGCAGGTTGGCTACGTATGGCTGACCTGCTACCGGCTGAATGGGAAGCTGCAGACAAGATGGTGAATATTTTCAAACACTTTTGGCTCATAGATTTCTGAGTGTGCTAAATTGTGATACTGTATCAGAGAGCTAAAAAAAATAACTAACAAAGTTGCACATTTAAGATTAGGGAAAATATCTATTGTAACTATGTGCCATCTTGCATCTTCCCCTACAACAGAGGGGAAAAAAAATCTCATTGTAGAAGGTGTAGTGAGTCACAGTATGACCCTTAGTATACATATTTGGCCACACTCTCTTTCTTGCAAATGGTCATTGCAATGGCTTACTGGTCTGGTGTGATGCCTCTGACTTCTACTACTCTGTCAATACTAGAACCTCACCAGGACTCCTCTCAGATATCCTTTTGTTGCTCTTTGTCATGGAGATCCTATAGTTTTGGATATGTTGGACTGGTTCTCCCGCAGTTCACTGATGGGATAGATCTTCGAGTGGGCCAATTAAAAACCCTGGGAGTGGGACTGAGAGGTATTTGCTTGGTCTCTGGCTGTCCTGCTCTTCTGCTCTTAGGGCAGCTCAACAGCAATACATGTGCCCCACTGCACCCTCTAAACCAATACCAGCTCTACTGTGCTGACCAGGCAAGGTGCATGACCTGATCTCCTGAGTGCTGCCGATGGTGATGGTCAGGGCCATTTCTCCCACTCTCATGACCTAGGTGCCAACTCTCCTGCCTGCCACAGACAGCAAGGGGTAAGGGAGTATTCTCTTCCTTGACCATGTCAGTCAGGGTGGGGCAGCTCTAGCATGCTCACACTGTCTGGCCAGCTCACCCTGTTTGCCACTAGGGTCAGCTCTACTGTGGTCTGTGGTACCTGGGTAAGCTACAGGACCCTCTCTTTTGAATGTTGCAGCTAGGAAAAGACATGGCCAGCTCTCCTGCTCTCTTGATCGTAGGGTCAGGTCTTCCATTTGCTACAAATGGTGAGTGTGGAAGAATGAGGAGGTTATCTCTCCCTCATCCATATAGGAAACAAATGCCACGGCCAGCTTTTACATGCTTATACCTATGGGGCTGACTCACATGTGACTCCCCCCATGTGTGGACTGTTTTCCATAGTACTTTATTTAGTTAGGGGCAGGATCATATCTCTCGCTCTCTTGTCCCCAGGGCCACATCTTTCATAATGTTAAGTTGAGGAGCAAGATCAGTGTGTTCCCAGGCAGCAAATCAGACTAGGGATGTCTGCCTAGCCTTTTGTGGTAACAGACCCTGCTGCTACAGGGCTATGGCTCCAGACCTAGACCCAGATGTGGCTCCTGATGACAGTGTAGGCCAGGACCCCACCATGATTCCAGGTGGCATCACTGGCTACTTACATCAGGCTATCCCTCACTACGCTCAAGTCACCAGTTCTGCCTCTCTTCTTTGTGCTCACATTTTCTGTTTCCCTTCCCCTTTTCTGTAGTTTACTTTCTCCTCTTTGTGGTGTCCAGGGTCTTTGAGTGTCTGATGTTGTTTCAGGAGTTCTATGACCTACTCGTGCATTATGGAAGTGGGCAGAGGTTATTTTGGACATTGTCTGCACCACCACCCCCAGAGCCTACATGGCACTGGATTGATGGTCATCTCAGGTTATCTCCCTGTCCAAACCCTACAATCCTGGTCTGGTGGGCATCCCACATTTACTCTTTGCGTGGTCCACCAGAGTAGTCCTGTGAAATAGTCATCTGTCTTAGGCTCACTTCCTCCTGACTGGCTAGCTCCCCGGCTGGTCCTCCAGATGATGGAGTGGTGGTTGTCTTAAGGCTCATATTTATCCCCAAAGATGGGTAGGCTACTAATCATTCAGAGGTTCACTGATCAGAACACTGAGCCTCTCTCTCTTCTCTGCCACCTACTGATACACCTGTGTCACAGCAGCCACACTTGCCAAGTCTCTAGGTGCAGCACACTGACTTTTGTGTGGACTCTAAGCAACACCTTCCAAACCAGTCAGAATTTGTCAGATTATTAGTGAGCACATAAAAACAAATGCAGAGACTTGATTAGGTCATACAAGGAAATTTCTGAATCCCAGGGAGTTTTTCAAATGCTTTCAAAAAACAAAGACACAGAGAGAAAATTTATATTTTTTCACATTGTGTGTGTGCATGTGCACACACATATGCACACTCCATGGCATCTCTGTAAAAGTCAGAGGACAATTTGTAGGAGTCATGCCTCTCATTCCACTATGTAGGTCCTAGAGATTGAACTCAGAATATCATGCTTGACCACAAGAAGCTGTATCAAGTGAACTCTCTCTCTCTCTCTCTCTCTCTCTCTCACACACACACACACACACACACACACACACACACACACACACAGGAATGCCAAGTAAACAATATAGAAAAGAATAACTTTAAATTAAGGGAGCAGGAATAAGAGTTCATTCATTTTCTGAAGCAGGGTGGAAATCTAGAATAGAGTGGCTTTAGAGAAGAATAGAGATGAGACACACACCCTGAATTGGTGATGATTTTTTTTCTCATGCAAAGAGGTAAAATCTGAGCCAGGCATTGTTATTCATAAACTGGAAGCATGTTGGCACATTTAGCAATGCCCTGTATTTGTTACCTGATAACTTCCTGTTTATTCAAATATCTGATATTAAATTCTGCCCAAGGTTTACAGTCATTAAATAAGGGAGACGCTATACTACTTAAAAATGTCATGCATTAATTTACTCTCTATTCATCACAGGAAATGAACTCATTGTTTTCAGACAATGTCCTAATCAGACAGAGTAGTGAAATTTAATGAAAACCTTTTATTAGGTTGATTAGGTGATAGGATTATGAATTTCAAGCATGTGATTCTCCACAGTACTTCTAATCAATAATGGAACTTAATAGTGTTCTAAGTGGAATCGTCAGCTATCCTGAATAAAACTGCTAGCTACTGTATAGACAAAGTGGCCAAATGCAACAATGAGATTTTTTTTTTTAATTTCACTAAGTTTGGGAAAATGACATTGCAGCTGCTTATCCCTAACAATCAGGGAACTCAGCTCAACCCTTTCTGAGGGGAGAGATATATTGGGTAGGTTAATCTTGATTCTCAACATGACACCATTAAGAATCACCTAAGATGCACTCTCTGGGAACTATCTGTGTGTGAGGCTGTCTCTAGATTGTGGTAACTGAAGAAGGACGATGCTCCCAAAGTATGGGCAGCTCCATCATGGGCTGGAGTCCTGGAGAACGTGAGCTGAGTGCCAACTTTCATCTCTCCCTGCTTCTTGACCATGGATATGACAAGACTAGGCATTTCGAGCTTCTGCTATCATGCTTTCCTACCATAATGGACTGTCCTTAAACTGTGGGCAAAACAAACCTTTCCTTACATTACTTTTGCTAAATACTCTGTCACAACAATAAGAAGAATGACTAATAAAGAGGTTGTGTGAGAATAACTCCTTAGGGGAACAATTTCACACACACCAGAAAACATTCATTGTTTCTGAAAGCAACTGTTTATTAATTAATGTTCATATGTTTGTTTCCATGTGACTGCATGTACATATATGTGAAGGTATGTATGCCGATGCTTGTGGTCAGAGGCCACAAGACATTACTGCGTGTCCTTTTACAGAACTCTGCTCCTGTCCCACTGAAACACAGTCTCTTCCTGAACTTGGAACATGTATCATAGCTTGGTTGGAAACCAGCAAGATCACTCCTTTCCCTGATCCTCTAAGAAGTAGATGGACAGAAATTTCTGGGTCCAAACTGGTGATTGTGGAATAACTGCTCATAAGTACTGAGTTGTCACTCCAACCCTACAAATAATGTTCAAATGTTTTTAATAGAGTGTATGATAACTGAAAAAATGCAGACTTTCTGCTTTCATATGTTCACAGTGACAATAATCTAGGAACTTGAATAGAGAAATATGCAAGTATTTTATTTGGGTACAGATATTGTGATTTTACTAGCACATATAAAATAAGCAATGAAATGTAGAATGAAAAAGTAGTTCATAATATAAACTTACATCAAGTCAAATAAGTGGTAATAAAAGTAATTCTTTTAATAATTTTTAGCATCATGAAAAAATACATATTTGACATCCAAATTTTAATTATCACCAAGGAGACAGGTACTCTACAAAATGTATGCAATGAAAGCCTGAGGACCTTGGTTTGATCCTCATTTAAAAAAATGAAATTCTAAACAGTTAATTTAAATTTAAATTTTAAATTTAATATTAAATTAATTTAATTTAAAAGTAGTTTAAAATTAATTTTAAATTATTTACATAAAAAATTAAAATAAAATAAATTAACTGACCATAACAGCAGGTACTTGTCATCCCATGGACAAACAAATCCCTGAGACTCATGGGCCAGACAGGCTAGCCTATTTGGTGGGTTATGAGAGATCCTTCTCAAATATGGAGGTAGATCCCACCTGAAGAATGGCACTCAAGGATGATAACTGGTCTGTACCCATGCATGTGTTTATACACAGAGAGAAAAAGTGAGCAGGTAGAAAGAGAGAGAATGTCAGAATGCATCACTGTATTTTACGTGAAATTGCAATTATATTTCATTGGAGGCAGAGAAAAGCAAAAAAAATTATTTCGCTTATTAAATAACTTTGACAGTGCATAGATTCTATAAATGTGAAAAGAAAACCCACTAAAGTTTCATGAGCACAAGCCTTACTCTCCAGCCTGAAGAGAGCCTGAGATCACTTGGGTAGCTTTCCCTCTAATGTTTTCATCTATCCTGTGCCAGGGAGTACAACGTTTGCAAAGACATACTGGTCTCAGTCAGTAACCACTTCAAACACATGAACGTGCCCTAAGTGAGTCAGGAGACTCCCAGACACACCTGAGACTCACAGCAGATGCTCTGATTGCAGGCCACTATGCTGCCAGGTCCCATCACAATCAGCACTCCATGCATACCCATTATCAATGGACTACTGCCCCAAGGCCAGAACAGAATGTCTATGCACAGCTGACAGCATCCTATTGAGAGGTCAGGAATGTAGTGTGCACTCCTCTTTCACTTTTAAATGATGATGCTTTATTCTGAAGTTCCAATTGGTACTATATGTAAAATCTAAAGAATATATGAGACATACATGTGGTTTACTTGGTGAAAGGTTTTGGTGGTGGGGAGGGAGCAATTTGTTAATATCACTAAATCTGGAACTGACTAGGAGGCAATCATGTGAACATTCCTGTGATGTTTTTATCTGATTACTGAAAGTGGGAAGTAACTCTAATCATGGAAGCACATCCATGGCATGCTCCCAATGAAAGGCTGTGGAAGAAGGAAAGCTGCTTTTATCTGCTTACCTTTATTCTTGCTCATGAGTTCATCTATTCGATTAATGCTTTATCTCTCTGTTGATATTAGAGTCAGCTATTTTAGGAATTATGTCTATAGTAAAGATAGTTTTCCAGCTGCTGCTCTTCTTCTTCTTCTTCTTCTTCTTCTTCTTCTTCTTCTTCTTCTTCTTCTTCTTCTTCTCCTTCTCCTTCTCCTTCTCCTTCTCCTTCTTCTTCTTCTTCCTCTTTCTCTTCCTCCTCCTCTTCCTCCTCCTCTTCCTCCTCCACCTCCTCCTCTCCCTCCTCCACCTCCTCTTCCTCTTCCCCTTCTTCTTCCTCTTCCTTTTCCTCTTCCTCCTCTTCCTCCTCTTCCTCCTCCACCTCCTTCTCTTCCTTCTCCTCCCCTTCCCCTTCCCCTTCTTCCCCTTCTTCTTCTTCTTCTTCTTCTTCTTCTTCTTCTTCTTCTTCTTCTTCTTCTTCTTCTTCTTCTTCCTCTTTCTCTTCCTCCTCCTCTTCTTCCTCCTCTTCCTCCTCCACCTCCTCCTCTCCCTCCTCCACCTCCTCTTCCTCTTCCCCTTCTTCTTCCTCTCCTTTTCCTCTTCCTCCTCTTCCTCCTCTTCCTCCTCCACCTCCTTCTCTTCCTTCTCCTCCCCTTCCCCTTCCCCTTCTTCCCCTTCTTCTTCTTCTTCTTCTTCTTCTTCTTCTTCTTCTTCTTCTTCTTCTTCTTCTTCCTCTTTCTCTTCCTCCTCCTCTTCTTCCTCCTCTTCCTCCTCCACCTCCTCCTCTCCCTCCTCCACCTCCTCTTCCTCTTCCCCTTCTTCTTCCTCTTCCTTTCCTCTTCCTCCTCTTCCTCCTCCACCTCCTTCTCTTCCTTCTCCTCCCCTTCCCCTTCCCCTTCTTCCTCTTCTTCTTCCTCTTCTTCTTCTTCTTCTTCTACTTCTTCTTCTTCTTCTTCTTCTTCTTCTTCTTCTTCTTCTTCTTCTTCTTCTTCCTCCTCCTCCTCCTCCTCCTCCTCCTCCTCCTCCTCCTCCTCCTCCTCCTCTTCCTCTTCTTCTCACATCATTTTTTGATTTTTCGAGACAGGGTTTCTCTGTACAGCTCTGGCTCCCTGGAACTCACTCTGTAGACCAGGCTGGCCTTGAAGTCAGAAACACACCTGCCTCTGCCTCCCAAGCACTGGGATTAAAAGCATGTGCCACCACTGCCCAGCCCTCTCCAGCTTCTTTAGGGATTACATATATAGTGTAGATGGATCTCCAGTAATTTTCCAGTTCTTTGAGACCCAACTAGAAGTACTGAAATGCCCTAGCAAAAGCTGGATGCTTTACCTTTCCAGTGTGAGACAACTATTTTTAGACGTCCCACTGTATCATATAGGCCAATCTCATAAATACACTTTTAATATGTACTTATTCTATTATTCTGTTCCTGTAACAAACCCTGACTAATACTTATAACTCTTTGAACATTTAGAAATGGATTCTTGTGGGGCAATTAAAATAGTAGTGTTTGTGAAAAAGATTGCTTGTCTAAGAATCTAACATCAAAGAGCAGAATAACTATAATGATGAAAATGTATCATTCAAAGCAAGCATAACAAGTCTGCTTGAGTGAATGAATGCCACAGATCTATTAAAATTACAATTTAGAATATGCTAAATGCAAAATATTAAGAATTCCCTTAGATGATTTCAGAAAAAAAATTATATATCAATCTATAAATGCTGCAAACCTAAATTATATTGATTGATATTTTTTAAAAGTTTTATTTTCATGTAAAAGTGAACTGAAAATATATGCATCAATTTATGAAAAGCTTATTATAAGAAATGACAGAACACCAAAGCATTTATTTCTTCTTTCATTACTTTGTTCAGGTATTATTTTTCAAAATTGTGGTATTGACTATATAAAAGCACTTTTATAGAATTAATAAAACAGTCTTATAGCTGTTATTATGAAACAAGAAGTTTCATGTTCACAATATGTTCACAAATAGTGTATACATTTGTGCATGTGTATAAGCCTGCACCTGTGTGTGTACATACAGGTATCTGAGTCCTGTGAATATTTGTTCATGATACTCTGAGTTTACCTAAATACCAATTCATGGCTCCATAACCACTATTTTAATTTCAGTCAGCTGACAGCATTCCCACAAATAACACCATAGTCTTTTTCTTTTCTCAGTTTGGCAAATTATTAATGCCCTGAATTGCAGCCAGAACAGAATGAAAGTATTCAATGAAACATTTTCATACTCTGGATGAAAGATGAACAGAGTCAACCCAGGTACTCTGTGCAGTTTCTCTGAACATGGCAAGAATAATGGATGCACCTGCACACGGGCTATTTCAGCAACAGATGAAATTCCTTTCAAGGCATTTAGAAAAACTCCTGGTCCACTCCTTACTAAGGACTGGCAATAGTCGCTAGAGGAAAATCATCCTTTTTTTGAGAATGTGGCCACTGGTATATTTCCCATCTTCCAGCAGTTGTCCCACACATGTCTATACCACACATATAGACTACAACAACTAGACTTAGTAGTTGTAATACAACAACTACAGCTGCAACCACAACCACAGCAACAACAAGAATAGCAACAACAAATGAAGTTGGGAGAGGGATGTATTAAAGGGAACATGAAGAAAACGGGGAAAACGTGGAAAATATCATATTCTACTATATACACTTACAAAAACCCTCAAAAATACAGGGAAACTTTCAAAAAATTTAAAGAGAAATTCTTAATTAAATATGAAAAGACCTATCTTTGGAAGACACCATCTGCCCAACATAATATTAGAAATGGTTTCCTTTATTAATGAGTTAAATAAACTGGCTTGATTTGAAACTGTGAATATCACAAAATATTATACATTTGTTTCTAGCATTCAATCTTTATTTATGAAGCTCTTCTTTGGTGTTAGTATACATATGCACATGTGACTATATTTGTGCATAGGCCAGAGGCTGGCATAGATGTCTTCCAAGATTCAGGTTTTCCTTGGATTTTGAGACAGGGTCTTTTTCTGGACATATAGCTCCTGAACTGTCTAGACTGGATATGCAGTAAGCTCTGGAGACCCTCCTCCTTTCTTCCTCCCAAACATTAAAGTTGTAACTGTTGATGACTAGCTTATAGGCAGGAACCAAATATTCAAACTCAGGTCCTTTCACCTGCATGGCACATAGTTTGTCAATGGTTCCATATTAAGTGTTTAAAGGGGTAGCTAAATATCAGAGCATTTAGTTTTAACAATTCAATAAAATCTAGAGAAATAGCTCAGTTTTCAGGGCATGATGCTCTTCTGGTTTAACTCCCAGCACCCATGTCGGGTGGCTCACAATCAGCTGTAATTTCAGCTACAGAGGATCTGATATTCTCTTCAGACCTCCAAGGGCACATGTGCGCACACAGACACACAGACAAACACACAATTACACACACAAATAAATAGGAAACATCTTAAAAAATAAAGATTCAATAAACTTCCATGATTATATTATTTATAAAGTACAATTTATTGGAAATATATTTCCCTAATACTAATGATTACAAGGTTTACTTAGCAGAAATAAATGAAGTAATTTCCTAATGACCTGTTTTTCATGTAGAAAATGAAAATATTACCTTAAAATTCTACCTGCCTATGCCAATCAATCAATATTTGACCCAGAAAGATGCAGAAATGTATTCATATATAAGTGCATATATTTATTTAGAAATAAACGCAATTGCATTATTCATGGGTACATAATTAACTAGTCCACTTGATAACCTACTATGAAAATCAGTCTTCTTCCCTGATGTAGAAATTACACATGTCCTATTTTTTTTATTTCAACCTTGATTGAAATTAAAGCCACATTTGTGCAGATTGCTTAATAATGCAAACCTCAGGTATCTTTGTAGTTTAAGTACTGCCATAAAGTTTTGTCAATCCAAAGTAAAAATTTGTAGGTACAAATATATAAATATATATTAGAAACTGCTCTATTTAAAAAAAATGTGTTTACTAGTATATGCTAATTATACACAGTGGGGCTCACCATGACATTTTCAGACACGTAGATCATGTATTTGGATCCTATCCACTTCCAAATTACTCTTTTGTCCCCTGCCTCTCATACTGACACATTCCACTTCCCACCCATGTCAGCTGCATGTTTCTTCAGATGCTCCCTTGAGTTTTATTAAAGTTGCATCAGCTTCAGAACAATCACAAGAGTTGAAGGAGGGGAGAACTTAAATTATCCAAGTTTGTGAGAGATTTTATGCCACATTTATATTGCATTTTTTCCTCCTATATTATATTTTGTATTTTTTTTAAAAAAAGAGAGATTCTTTTGGCTATATTCTTGGGAAGCTCTCATAATCATTTGATTTGCTCCCAATTATTTGTCATTATAAAGCTGTGTGTGTGTGTGTGTGTGTGTGTGTGTGTGTGTGTGTGTGTTTATGAGGAGTGTAGGGGGGATGTTCACTTCTAAGGATGCTTGTTTCCTCTTGAATGTGCATTATTGAAATTTAATTTAAACTGACTGACTAATCTTGACATATTTAAATCAGCTATTGATAAACCTGATTTTAAAATAATTTAGAGTTTTCAAATTTGTTTGAGATTTAGAAGGAAAAATGTTTCCTTCCTCTTTTCAAAAAGTCTCTAAGAAATAGCATGGCCTCTTAGTCATTGAGAACACATTAATTTTATTTTCTATTTTAAAATATGCACCACATTTTCTAGAATACTTCCATTTTAAATTTATTGTAGCATTCCATTTTGAAAGGGATTTACTTGGTCATGAAAAATCAAATGTAAATATTCATTATGTGCACATTATATACATGTGTGGCTGGACATTCTATGGCATGCACATGGAAGTCAGGTTAACACTTTTGTGGTATCCTGTTCTTTCTTTTCACATTTTCAAGTCACCAAATTTACAAGGTGAGTTCCTTTACCACCTTAGTCATAGTACCAGTCCATACATTTTTGGGGGGACTGGGAAAGATAGCTTATTTGATGAAGCCCTTGTCATATAAGCATGGGGACATCAGTTGGAATGTATAGAACCCATGTAAAAGACAGAAGTGGTAGCATGCATCCATAATCCTAACACTGCTCTGGTGAGTTGAAAGACAGAAACTGGAGAATCTCTGGAAGTACCTCAGTCAGATGGCATAGCATACACAGAACTGAACAACAAGCAACCATAGAGGTTGTCCTCTGACCTCCACAGGTGAGCCATTGCTCATGTATACCTGTACACTCACACAAATACAAATCCAAGGAAGGAGCATTGAGCCTTCAATAATAATGAAACTGAGCCAAAGGAAAATCCCAGGACCTACCTGGACCAGGAACATAGCTATGTGGTGGAATTCTCCTCTTCCACCTTGTTTGACAGGAACAGTCATGAAGAACTTGCTTCCATCTCTGGAAAACACTGGCTCCTCATTCTATAATGGGGAAGGGTGCAGAAGAATCTCAGAATGTCTGTGGGGTCGGCTTTCTATTCAACATCAAACATAGGCTGTTGTTTGATTTGAATTAGTTTGAAAATAAAAAAAATTAAACAAAGCATGGCATTTAGAATTTTAAAACATGGATTTAATGTCAGAGTATGTATATGGATATCAAAAGTGGAAAAATGTTGAGGTTTCCCTCATTGGAGATGAAACATGTAAAAATTAGAGTGAAGGCCTGTGAGAAATGTATATAGACAAGAACTTTTATAGCTTGGCATGTACCTGTACTTATTAATTTATCTCTCAAACCTAAAAAAAGGGTGAATTAATTCTATTGACTCGCTCATTGAAACATGTTTTTAAATGTTAGGAGACATTTTTATAAAATCATTTACCAAGCAACTTTTCTATCAGGAGATTCCTTGCTGATATTACACAGCACATTTGTTGAAAATACAGGTAGTAAAATATTTGGAAATTACAGAAATCATTTATTCTGAATTTCCTATCGGTTCATTTTTCCTTAAACATCCACACAAAAGATGCACTCTTCCTGTGAACCTTGGGTGAATTTTTAATTAAACCACAATGACTTACATGAATACATTTCCTAACCTTTTAAAATGTAAATAACATTAGTTGTGTGCGTGTGTGCCTGTGCGTGTATTTAAATGAATGTATATTTGGTACACTTGTGTGAGAATATGTGCGTGTCTCTTCTCAGGAAGAACATAAATACATTTTATACAGAGATACATACACACACATGTGCATACCCACATACACACATGTACATGAGTACATTAAGATAGCTAACATTTGATGTAGCATCACATTCCTTTCTGCCTAATTAAAGAATGCTTCTAAACATGGTGTGGTTTTCTCTGGAAGATTTACATGTTATAAATTTTTGTTATTTTATGGCATACTTATATGAGTATGTGACAGTTTCACTAGAGTCCAGAGGTATGGGGATTCCCTTTACCTGGAGTTACAGGGGAGTTACCCACATGGGCTCAGAGAAGCAAACTCTGGCCCTCTACAAGACCAGAGTGTGCTCTAACAACTGAACCAGTTCACCTGTCCCTGTTGTATAACTTTGAAATCTCCTTCTGTACTTACAAATGGCCTCACTTCACTCTTGTGAACTTCACCTTTCTTCTCACACTCTCCCTGGGTCAGAGCTTGCTCCTATGTCATTATGGCCTTCATAGTTTTCTTATCTTTGTCTAGCATTTCAGCTCTACGGTCACCTTCTTCATGATTATCCCAGGAAAGCCTGATATTCTACTACTACCCACACTTTTGTCTGCTTTTACTTTATATCTGCTTCTTATACCACTATACATTACTTGTAACATGCACTGAGTATGTTTGCATCTGCTTATAGGTGTGTGACTCATGTAAGCATGAAGCCTTCCTCTGTTACATGTGTATCATGGGGCAACAAGATTATAGTACTCAGTGAAACATCCCTAGTTCAGGAAAACATATCCTTAATAGCAATGCTATAGTAATTTTCATTTCTCATTTGGTGGACATTCATAAAAATGCAAGATAATATATGTAGTATCTTGAAACCTTAGAAATAATGTAAGTAAATTTTAACAAAATTAAACAAGATTCAATGAAATCTCAGAACTCATGAGTGGGTGAACCCTGTTCTCACCCTCTGCCTTCACACATAGAACAGTGTTTCTGAGAAAGTGGAAATGACATCGGACCTGAGCTGCTTGGCTCTACAAACTTCTATGTGTGTTACACACTTGTCATCCTGTCTTCAGGCCATTTGTAAGTAAGACCAACTCTGTCTGTTCATTACTTTCATTTCAACTATCCTGAAAGTGAATATGTATTGCTACTAAAGTCCTAATTATCTTAGAAATATGCTTCCACTAATTACTGTTCCCATCCTCTTCCATTTTATGAAATTTTAAGCATTCAATAAGATTTTCATAATCCATCTGAAAGAAAAAAATCAACTCTGATAGACACCAAATGAATTTTCTTATTGAACAATTGATAACAGGGTGTTTTGTTGTTTAAAATGAGTTCTATGTAACACATATAAATTTGGATTTAATATAGTCATGCTTGTTAAACTGTTAGGAATTTTCATGGCTCTAAAATTTATAGAACACTTTGTGTGAAGGAAGCAATTCAGAAGACATCAATATCTATCACATTCTTAATTTCTATTGGCTTTCTTTTTAGTGTCTAACTTAATTGAATGAGAACATATTATTGGTTATAAATTCAAAATTATACTTCCATTTCATCTTGCATAACAGGGTGAATTTGTATTAATAAGTGACACATATATAGAACACGATAAATTATTTCTCTCCTTCCATGTGTACCACTGTCTATATATCTATCTATCAAATGTATAGCACACCCCTCTGCCTAGTCTTACTAGCCAGCTTGCCCTATGGAAACTTGTGTTTTCCTTCTTTACAAGTAGTCTACCACACCTACCAGAAATTTTTCTTGGATTCTGGTAATGCATGCTAGTTCTCATGCTTGCAATAGTAACTGATATAACCCATGAGCAATCTTCACAAACTCTGGAAATAACATTTTAGAGAAAACTACATAGCTATAATGTGAGGGAAGTGTTTATAATGGTGAACAAGTGACACAGGCCACCTATACTATACCTGTTTAGAGAGCCAGGTGTCGGATGTCATCTCATATTTCTGAAACAGAACAATTAGCCTCATGAATCAACTGAAATCAACATGAGCATTCATCCATTCAACCTTTCTTATACTCTTCTCTTTAGAACTTTACCCTCTCTTCAAACAGAGAAATCCCTTCAGAGAACCATCCCATCGGCAATATTGATGTGAAAAGTAGAAATACAGCATTTTGATGAGAGTCTGTTCCATAAGGTCACTTTCCAGTAGTATTTTATTTCATCCTTCAAAATTCAGAGAACCACCAGACCCTGCTTCTCTCACTTTGTACACATCATCTGGAAAAAAATATTAAGTTTCCAGCAGAGCTGGCAAACAGCCAGCAGTAAAATTCAAAAATCTAAAATTCTTTAACTAATTTACTCTTACTTGTAACCATTTGTTCTTATTAGCATTCATTCAGTGTTAAAGAAAAAATTCCAACCTATGACATGTCAGATTTTATTTTCCTTTAAAATATATTGCAAATGGTCACAACCAAAAGCATTGAAAATACTAAATTTGACCAATTAATCTCAAGTTAAAAAGATAAAATATTTTAGAAATAATGTTGTTTTATAATGACATAAATAAAGCTCATGTTTGTTGAAACATACAAATTCATATTTTAAAAGGGAGTCAAATTAAGAAACATAAAATTACTGTACATAGATCTTCTCTTCAAGAGGAAAGGCCCATTTAAAACTCTTCATTCAGCTGGGCGTTAGTGGCGCACGCCTTTAATCCCAGCACTTGGGAGGCAGAGGCAGGCGGATTTCTGAGTTCGAGGCCAGCCTGGTCTTCAGAGTGAGCTCCAGGACAGCCAGGACTACACAGAGAAACCCTGTCTCGGAAAAAAAAAAAAAACTCTTCATTCTATTTTCATATTTTCTATCACTTGTTCATTATAAATATACATTGTTATATATGTTATAACTGATCCTTTTCTCTTAAGAGACTAATCCTGTGTATATATGTTTTTCTCTGTGTGGGTCCATTCCCTTCAAAGACCAAAAACAAACAAAAAACAAAAAAAAAAATCAGATCTTTAGAACTGGCCTTACACTGCTGTGAGTCTCCTAACATGGATACTGGAAACTGAACTCTGGTCTTCCAAAAGAACATTAAGCACTCATAACCACTAAAGAAGAATACCGGCTCCAATCACTTTCTTTTTTCAAGCATATGGTTTCAATATTTCACTACATATAGCCCTATGCACACATTAGAAAGCATTTAAAGAAATTATTCCTTAATTCTCCATGTTCACTAAAGCAATACCCATTCTTTTTACTGAAGATATTAAATAATAATGACAACTGCTTCTTACTGTCACCCTGATTTTCTTAAGACTCCAGGGCTAAATACTTACATGCTGTCACTCATCATACAATTTATATGTGTACATGTGTACAATTTACAAGAAAATGAAACTTTTAAACTCAGACACAGCATAAAATAACTGCAGTCTCAATAATGTTTTAAATAAACCTAATGACAGTCATGAGGATGTATAGTATGTTAACTTATCCTTGTGTTTATGTAGTAAAAATACTTAGATTGTCCTTACATAGAGGAGGTAACAGGATTCTCTGGTTGGGCTAGTTTTGCCTCTCATGTGTAAGGCAGGTACTCTACCTAAGAACACCAGTGTGTTTATCCAGGACAAGTTGAAAATGACTAGGTTGTCAGTTGAGTAACAATACATCTAGAAAAGTTTGTCAAATACACGAGTAAGTCTGCCCAATCTTTAACAGATGGAACATAATGGTTGGTAGGATGTTACTAATGCTACAAATGTAATATGAAAAGCATAGTTCCCATCTAGTCAGTGATGGTAGCTTTGATTATCCAATTTCCACTCAATCTATTCTATGACAAACTGCTACTTAGTAATTCTCCTCTTGAAAAAAACTATTTAAGATGTGTGCTTCTAGAATGTTCTCAGGAAAAGAAATGTACAGACCAGAAGGGCTTAACTGCCATAGTTTTGAGGATTTTATATATCTATGTATTATCAAGACACAGAACCTCAGGATCTTCCATGTTACAGGCTCCTACAATAGCTCCAAAAAAGACAGTCTTCTAATCTTTTTCCAATAGATTGTTTTTTTCTGGTTATAGGAAGTCAGAGAATTAAACCATGCATCATCTGTTGGTGTTGGTCTTCTTTCTTGACACATTTTTGAGATGGATCCCTCTCTTGTTACTGTTGCTTTTGTTGTTTTGATTGCACTAGCATGCTATTTCCATTCATATACATACACATATATATGAACACATGTATGTATGTGAGCATATATACATTTATGTATGTATATAAAACTCTGTACTTGTGAAGTAGGGTGTGTGTCTCTCTGTGTATGCCTGTGTGTGTGTGTGTGTGTGTGTGTGTGTGTGTGTGTGTTATATATGTGGGACTTTAGGTGTATTATGTCATGACACATGTTTAGAAGTCAGAGGACAATCCAGGTAGCAGTCCTTGCCTTCTACCTTCTTTAAGTCATGGTCTCTTGTTTGCTACTGTCTGTGCCAGGCTGCCTGGCATGTGAGTTTCTGGGTATTCTCCAGCTTCCACCACGTACACTGCACAGAAGAGATGGGATTACAGATACCCACTACTGCATCGCACCTTATACAAATTCTAGGGATCTGAATTCAAGTCCTCATGTGGGCTTAGCAAACACTGTACTGGGAGACACATCTTCCCATCCCATATAACTACTCTTTTTTAAATGGCTGGGTGGAACTCTATCAAATATATTAATATTACTTAGTATTTAATCTATTCCCTGTTAAGGGACTGCTTCCTACCAGAATCGTTTAGTCACTGTGAATAAAATATCACTAATGTTTTATTTTCTATGCAAATAATTTTGTAAATGTGATTTTACTTATATTCAAATCATAATGGAATGACAAAGCTGGAGTTCATATAGGTGTACTAAAGAAAATATTTTACTCTGCATGCCATATTTGCATTTTTGTTTAATTCCAGTTGATCTTCGAAATGGATTGTAATGGAATTGACTAATTTTCAGTTTTACCTGCAAAGAATACAAATATTAATATTTTGTCTCCTCATTCACAAATTCTGTTGGGTTTTGAGTTGCTATTTTAATTTATTCATTCTTCTGTGTACTATTATCTCAAGATTTTGTCTATATTTCTCTAATATATAGCAAGGACAAACAAATTTCACACCTATGTTACTTTTCTACTAAGTATCTGTTCATATTCTGATGTATAAGTTGTTTAGTTGTTGGACTGGTACATTCTATTTATTGCAGTATTTATTCATGTGTGGTGCCTTTAAGAAAACAGTCTTATCAGCTGTGGTTTTGTTAGTCCTTTTCATAACAGTTCCTAATGAATTTCTGACTTTAGTGAATTTACATTTTTTTCTACGATTGGTGATTATTAAGTAGAATAGAACTGTATTAATTTTCCTGCTTCTGTGATTAAATAAATGTCTGACAAGAGGAAATTCATCTTAATAAATAGTTCATTGCAGATTATAGGCTGAGGGATATAATCCATTGAAGCAGGCAAGGCATGGGGTAGGGGCAGGGACAGAGGCAGGGACAGGGGGAGGGGCAGAGGCATGGCACAGGCTGGTCTCATTTCATTCATACATGGGGGGGGTGCAGAGAGTAAGCAGGAAGTAGAGCAGACTATCAATCCTCAGCCTACTAAAGCTTTCACACACTTCTCCCAACTGGGAACAATGTACAGACATATGATCCTTTGGGGAACATCTCATATTATATTCACAACCTCAGTTATAATCCATAATTTCCTCTAGAAATTTGACATTATGTCATGTTGGATTTAAGAGTGTGGTTGATCTCAAAATGACATTAGATCATTATGAAATAGTTGACAAAGGACTTATGGGACATATGGTGAGGGGGGAAATGGGAAAGGGGAAAGCCTTTGGACTGTAAACAAAGAATATAGAATAAATAATAAAAAGAATGTTTCATTTCCCCTATAGAGTATGTTATCAATTGATACAATAAATGATGGCCTATTTTCTGTAAAACATGTGTTTCAACTGATAGTCTGCCTGTCTCTGTTGATCGCCTCTCTTCAGTATGAGTACAGAGAATTCTAGTTACTTTCACAGTTTGTAAGATGCATCTTTCTTCTTTGTAGGAATATTATGAATTATTTGCACATATAGATTTCCCAATAAATTTGTTTATCTTTTTTTTGAGGTGGTGTGTGTGTGGGGTGTGTGTGTGTGTGTGTGTGTGTGTGTATGCACGTGCGCATGTGTGCATGCATGTGGAGGCACACACATGAGGACGTGCACATAAAAGATATGTGGAGGTAAAAAGACGACACACCTGAGTGATTTTTTCACCCTCAATCATACAGATCCTGGGAACAAACTCACATCTCCAAGTTATGCCGCAGACTCCTTACCCTTTAAAACACCTTGCTGGACCCTTTAAACATTTTTAGATACACTTTTATTTTACTGAAAGCAAATCTGAGAAAACTAGGTATGATGATGCACTCCTAGGATCCAGCGCTCAGCCAGTCAAGGCAAGAACATCAGAAGTTCGAGGCCTTCCTCCATGACTTAGTGAGGTCAACAAGAAATAAAACCTTTCTAAAACAGTCAAGCAAGGAGGGACTGAAGGAACTTTAACTTGGAATATGTTGAAATTGGAAAAGAACTTACCATTTAACATTAAGTCTTTCAATTCAACAATATTTACTCAACATTTTTAAAATGTCTTTTAAACTGCTGTGGCACTAAATATTGAGATGTTTAGCTTTATCCTGGCATCTTTAATATTTAAATGTTTTAATAGAGCCTAGTTTACCCTCGTCTTAGTATTATTATTACTATAGAAATGTATTTTGTTTCATTATCTGAATTCTTCATCTTGAAATAAATTAAACGTACAGAGGAGTTAAGGCCAGTTTTAGAATATTTATTCTTCAGGTATATTTGCCAACTGCTTAAATGTTTTGTTTGTTTCATTACTGATAATTTTTACTCTTCTAAATATATTGAAAAGATTTCAATATTAAAAATTATTTTTAAATATGGATGCACGTGTGTCATTGTAGAGATTCATTGTTTTTTATGAACACAGAATTAATACCTGGAACTGAAGAGTTACCACTGTTAATTTTAAAACTTTATTTTTTCTGGTGAACCTGTTCACACGGAGCTCTCAATTAAGTATTGAATTTGATTCCCAGTACCCACATGGCAGTTTACAATAGCCTGAAAGTTCTCCATATCTTGCACATCACCTGCCTTCTTCTGACTTTCTGACTTTTGTGAGCCTCCACTCACATTCACATTCCCACATACATAGAATGTCATACTAAGTGAGGTGACCCAGTCTCAAAAGAATACCCATGGTATGCAGTCACTGATAAGTGGATATTAGCCTACAATCTTGGAACACCAAAGACACAAATCACATACCAAGTGATGTCTGACAAGAAGAAAGGAGTGGGCACTGGTGCTAGAATGGACCAAAACATCATTGTGGGGGAGTACAAGAACAGGGAGGTGGGAGGGGGTGGATGAGGGAGGAGGGAGAGGAAAAAGGGCATGTGGGACCTTTGGGGGTGAGGAACCAGAAAAAGGGAAATGAATTGTAAATATAGAATATATCCAATAAAAAATATATATATAAAAATAAAAAAATGCACACAAATATTCATTTCTCCTATGAGTTTGCTAACCCTAAGATGTCCACAGGGATGAGCTATACATTAGAATTTGGGGATCCTTTCTTACTCAAAATATTTTTCTTTTTTTGTTTTATTTTGTTTGTTTATTTTATTCAAAGTATTTGATCAAAACCAGAGAAATGAAACAGAACTTCATGGACATTGAAGGTAATAGGTATATAATAAGTACTATGTTTCTCCTTCTGACAACTCATTATGCTAGAGTTTATCATAGATCTCAGGTTCTTTTCTGTTTAGCTCTTTAATTCACACATTATTCTGGAGTCTACCTCTGTTTAAATCCTCTTTTTATTTTAAAAATAACTTATCTATTTAAGGACATTTGGAATTTTCCATTCTGTCATTTTTGGAGACAGGGTCTCACTTAGAGTTGAGCTCATTCTTAAGCTTCTGATGTTCCTAACAACACTCTACGTGTTGGATTACATGCATATTCTATAACACACATCGAGTCAGGAGCATGCTTGGCTTTACTTTTAGGGTTTTTTAAATTTCCAAATATTTCTTCATTTATCGCGTAGTTATAATTTTAACTCCCAAATGTTAAAATGGCTGACTCTATTTCTTTATATTTTTATATTTATTTTTTATGTATTTGTTTATGCTTGTTTTACTGTATGTGGACCATGTTCACACGTGTTGCTGGGGAGGACAGACTGCTTATTGAATTCCCTGGAGCTTGAGTTATAGGTAGCTACCAGCAGCCTGATGTTGGTTCTGTCAACTGAACTGAGATCCTCTGCAAAAACAGCAAGCATCCTAAAGCCCTGAACCATCTCTCTAACTTTCTTTGCTATATTTGAGGCTGGTGAACAGTCAAAAAGTGCTTTGGACTGGAAGATAGCTTAATAATTAAATATTAAGGTTCAAACATCTGAAGACCAAAAGATTATACACTTTGCTGTTGAATGACATATTTTCTAAATATCTATTATTTCATATCATGTTGTTGAAATATTTTGTAACTTTATTGGTCTTTAGCCTATTGTAGCACATAGATAGATAGATAGATAGATAGATAGATAGATAGATAGATAGATATTACCAAAGGCATTGAGTATAATTGTATATATTTCTTTCTCAGTAATTCTAGCTTAATTTTGAAGAATTATTTGTAGTTATATAAATATTTAAATGGTTAGATATTCCTGACTAGTCAACAGTTTATGACCAAATGACTATTAATCACTGGTTTAATTACATTGCTTTAGTTTGATCAAATAAAATCTTACATTTCCTCTGTGGTTATGCAACCCACCCCCTTTCAGAAAAATCAAACCTGAGGAATTTTGACAATGACATTCAGTCTGAGATTTGTCAATCTGTTCTTTTCTAGTTTAGGCTATGTCTGAAAAAACATAGATAATTATTCTCTTAATTATGTCCTGTTATATTAATATTGGTTTCTCTTAGGATATTTTCAATATTTCCACTAAATCTGTAATAAGATGATTATGAATTTTCAAATTATTGTTTATTTTTATATTGTTTGGGTTTACCAAGTACTTGAACATGTTGAACACATATACAAAAGAGAAGTACTGTATCATTTAGTTTTCTGTGTTTATTACTCCGTTACCTATATCCTAAAATTTCCTACATATAATTTCACATGCGTATTGATTGGCCTTGTTATACATATGAGTAAAATTTCCTGTAACTGAGTTAAGAAGAAAAGCTAGTAAGTATGAAGCTGTACATTCTCTATGCTCTGAACTTTGGAAGTGCTCTGACCAGCTCTTCCAAATTCTTGCTGTGATTTGCCCACAGTAATTGAGTATATATTGAAATTGTATTTTTACTTTCAGATATTCACATTTCATTGTACATTTTTGTCTTTTTCCAACGGTGTTCAATGTGCTTAGACGCAGTCAGTTAATTATCATTTAAATTGTTGTGTATTTTTATTAGAAAAATTTCATTTTTGAGTTTTACTTTGTATTTCACTACTAAAAAAATTCATCTTCATGTTCCTTAAAGGAGTTGATTATTAAATATCAGTCTAATAGTTTGCATAAATCCTGCTAACCCCAACATTGTTATGTTTGGGTGTATTCTGACAGACTAGTTCTGAGGGGGTAAAACTGGATTACGATTCTCGAAACAGAGAGAATATTTTTGCTTTTCATAAATTATGCATTGTTGAAAATTCTCTATTGAATTTTAATTTTACTTTAAAAAAGTAAACTCTTCTCATAGGTAAAGTAAGGTCTAAACACTGAGCCAAAGATTATATACTTTTCTAGACATTCCAAACTTTGCATTTGAGCTTGCTACACAAAATGGATTCTCACTGATCCCATAGATGAGTGAGACAGTCATGGTTCGCTCAAGTTCCACTTCCATGCCCTGTATTCTCTATCAGCACAAGGCACAAGACACAACTTATCATGAGAGAACTTGCCTAGTATGGCCTGCTTCTTCTATTATCCTGTACCTGAAAACAGTTGCTTTATATAATTTTCATTGGTTTACAGAGGAAAGAATAAACTGAAATGATTCCCTTATTACAAAATTTGAGAATCCATTATTGATCCATCTTCTTTGTCAAGAGACTTAAATGCGATGTGATTGAAGTTAATTGCATAGTTTTTAGTAAGTAATTTTAGAAATTTAAATTCAACTCATTGTTACAGTAATTAGAACAAGAGCCCTTTATCCTACTTTTACATGCTATATATGGAAAGACCACCACAGAGATGAACTATACTGGGAAGGATATTTCCAACAACATCAAGCCAAAGACAAAATATGGACATAAATTCTCAACTGAAAAGAGTTCTATACATTTCAAAAAACATATGTGTAGTGGACATGCATCTATTCATTTTTTTAAGAGCTGACTGAATTCTCCTTTACTTATTGCTGACACCACTGCCTTCAAAACTTGAAATTTTTAAGGGTATAGAGCAAAGAGTGGATTTTTGTTTAATATTTTATGTGTATATGCATGTGGTATGTATGTGTACATGTTCAGATATCTATGTTCACACATGCATGTGGAAGCCGAAGGTTGACATTAAGTATCTTAATTGTTTTAATGTTACATATAGAGGAAGCGTCTCATTTTCAGCCTGGAGCCCAGTAATTCAACAAGTGTAGCTAGCCAACCTCTCTTCTCCTGACCTGTCTCCACCTTCCAAACACTAAGTTTCAAGGTGCCAACCATGCTTGCCTGGAATTTATTTAGGTGCTCAGGTATTTGAGGCAGTGTGGAAAGTGAATCACACTCTGAGGTACTTCTTCAGTCACAAAAGTATACAAGTTAAGTATTTATTTCTTTTCCTACTAGTGTTGGAAAAAAAAGTTTTTGTGTGAATCCTAAGAAATCTGACTTCCAATGCAATGACACCTAGCCATTTTACCTTACAAAATAGATGGAAATGAATCAAACTCACCCTACTGCACGCCCCTGTTGTAGATTCACAGACTGTGAGGATGGAGATGTTCTGAGGCCGATTCAACCACCTGACCACTGTCCTGGTGTTGCTTACCCATTTAACCATGGTGATGTAATATTCTCTAGTTTGGAAAAAAAATATAAAATAAAATAAAACTTACATTTAGAGCATGATAATCAGTACAGTTAGAGGCCTGTATTATTTTATATGCAATAACTGAAACATTATAATGATTCTGTGTACATAGGTATACATATATGTATACATATTCTTATTTAAATATTCACATATACAATTTAAAATAAATTGAAAAGGCTTAAATACGAAGAAATACACACACACACATATATATATGTACACAAATATAAATAAGAACAAAAATGTAAGAATGAATTTTTGATCAGCAAAGCAATTTTTGAAAAAATAGAAACCAGCCTATACTTGACGTATCCCAAAAAAATGTATATTGATTGGGACTAGATTGTGAAAAACAAGGATATAATTTTAACATGTTATTCTTTGTTGAAAGAACAACTTATAGCTAATAAAAATGCAAAACTCAATCTTGGCTTAATGGGTATTCCTCATGAACAACCTTAATGTTTTCTCTTATATATAAAGTCTTTGCCTATAGGGGTATTAATGGTTTCTGTCTTGGTTTATCTTCTTGACAACTGGACAGTACTTCAGAATAAGTTAGGAGACATATCTCTAGACATGCTTGTGAGCATTTCCATTTTATGGATTGAAGACTAATAAAAGAAGACAGTGAGCTGAGCACCAGCATTCATTTCTGCCTGCTTCCTGACTGTGCTGCCATGTGACCAGCTGCTGTGACTGCCCCACCCACCCCATGATGGAAAAGCCTTCCTTTCTTTAATTGCTTTTATCAGGTATTTGATCACATAAACAAGGAAAGTGACTAATACAATGGAATTTGTTTTTGTCAATTGTGGATTAAGAACCAATTCCAATCATAGTATTTTTATCATTCCATTACTCTTCTAGTTTCAAATAGTTAAAAGTAAAGAAGAAATCAAGATGAAACATCTAACTGGGCATTAAATCTTTAGCACAGAAGGAATGTTAATGACTGCTATAATTATTTTCTCAAAGTTATGGGAGGTTGTTATAAATATGTAACATAAATTTTATTTATAACATATTTTGATTTCATGTTAATAAATTAACATAATGTATCATAAAACTTGGAGCTCCCACACCTCAATGCCCAATTATCATAGTTTGTTATATGATAAAAAGAAAAAGGCAACAAGCTTTATAGAGACTTCCTCTATTTCATAACAGAGAAGCAGAATTAAAAACAACTGAAAAGGTACCATTTGTTAAAACTGATATTGATAAAACAGGCTGCAATGCTCCCTTGGCAGTTAAGAGCACTTGCTGCACTATCCAAAAGAGAGGATTTCAGTACCCAGAATCCTCATGAGGAAGTGTACAACCTCCTCTAACTCAGACTCTGGGATATAATGCCCTCTTCTGGCCTGTACGGGCAATGCATCCATGTAGTATACACTCACATATAGGTAAACACAAATAAATAAAATTAAATCTTTAATAAAATAAAATGAAGCAAAATATTTGTTTGAGTTAATAAAAATATCATCTATAGATAGTAAAATCTGATAGAACAAATCTTTTGTCCTAGGACAACTCTGGGCAAGAGATATACCTACATAAATCTCACGTTTTTTTTGTTGTTGTTGTTGTTGTTGTTTTTGTTTTTTTGTTTTTGTTTTTTTTGCATGAATTTCTGAACAGCTACAGTTCCCTCAAAAATTATCTGGTATCCTGTCAAAGTGAAGGTGTCAGCAGAATGATAAATATAACTTGCAATGGAATGGTGTCTGACATATTATTTTACAAATTTATTCAAAACTTCTGGAAGCTTTTACAACCAACTATTTACAAATTGCCAAGAAACTCAGAGAAACTGTAATACCAGTTTATCTAAGCAGTTAATGGAGCAAGCTTGGATTACATGCAGAGCTGGTTTGGATATGTTCTTTGACTGTCTCACTGGGCCAGGAGGTTCTACAAGGGACAGTGTCCTGCCTCAACTTCTTCCTCTCTCTCTCTCTCTCTCTCTCTCTCTCTCTCTCTCTCTCTCTCTCTCTCTCTCTCTCTCTCACTTTTTGGATCTAATTTTTATTTTCTATATTCTATGTTTACATTCCAAAGGCTTTCCCCTTTCCCAGTTCCCCCCCCACCATATGTCCCATAATTCCTCTCCCCCCCCCCAGCTATTCCCCAATCATTTCCCCCCCCCTAAGATTTCTCTGTTCTGGGTCTACAATACTAGATCCAATCTTTACCGGCCCAGGGTCCTCTCCTTTCTTCTTCTTGGGAGTCATTTGACTTGCTAATTGTGCCTTGAGTATTTAGGGCTTCTGGGCTCATTAATATCCACTTATCAGTGATTGCATTTCATGTGTATTCTTTTGTGATTGGGTTAGCTCACTTAGGATGATAGTTTCCAGATCTAACCATTTACCTACAAATTGCATGAGTTCATTATTTTTAATTGCTGAGGAGTACTCCATTGTATAAATATACCACATTTTCTGTATCCATTCCTCTTTTGAGGGATATCTGGGCTCCTTCCAATTTCTGGCTATTATAAACAATAGCCTGACCTTTATTGGCTTCATAAAAGATTTGATATTAGGACAACAATTCAAATCCACACATTCTTGGTAACTTGTGTTTTTAAGTGAATATAGATGTAAATATAAAATTTTTAAGATAAGATAATTGTTTTGTAGTCAAAGATTTATATTGATCTTTGATTAGATGTTATAGTTAATTTTTACATGTAACCTCATGATAACAAAAATTTATTCTAATATGATATACCTTAATATAAACCTTATTTACTATCTAAGCATCACTTTTTTCTTGCTATATAAAATTTGGATAGTGACAACTGTTTCTGCAAACAAATTTACAGTTTTAAAAGGGACAGTCTCAAAATATTGAAAGATTCCACTAAGTTGATGCAAATACATAATATGAATGTTATAGCAGAGTTTGACATGTAGGCATTGAGGAAAGGCAGTTACTCCATTTGCTGTATGCTTTCTGGACCCCAAGATCACAGGTGTACATCTTACTTTAATTCCTACCACACATACTCTTAGCTCATAACCATAGGCTGAGTCATAGAGGCAGAGACAAGACAAGCAGGTTAACGGGACACTAGTCTAGCCTTCAGAGACATTGTATCATAGTGTCCTTTTTCAGAAGATCCAAGTGTCCAAAGGGTATGCAACAGAATCTCAGAATCACTTCAGTATGGGTGTGCTGGAATCAGACCTCTGTTAGCATCTTTTTGTCTGCTCTCCTTCCTATCTTCCTTCCTTTTCCTCTGAATGTGTGTTTGTGTGTGTGTGTGTGTGTGTGTGTGTGTGTGTGTATGTGTGTGTGTATTAACATGTATATAAGTATGGTGGGAGACATGATTCAACTTCTATTGCCATCTTTAGTAACTCTTTAACTCTCTCCTCTCTCCTTTTTGTATTTTTATTTTTTTGACACAGTATCTAAGTACCCTAAAGGCTCACCAACTCAACCAGACTATCCAACAAGCATATTTCTGCCTTTCTAGTGCTGAGATTCTAAGCCATGCACACGCACACACACACATGCACATACACACACACATACACTCACACACATATACACACAAGTGCACACACACACACTCACACTCACACATAAGTGAGTACATACCATGCATGTTCTTTTGTGATTGGGTTACCTCACTCAGGATATTTTCTAGCCTCAAGCTTTACTACAGAACAATCATGATATAAACTGTTTGGTCTTGGTACAGTGACAGGCACCACTTCCATGATAAAAGGATATGCTTCTCTTTCCTCTTTCTCTTCTTCCCTTCCTATACTGAGAGGCAACCTCTGTACTCCTCCACTAGTCTCTTTTAATAAACCTCCTTCACTCAGAAGGATATTTTCTAGTTCCATCCATTTGCCTAAGAATTTCATGAATTCATTGTTTTGAATAGCTGAGTAGCATTCCATTGTGTAAATGTACCACATTTTCTGTATCCATTTCTCTGTTGAAAGACATCTTGGTTCTTTCCAGCTTCTGGCTATTACAAATAAGGCTACTATGAACATAGTGGAGCTTGTGTCCTTGTTATATGTTGGGGCATCTTTTGGGTATATGCCCAGGAGTAGTATAGCTGGGTTCTCAGGTAATCCAAAGTCCAATTTTCTGAGGAACCACCAGACTGATTTCAGAGTAGCTGTTACAGCTGACAATCCCACCAGCCATGGTGGATTGTTCCTCTTTCTCCACATCGTCACCAACATCTGTTGTTAACCTGATTATACAGTGGATATTAGTACTGAAGCTCTGAATAACTAAGATAAAATTCACAGACCACATGAAGCTCAAGGACAAGGAAGATGAAGAAGAAGGAAGACCAAAGTGTGTATACTCTGTCCTTCTTAGAAGGGGGAACAAAATACCCATGGGAGGACAGAGACAAAGTGTGGAGCAGAGACTGAAGGAAAGGCCTTCCAGAAACTGAATGCACAGGAGGACATGACAGTGAGGCTACAATGGGAATGTGTTGCCTATGGGAACCTAGTGATGATATGTCTTGTCACTGGATCCCTTCGGTTGATAATGGAGGTGTCTGATGGTCTTATTGTTACCAGGACCCAAGGACTGGCCATGAAAGTGCCTAACCACAAACCTTCTTTTGAAACCCAGGCTATTTACTTTTAGATACATTAGATTAGATTAGATTAGATTAGATTAGATTAGATTAGATTAGATTAGATTAGATAGATAGATAGATAGATAGACATATGTGTGTATATGTATATATACATACATGTATGTGTGTGTATGTATGTATATATACATACATACATACATATATATATCACTGAGTCCAATTGATGGTACCCACACATATACAGGTGAAGGGATGACCACTTGGATATGGGTCATTACTGAAGAAAACTGACTCTCTTTCCCTCAGCAGCCATAAACTACTCAGAGTAAGTCTACAGATGGGCCTTATGAGTGTTTCCCTTATTCATGCTGCAGTGCTGACAGGTATCCTCTTTTGTAGGCAAGCATACTGCTAACAGTTGATGCATGCCAGGTCCCTGTCAGGGAACTGTGAAAAGCTTCCTTATTACATTTTTCAAACAAACATAGCATCAGTTTATGTTCCCTACCCCTACCTGATTCTCCCCTACCCAGCTCCTTACTGTTATCAACTTGAACCCCTCTTGCACTTTCTACCATAATTCCTTCAAGTCACTTTACCCCTCCTCAGTGGACCATTTCTAAGTTTACTGGCCTCCACCCATATCTTTCCCTCTTCTTTTTCTTTAGTCCTCATTGCCATTTTGTTTCAATGTGTTTTGGGACAAGGTCGCACATATACCAGGCTGATTTGAGATTTGTGAGGACACCCTGAACTTCCAAGACCTTCCTACCTCTACCTACAAAGGCTAGTTTTATAGACAGTCATCATCACACTCAGATTTTGTGGTGTTTATGATTGAACTAGGTATTCTATCAACAGAGCTAAGTTATGAGCTCCTCTGCAGTCTTTATCTGTTTGTTTTTATTATAAAACAACTCATAAAGAAAAGAGTAAAGGAATACAATATTAATAGTTCCTATGATTGCTTCATCCTTTACTGTTTGAGAATTTCATACATGTAGATAACCATTGTGATGAAATTTATCCCTCCTCTACCTCCAATTGGTCACCTGTATCCCCAAGACTTCCTGTGTCTCTCAAAAACCTCACTGAGTTGTCTTAGTGCTGCATTGATGTGCATGGACATAGGATCATCTACCGCAGCCGGCAAGTCTCTCAGAAGCCTCATCCTGTAAGAAAAGTGACTGCTTTTCGCTCAGCAGACACCATCTGGCAATAGCTCCTGAGCTAGAGGTTAGTACATACAATGCCCTTATCTCATGTGTGCTAGGATCAGTGCTGCTTTATCCTGTACAGGTCTTGAACATGCTGCCTGACTTGTGAATAGTCACTCATGTGTGCTAAACCAAGCTCACAAATAGAACTTTCTGTTTGGTTCATTCAACCCTACTGTGCACAGTTTTTCAATTCTGAACGACTATAAGTTTCTTTTTACCTTTTGAATGTGGATAATGTACTCTGAGATTGGATGTAATGGTCTAATCTCATTGGCCTTGTGCTACCATCTGATGCTGAGATTCTATCACAAGCATTCATTCTCCCTGGGTTTTGTCTTTCCTATTCATTACAAAAATACATTTATGTTAGATAATTAAAGAGAGTCCTAAATCAGAAGAAGCATTACATAAATTCTATTACCTTTAAAACTAACAACTTCCATACACATCAGAGTGTAATAAATGTGCCCAAATGTGATTAAATTTCCCCAAATATGCCAACATTCAAATAAATTTTTTACCAGTCAGACACTTTAGGTTAATTATAAATATCATCAAAACAAACATTAGTCTCATGCTACCAAAAATAGAGTGGGTTGTACTATATACATACATATGTAGTTTGGACTATGCTACACACACACACACACACACACACACACACACACACACGTATGTATATATACATGTGTGTGTGTGTGTGTGTGTGTGTGTGTGTGTATCCTTTGCTATAAACAACACACTTACAAAATGGGGGTGTTTAATGGATTTTAAAGGAAATGAGATTGGTGTGCTATCTATGAACAACTAATCTTGAAGATTAGCTACAGGTTTCAACTCTAGGGCCTTGATAAATTGATTATAACACTGAATGAAACTCCCTAGAAGTTTGAAACATTTTGGCCTTCAGTGTAAATAATCATTATATCTGGTTGGTGCTAAAGATGTTTCCTATATTAAATTTATGGTTTGGACACATATATTTCTTTTTTCCTGATATGTTCATTTAGATGCGTGCATGCCATAGTATATATGTTGGGGATTGGGGATGGGAATTACAGCCTGAAATAATTCATCTACTTTTACAATGTTTCAGAGTCTTTTGCTGTTTGACACTATGCTATGTGTCTTCTCTTGTTGTTGACTTCCATATTACCACAGGTGAACTGACAGATTCACAATATAGCATCTATCTCTATGTGTGTTCTAAGGACCTAAACACTGTCCTTATGCGATTTATACCCAGAGCCACCTCACCAGGGCCTGTTCAAATGTTATGAATATAAGAGCTTCTGATCTTGAAATAAATCATATTTCATTCAACTGTTCTGCTTGCGGAAGAATAAGAAATGGTAAACTAAATAAAATTTAGAGAAATTGGTCTTTGAGGGTTTGTTTGTTTGGTTGGTTGGTTGGTTGGTTGGTTGGTTGGTTGGTTGGTTTTAAACTAATTCTCATATATCCTAGGCTGGCTCATCTCCCTAAAAAGCCGAGGATGATATTGATCTTCTGATTCTCTCCACTCTCCTTTCAAAGGGATTGAAGATGTTTACCACCATAGCAAGTTAATGCAGTGCTAGGGGTCTATAAAATGCAGGACTCAGTTCATGTCTGGCAATTGCTCCACTAACTGATTTGCACCCCAAATCACTGATTTCTCCTTCTAAATAGTACCATTTCAAAAGAATGGAACAACTGTAATCTAGTAGAAACTTCCATGTAAAATTAACCTATGTCTTCATCTTCTTCATATCTCAAGCCAATGCCCTGTCCCATTCATTAGTATCTTTCATCATTTTGTGGGATCTTTAATCACCTTGAGACTAAATACTTCTTGGGAACAGCCAGACACCCAGAATGACTTCATTCCCAACAGATGGAGGCAACCTCAGCTTAATTTCCAAGTGGAATGGTAGTGGTAGTGCTGATCACATCATTGTCTAAATGGCAACAAAATGATAATTGGACGGGAAATACCTAATTTCTCCTTTAAAGTGGAATTGAAATTGCCTACCTTGATTTAAAAATGTCGGGTGGCATCAGCTCCAAAGTATGAGTTGGTCCATACAGGTTTACAACATATAACTTCACTGATGGGTTCGCTTGACCTGCCTTTGAGAAAATAAAAGCTGTGATATGTAATATATAAACATTAGCCTATGTTAAAACAAAGAATAAAACAGAAACTTCAACTGGTTTAATTTCTCTCTGTATCTGTCTCTCGGTCTCTGTCTCTGACTCTCTCTCTCTCTCTCTCTCTCTCTCTCTCTCTCACACACACACACACTCTGTGTGTGTGTGTTTGTGTGTGTGTATGTGTGTGTATGTGTTCCCCTTTACTTGAGATAAAACGTTAATTTTTTTGAAATAGAAATGATTTTTAAATTCATCCACTTGATTACTTTCCATTGTTTTTCCAGATTGCTGTTTCTGGAGCATTTAAGCCAGACAATTAAAGGTTATGGGAAACAAGGGTGGTTTTATTCATGAGGTGATGCTGTTGAGCTCCTTTTGCAGAGCTGTAGAAGATTTGGGCATGTAAAAGAGCAAGTAGACCAAATAACTAACTGCTCACATCATAGAATAGGACACCAGTGTGAAGCTTTATATTGGCAGGGAAGAAAGGCAAGGGAAGGAAATGGAAGGAAATGGAAGATAAAGGACAAGGAAAGAAGCCAGTAGGAAAGATATAGTGGGTGGAAGAAAATGAGGATGAGGAGCAAGTAAAAGATACACACACAAATGGAAAGAGAGAGAGGAAAAAGAAGGGAACAGGAAAGAAAAGGGAAGGGAACAGGAAAGGAGAAGGCAGGGAAAAATCCCACCTACAAGGATTATAGATATCCTACCTAGAAGATACTGCTACACATTGTCCTCTGACCTACAAATGTGTGCCAACATGCAAATAAATACATCTAATTTAAAAAATCAATGCAGAAATATGAAAAATCTTACCCACATGCCTCAGATGCCATGTGTTTAAAATTCAAAAGGGCCTAATGGATTCCATTGCATTAATGTGTCCCTTCTTTTCTTTTTAAGCTTTACTGATTACTAAATGGTGACTCATATATTTAAATGACCCTTGAGAGGTGCAGAATCAGTTGTCTCTGAGTGTGCAGTGGGAAGAGTAGAAGTGCATGTATAATTTGTTTTCAGTTAATCAAAATTCCATTAAAGAGACAATAACTACCAACTATGGTGGCTGGTACACTTCTAGTTTGTAGTATGTTCTAAAGGATTATGACCTAGGTTTGCCACTAAATGTCTGTACTTCAGTTCAAAGATTATTATAATCATTTTTTCTAAATATGAATAGAAATGATAAAGCAAAATCACTAAAACTATAAGAGGTGAGACTTAAACAATCCCAGGCATGACAAACAAATAGTTACAAAAGAGAGAAAGGAATTAAGGTCAGCTCCTTTGAATATGTCTCAACCAGTCAGCAAAGTAGAATGAATGAAAGACCTCATGCTGGGCTTGGGGAGTTTCCCAGTGGTTAGATTACTTGCCACATTAGCAAAAGAAATGGAGTTAGGCTCCCCAACACCTAAGTATATAGGAGGTGAGATTGATGGTGTTCTTTTCCTGCACAGACTCAAAGACAGCCATTTCTGCATCTCTCAATAGTCATTTAAATATATGACTCACCATTTAGTAATCAGTAAAACTTAAAGAAAAAACTGAGCACATTAATGCAACAAAATTCCAGCCACAGAAGGTGGAAAAGGAATCTTCAGAGAAAGCTGATTAACAAGACTAGCCATATAAGTGATTTCTGGGTTTGACTGGGAGACCCTATATCAATGAATAAAGTGAAAGAGTAATTTAGGATTTCCTGACATTAACCTTGGACCAACATATACACACACATTTACAAACATACAAAAACAAAGGAATTCCTTGACTACTAAAAGCAATTATGGTAATCAAAATTTATATATGTATGTATGCATATATATATATATATATATATATATAATTTCTCTAGGTAGATCAAGTGAGTTAAAATTTAAAACTCGCTTTATGAGGTAGCTTGACCATGCAGACTCTTCATTGCCAACAGCACCAATTTTATCATTTGGAACCTTGCAAACAAAATCCGTTTTCCCCATCTTGGAGATTAGAATTAGACTTTCCAGGTGTAGATCTACATATCTGTGTTTTAACTAGAACTTCAAGTGATCAGGAAACAATTTTGATCAAACACTGTCCCATATGTGCATATCTATTCTTTACCTATTACATATAATCATCTATTATCTGTATCACACAGCTATTACCTATTTGTACTTTATAATCTAATATCTCTTATCTATTATCACCTATTCATCATTTTCTACCCACATATTAATCTTTATTCCTACCACACATTTGTTATTTATATGCCAATTATCTACCATATAACAACTCTATCATATATATCATCTGTATCTCTAACATCTCTTATCAATCCATCTTTTATGATCTATCTGTCTACCTACCATCTATCTATCTATCTATCTATCTATTTATCTATCTATCTATCTATCACTTAACTAACCTTCCATTTGTAATCTATCAGTCTATCACATACCTTTCATTATCTCCTGACATCTATTTATCACCTATCTATTCTCTATCCATCACATAAAATCCCTGTCTTAGCATTACTATTGCTTTGATGAAAAATCATTACCAAAAGCAATTTGAGGAGAAAATGGTTTATTTTGCTTATAGTACAATATAATATTTCATCATCAAATGCAGTGAAAACAGGCACTCACATAAGGCAGGAGGCGGGAAGCAGGTACTATTGCAAAGGGCACAGTGTGCTGTTCATTGGCTTTCTCAGGCTGCTTTCCCGTAGAATCTAGAATCACCATCCCAAGAATAGATAAGCTCTCTCCCATCAATCACAAATTATGAAAATGTCCTATAGGCTTGCCTATAGTCCAATCTTATGAAGGCAGTTTCTTAATTGAGGTTCCCTCCTCTCAGAGGACTAACTTATGTCAAGTTCATATAAAACTATCCAACATACTATCATCACTTCTCTATCATCTATCATCTACTATCAAACTATCTACCAGGTATTTTCTAACCTGTCTATTCTAACACCTATGTCTCACCTACCATCTATCTTTTTTATGCACTATATTACTTTTCTGTTGACAATTATTTGCTATATTATCCGACTTTCTATCATTCACTTTCTTTCTTTCGTTCTTTCTTTCTTTCTTTCTTTCTTTCTTTCTTTCTTTCTTTCTTTCTTTCTCTCTATCATATATCTATTGTCTATCCATAAATATACCTACTATATTGCTAACTAAGCATAACTCACTACCTGTCAGACGTTAGTTTTTATGAGACTAGATCCAGAGGGGCTGTAGCATGCCTTTAGCACAATGTTGACACAACCAATGCTCATGATTGGGACATGTTTTGAGATCTGAGTCATCTAAATCCTAAATATGTGAGTCAGGGGACTCTAAATTTAAATTTGGCTCTGCTACACTGTACCATAAAGTATATGATTAAAATTCCAATACACAGTTTACTTAATTTTCAAAACAGAGATAGACATTCATCTGAGAATATGTCAGAAGACAGACACTGTGAGAAAAAATGTTTTCTTTAGATAAAATGTAAGAGTTTTGTTACATAAAGTAACAAAGAGATGGCTGATAAACTATCTAAAAGAGGATATGTCAATGAACTAAAATGATTGGAATTTTTATGACACAATTTTACCCAGTTAGAGAAATTTGTACTTATATTTTAATCATTTAATACACTAACTAGACAAATGAGGACATTAAAATAGATTGGATACTCTTGTGAACTCTTTCCAATAGTTTATGGTTTACTTAGCCAAAGACACACAGACACTAATCATTTCTTTAAGGGGATCTGCCACTGAAACTGTAAATTTGCACCTGTGCAGAATGACTGATATCCCAATCAGCTTCCATCCGCATGCAAATTAAAAAGTGTATGGAGGAGACCATTTTTATATAAAGGCACCCCAGTGAAGCATCAGGCTGCCTCCCAAATTTGGCTATTCAGCACTTCATAATCTCAGTTAAAATTTTACATTTCCATGGAGTTTGGAATTAAGCAAACTTAGTGAGTTCATGTTCACCTTTTAATATTCTAATCATTCAGAGAGTGTGCAAATGAGATAGCTCATCTCTTTGCTTTCCATGGTCCCATTTGCCACAAAGACTGCAAATCCACAGAATCTCGTCCTCCATGATTCTAAAATGCAAGCCTCAATAATAATTAACCTTGTTTTACTGGCAACTAAATTGTCATTAAACGAGATAATGTTTTAATTAAGAAGATTAACCTGAGGTTACAGAGAGAGAACTCTGCATCTCCTTTGTGCTGAGTTGCTAATGATAGGGTATTTTATGAGCACCAAATCATGCTGAATTAAATAAAATCCAAATATATTTGTTTGGAGTAAGTGTTTCATCAGTAAATCTGATCATGCTGAGTTTTGCTGCACCGGTTTTTAAATCTAGCTTAATTCAAACAGCGATTTAATATGAACTCGACATTATCTCGATTTCTAAAGTGACACTTTCTGAAAGTTTATTGTATGCAAGCAAATTGAACCTGCATTTGTTATGGGAAAACTAATGATCATTTAGAACTAGGGTAGATAGAGAATAAGTTGGAAAATTAAATGGCATACTCAGAGATACTGAGCTATGCTGTGAGTAGTACAAGGATCCAACACTAACTGTCTACTTTGAAACTGCTGTCTTAAGTATATGGGTGGTTCTCTCAAATAAAAATCACAGCCAGACAAGGATACTTTCTCATAGCTTTGATTACTACAATGCCTGTTCACTCTATAAAAATACATGTGGATTTGCGGGCATGCCATGCATGTGACCTGAAAAACATGTGTACATATGTAGACAACAAGGTGCAACCTCCGTGTTATCCTCAGAAATACAGTTCACATCCTTATAAACCAGTCACTCATTGTCTAGAGATCCCAAGGAGCCTACGATGTCTACCTGATGCATCTCAGGGATCTGCCTATCTCTATCTCTTCATTTGCTGATCACAAGCTTGAGAACACCAGGCCAAGATTCTTTTTCTGGATAATATAATGGTTCTCAAAGTCAGGTCCTGATGCACGAGGGGAAAACTATGAGCTATCTCCTTAGCTCCTGGTTTTAATATTAATACTTTCATTGACAATCAGTGCCTAGTCTGTAAGTTTATTATGCTGTGCTGCTGTGTTAACATAGCACATTATCTCTGCTGTCTGTATAGCTGTCGCTATCTGTAAGTTATGCAAATAGACACATATCAGTATCTAGAAAAGAAAGGCAGATCTTTGTTTTCTGAGTTTCTATAAAAATAAAAGATGAACTCTAGAACCATTATTTAAGTTATTTCCCTCTCCTAAAATAGCTGTGAAATATCAAAAATGTATTTTTAAAATTGTGTGTATAGGTTTGTGTATATGTGCATGCATGTGCATGTAGGTATATTCAGCATCCATCCAATGATATCAGATTCCCTGGAGATGGACTTACAGGCCATTGCAAGGTAAGCAACATGGATGCCAGGAATAGAACCTAGATCCTCTATAAGAACAGTATGTGCTCTTAACTGCTGAACCATCTGCCTACCTCATAGCTATGCCTTTATATCTTCACTTAAACTTTAGGATCTCTGCTTATCCATTCCTAAAAAATAAGTGAATGCACTGAAGATTAAATTAGGGAAAGTGGTAGCCTCCCTCAAAACAAGAGAAATTTTTAATAGTATCTATTACAGGGTCAATTAATAAATAGACACACACTACCATAACTAATGGAACCACAATTTATTACATTATTATTACAGTATTATTATTATATTACAGTATAATTATTAATTATATATCTATAATTATATAGATATATTAATGAGTTCCTGGTGACATATTTTAATTTTCTCAAATACTTATATTTCACCATTTATGAGTGTCAGTTTTCTTACATGGTGAGACCCAAGACTGTCTATAACTATGAGGTTGATTAGAAGACACAGTTAAGCAAATTATTTTTTTTTGTAATCTATATTTATTTTATCTCTTTTTTATTTTTTTATTTTTTTATTTTATTTTCTATATTCTATATTTACATTCCAAAGGCTTTCCTCTTTCCCAGTTGCAAATTATTTTAAAAATAAAAATTAAGCACAATTTGCCCTCTTGAGAAATGAATCACTGTGTTTTCTCTTCCACAGGGCTGATTGGACTGCATTTTGCACTGAACAGCTAAACCTGCCTTTTACACTACTACCTGTCCCCCTCTTCTGTAACCACTAGACAAAATTTCACCATTGTTAAATTAAACAGAAAAGAATGCTCAATTTATCTAATGTGTTCAAAGGGCCGGTATATAGTTTACTGGCTCAATCCTTCACCTACAAAAACCTGGCTGAACTTATAATGGTGGGAAGGTCACACAATTTGTTTCTTGTGCATAATGATAATTTCTGTGAATAGGAATCTTTTTTTGATAGCCACTGACTACTATTTTCTGAAGATCACTGACTTAGTGACTACTAAACTCTGTCCAGAGAATATCACCAAACCTTGCCCTTTTTTTCTCTCTAGAATGTCTGAGAGTGTGGTGTTTAGGAAAAGGGCCTGGTAAGTGGCCATCAATTCATCCTGGCCTCACTGTGTTTTCACAGCAGACTGGACTAACAAGTGTGATGACATTTTTCTGTATTGTACAAAGACAGTATAATGACCAAGTTCAAGACCCGAAAAGATTTTTTGCACATGCAAAGAACGAAGCACATTTCTCCAAACCAGTGGCTCAAAATCAGTTTCTGGGAGGTCAGGGAGATATTATGGTGAGGGAAAGGGCTTGTCACCTCCCATGATGATCTGAGTTTGATCCCTGGGACCTACATGTTGGAAAGAGATAACAGGCTTCTCCTATCAGTTGTCCTCTGATCTTCAAAAGTGTGCTGTGGTATACACTCTCCACCACAAAAAGTAAAAAAAATTCTTTTTGGCTCTCTTTAATTAAGACCTATGTCTATAATTAAGACCTAAACTGTATACAAAAGACTTTTAGAAGTTCTCTTTGCATGATTACTGTATAAAGGATCTTGCTAAAACCTCCTTATAGTGGGGAAACATGTTCTAAAAAGAGTTTAACTTCAGAAGACCAGACCAAGTCAATCAACACTACAGTGTGGATTCAGTGGGACCTCCAGCTTCACACTTGGGAGAAGAGCAATTGGCAGATGATGGCTACTGGGGAAGTAGAAACTTTATGTCTTCAGGACTATGGTTATTGCAGGTTTCCCAGTCTCTAGTGGATAGCCTCGTACCCATGAACATATGGGCAGCAGTAATTAAACCTAATGGGTTAAATGAAGAGGATACAAAGTTGTATACGATAATTGTTGGAACAGGGTTCTCTAGAACATGTATTCAGGTGGTAAGGGGTAGATATGATCAAAATATATGACATACATCTATGACACTCTCAAAGACTAAGGAATAAACATTATTGTAATTTACTTATTTAAATGAAATTTGATGTTCTACTTCTCTTTCATGCCTAAGCCATAGGCCATAGGCTTTTCAATTGACAGATGATTCATCCATAGTATACACAACATAGTCTCTCTACAGGCCTAAGATGGTTAAGTCAGAAAAACATCTATAATTCAAGCTTTGAGATCTAAGTTTGAATCCCACATTAAAAGAAAACTTGGTCACAGCCATGGGTATTCAGCAATATCTGAAAAGGCTGAGACAACCACACTCCTAGAGCCTACTTGTGAACCAGCCCAGCTAATTTGGTGAGGACAAGGTTCAGTGAGAAACTCTGTCTTAAAAAATAAAGTGTATAATAATTGAAGAATACTTGTGACATCTTACCTTTGTGCTCTATACAAACCTTTATACACATTCATGCATATAACACATACCCCATCCCCAACCTCAACACTAACACTACCACCACCACACCACTATTACCACCACCATCACCATCACCACCATCACCACCACCACTACCACCACCAAGCAAAACTTGAAGCATTAGGAAAATCCTGCACAGAAATTCATTGCTTTCAATTGTATTTATGTACTTGTTCAGGAGGCCTCATTCCACACTTGAAAATAATTTTTCTTTCTAGGTAAGATTTCCATGCTCTTCTTGCCCTATAAAACTTTTTTTCTAACTTATGCACTACTGGGTAGGACTGAAAATAGCACTTTATAAAACACCTTCTATATCAGGTTTTAGCAAAATAATGCTTCTATTAATACATTTAGGAGTGAATTCTTTATGCTTATTCTATTCTTTACTGGAGCCCTTTATGATTCATCTTTTCTGGACTAGAGATTCTTTATGCTCAGTCAATTTTTATGAGAGAATTAAAATACATAGTAACTTAGAGTACATTAACTGCCATAATAAGTCATCTGAAAGAAACTAAAAAAAAAAAGTTTGAAACTAAGAGCTTCTAACATATTTACCTATAGCATTTCCTCATCATATAACATCTATTCACAACTCCAAGGATCTACTTTGGAGAAGGCTTTGTCCTTACATCCATTCTGTCTTTTAACTCTTCTTATTCCTCTTTCAACTGAATAGGTAAGAAAATAATCAAGAATGAGTATTAGGAGGGAAGAAGTGCAACAATATGTCTCATGACTGTCATCATCTGTACAACTTAATTCTCTCTCTCTCTCTCTCTCTCTCTCTCTGTGTGTGTGTGTGTGTGTGTGTGTGTGTGCATGTGTAGGTGTGTATGTATGTCCTTTTGTGCAGATTTATACCAGTGCATGAACATATGCATGCATTTGTATGGAGACCAGAGTTAATACCTTATAGTAATTTCTCTGGTGCTAATCACATTAATTTTTTAAGAAAGCGTTTTTCATTGCCCTAGAGCTAACCATGGGATTTAGTCTATCTGCCCAATAATCTCCAGTGGTCCTCCTATATCTACCATTATACCACCAGGGTTACAAGTATACACTGCAAAGTCTTGTTTTTTAATATGGGTTCTAGAGGATCAAATTCATGTCTTCTGCTCAAACAGCATATGATTTATCATTTGAGCAATAGCTCTAGCCCCACTTGTACCTTTTTCTACTGACATTCTCCCTTGATTTCAGCTGACAAGCTTAGAATTGATGGCTGTTTGCAGATACAAACTTATCTTTTAGAGGCCCTTTAAGGAAAAAAAAAACTTCAAGCATGTTGTCCATCAAGCCACCAATGCAGAGAGAAAGAACTAATAGCTCTTTCACATTGCTTACCTTGGGGTATGGGTACTGCTTTGCTTTGGGGTACAGTGCTCCAGTAAATCGAGGTATAACCATGTTAGGCACCAAGGAGTCATTTATCATCAGGAAGGCAAGTCTCTCTCCATCGGGTGACCACCAGTGGGCGATATGAGAATGCAGAAGTTCTTCTAGAATAAATGAGTGTTATTTGAGATCGACTGTAGAGATGTGGGCTCAGTGACCCACAAACATCTGTCCTTGACATCCTCATTGTGCATGAATATTATCTAGACAGCATGCTATATTTTATTCACTTCTCCAAGAAATCTGTATTTTTAAATTGCTATTTGAATTTCAGGAAAAGCAGAAAGAGAGGAAGTATAGAATGGAAAATCAAAGTTGGGGGTTGAGGTAGCATGGTCTGAACACATGAAAGTATCATTTTAGAGAAAAGAATAAGACAAGCATAACAAGGGAGCTATAGCTAAAACCATGAGAACTTATGATGTAAGTCATACATATTTTCATGCAACTGTTCATTTCATTCTCTCATCAAGCAAGGTATATGCTATCTATAATTGTTATGCTCTTTTTAATTCTAAGGAGAGATTGGAACACACAGAAATGCTTTTTTATATATAACATACGATCAACTGTGTTCATCAGAAATTTAATTTGTAGAAATCACATCAAAAGCCCCCAGGCTTTGCCTTCTGGCTTCTGTAGTATAAAGTCATTATAGCAGTTACACTGACAATCAGAAACAAGTGAGTAAAACCAGGTTATTATTTTTTTTCACAGCTTCATTCTGCAGTGTCACCTCGGGCTAGGTGTGAACTTTAAATGTTGTTTCCACTACTGCCCATGTGTCTCTACTTCATGACTCTGTGTCTGGGAACAGCTCATTACTGTGCTTATAGTAGCTGCTTTTAGTGTATATTATTGGAGATTCCTCTGAGGTATACCATGTTTTCACCACTGTAAAGGCTCTCTTCATAGTTGAAGAATATTCAACTAATTTTACCAAATATGTCAAGTCTTTCCTTTAGAGATTATGAGACAGTAATTAATACTAGAAGAGAGATTCAGAAAATACATATTCAGAATGAAATTGTTGAGAACAGAAGCTGTTCTGAGTGGTGTGTGTGTGTGTGTATGTGTGTGTTATGTTGTGTTGTAATTTTTTTCCAGGAAGGAAATAAAGTATGCTGATTCATAGAAAGAGATGTGGTTATGGGTCAACTGTTATCTGTGGTGTCCTGAAGGGATATGAAGGTAGAGGTAAAAGTTGTTGGGAGAACAAATACTTATGTTACCTGGTTATAACAAAAATAAAAGTAATCATAAATATTGTAAAACATGGTTGAGATAGGTCTAGACTGACATATGTCTCTAGGTCTAAAAACCTAGAGAAATATCATAGGAAAAAAGAGAAGCTTGGAATGTGAACACTGTGTTCTGGGGCATCACTGGAATAATCCTTTCCTTGTGCAGTTGGGAAAGGAGGCAAGATCTAAAGAAGGCTCTGTAATCTTTGAATATTAAACAGTTACCTTGACAATGGATAATCAAAATGTAAGGAAAACTTCCCCCTTATAAACTGATTACTGACTGTTCCACTGAATATACATAGCAACAATGGAGTATAAAATGGAACATATCTATATCTGTATCAATATCCATATCCATATCCATATCAATATCCATATCCATATCTATATCCATATCCATATCCATATCCATATCTATATCTATATGTATATATGTGTGTGTGTGTGTGTGTGTGTGTGTGTGTGTATCTAAAAGACTATCCTAGAAGAGCAGAGGTATCAGCCTACACTAGCAGTTGGGAACTTGCCTCACTCCTTCATTTCAAATCTGTGGTCCAAGTTCTGTTTCCAAACCTAGATTAGGCATGGATGCAGGTTTAACATGCAGGCAGGTCCTGGGCATAGTACACATGAGCAATCTGGGACTAGATCAGTGCTATACTATATTCTGACTCTGGAAAGGCACTGAAATTTAATATTATACAGATACTACAACATAAAAGAATTTTGAACAAAATGTTTCCATGTTTCAGGAACAAGCTTTGATCTGTAGATAGTAACTAATAAATGTCTACTTGATCAGACATATAAGAAGCATGAAACTTAAAATTTAGAGTCAGAGAAATTAAGGGAAGCCTTATCAGAAGGACTAAATATATGTAAAAATATTTATGAGGATGCTAAAGTAACAGCAATAGATGACACACATAATCAATAATCACATGGACAATGCAGCCTCTAGTGCATTAGTTAGCCTTCAGCTCCCACTTTACATGCAAGGATAGTGATGACCACACTGTAGACAATAGCCAGGTATCTGGTAGCAGATTGACTGCATAGCACTCTTACATTAGATGAAATTGCATCTGTGTGACAGAGAAGCACATATTCTAGAAGTGTTGAGCATTTGCTGTACATTTGCCTGTGGAAGCAGCTATATGAAATCTTATCAAAATATGTGTCATTGTCATAATATCTGTGCTTAGATGGCTCTAAACAAGCAAACATTGATGGCAAGAGAAGGGCCACATGGTCATTCACTGTAGGAATCTGGTGGTCCTATCAACCATTCATATTTGTTTTAAGTTTCTGGAACAACACATGGGATCATCTGTTCTGTAGAAATATCGGAGGGATGGTTATTTAACAGCATTGGAAACAATATAAACAAGGGGTATAAAAGGTAATGCCCTGTCACTGGGAAGCCACACGGGACAGCATGTTTTCTGTTCTCCTAATTATGAAGTTTTACTGCCTGAAGGAACAATGACTCCAATTGGAACATATTAACAAGTCCATTCCTCTTAATTAGACACTGAAATTTCCCCCATAATCACTTTGAGCTCATTGTAATGGAAAAACAAAGGAGAAGAAAATCAGAACAGACAAACAAAAGAGAAGAAAATCAGAAACCTAACAGACAGTATAGTCACTTTCCTTGAATTGATTATATAACTTATCTTCCTAAAATATATTGTTACTATGAAAAAAAAAAACAGGTGATTAGCAAATATGTTTTTGTCCCATAGTTCTGGTAAGTAAATAAATGAAGAAAGAAATAAAAACAAAAACGAAAACAAAAACAAAACAACTTGGCATCTCAGTAAATAAAATGCTTCAGATGCATCTTTTAGGACTTGAGTTTACTTCTCCAGGGACCAAGTAAAATTCCAGACACTTATGCCCTGACACTGGTAAGTTACAGATCTCTTACAGAGAGATAAGGAGAGAAGAGAAGAATATCCCTGGACTTTTGTGTTTTGCTGTTCCTGGTATATGCAGAGCTAGTATACAGCAAAAGACTCTTTCTCAATCAAGGTGTGTGGAGAGGAAGAACCAACATCTGAAATAAGAAGGGGATAAATACAAGCCTCATTAATGTAATTTCCTCAATAGCAATTCTGAAAAAGGCACCATTTATTTAATTGCACCTAACAGGGCATTTATTTAAGGATTGTGTCTCCCTATGCTAATTATATTGTTTACAAACAACTTTTTAAAACCAAATCACACTGCACACCAATTTAGTGTAATTTGGGCTCCTTTCTAAAAATTTTATTTCTCTGACTGAAGGAATATTACTCTAGATGAAGATTGTACCACAGGCAGGTTTTTGTTCTTGTTGTTGTTTCTTTCTTCCTTCCTTCCTTTCTTTCTTTCTTTCTTTCTTTCTTTCTTTCTTTCTTTCTTTCTTTCTTTCTTTCTTTCTTTTTTTTGTCACAGACTCCAAAAGACACACAGCTAAAAACATAAACTGTTTCCCAAAATCTAACTAAGATACAATTATTGTATTCAGATTAACAAGTTCTTCTGAAAAGCCAGCTGTTTTTTTTCCACCTGTGATCACTTTAGGCAGACAGGATTTCCTTCAAGACATCACTAAAATCTCTGCTGTTGGTTTGCTCTTCTTGTCAATATTCATGAGGGAATTGTCTGTCTTAAGAATCTTCCCACTTCCTTCTTTCACTCTCATTCTTTGGCTTAAGCCTACAGTGGCTTATCAATGAATCCAGCAGCTCTGGGTTTCAAAACCCATAAAGAAGCCACACCATCTGGAACCCATCCCTCTTGGTCTCTCCCTGTCTTTCATGTCTCTGTCTCTGGTTGTCTACTTTTTCTTTTCTTTTCTTTCTTTCTTTTTTTTTTTTTTTTGAAGTATAAGTTTCTTTTTTAAAAATTTTTTATTGGATATATTCTATATTTACATTTCATTTCCCTTTTTCTGGTTCCCTGCCTCCCAAAAGTCCCACATGTCCTTTTCTCTCCCCCTGCTCCCTCATGCATCCCTTCCCACTTCCCTGTTCTGGTATTCCCCTACACTGATGCTTTGATCCTTTCCAGCTCCAGTGTCCACTTGTTTCTTCTTGTCAGACATCATTTGGTATTTGTCTCACATCAATTGTGTTTTTGGTGTCCCAAAATTCTAGGCTAATATCCACTTATCAGTGAGTACATACCATGGGTATTCTTTTGAAACTGGGTTACCTCACTTAGTATGATATTCTCCAGCTCCATCCATTTCTCTAAGAATTTCTATTTATACTTTTACTGGCACTGAGCAAATGTTCAGTACTTGATAAACTGATGAGTTGCACATTACCAAGAAAACATAAAAATGTAGCAACCACATTAAGAGGGGGGGGGATTTGTACTGTTCACGTGTAATGAAACATTACACTGTGTGTGAAGGTAATATTTTTAATATAAATATTTCTTTCTTTTTACTGTTCCTTCAGACTAAAGCAAAGATCATTGTTTCATCTGTGGCCTGCCTTAAACTCCTCCATGCCACCAAACTGCACTCTGCTTATAAAGCTATTTAATATCCTGACCTAACTTTTGCTCATACTTAACTATCAGGAGTAGAAGGGTCAGTTCAGTAGTAATTGCTCATAGTTGGTCAACTCACTTCCTTGTAAACATTTCAAACACAGACACCATAATTCATCGATGTAGTATTGCATTCACATTTGACAGAAGAATGCATTCTATAGCTGTGGATTGAATTTCAAAGAATGGTCCCTTAAAATACACAATAAATAATTTAGGCATCATTCTCATTCTTATTCTTATTACACCAACTTCTTTATTTTAAAGTGTGTGAGTCACATGAGTGAAGTTTCCCACATAGGCTAAAAGAAGATAGCAGGTCCTCTGGAACTGGAGGTATAGGCAGGTGGGTGTTACCTGACATGAGTGCTGAGAACCAAACTCAAGAAGAACAGCAAGCACTCCTAATCACTGTGCCCTGTCTCCAGACCACCACTGTCCTCAAAATATTTTAAAGAACCAGAAAATTTTTTCTAATAAATTAAATACTTAATTAGGATTTTCTTTTTGTATAGTTATAGTTTGAAAGTATTATCTCATTAGTCTCTCTTAATCCCCCTACAATTTCAAACTGTGAACTTGTCAACTCTGTACGCTCTTCTTATTTTTTTTCAATTTAAAAGCTCCTTAAAACAAACTTTGACATTCTATCTTTAGTTATATCCCCATACCAAATCCAGAGATGTATATGAGTAACAGATTTACTTCCAACAAATACAATATTTAAAATAGTCTTATAGTTTTTATGTTTTGCATATTTCTCTGAATTTTACCAGTTCTTCAAAAATATGTGTTTGTACTTTTGTTATGAATTAAAGGATTCTAAACCTAGGAGGAAGCCAAGAGACTTAAAATGTCTCTTTGAAAGATGTATAAGAACTTACTTCACTTAGTGTCAGCAGTGACAATAATTCTGTGCTCACAAATTGGCCTAATAGTAAAATGAATATGTCCCATCTTTACATTCCAACCTAAGAACACATTGCTCTTCTTTTGAGATACACTGTTACTAAGTAGCTTACGTGGGATGGAACTCACTCTATAGCAGAGATTTGTTTGCTTTCAATTCTCCAGCCTCAGACTTCCACCTACAGGAGTGTGTGTCATCTGACTTAAAACATCTTATTGTCTATTATCTAACTCTCTAACTCATCTGTATTTCCACCCCCAACTTTCTTTAGCAAGAATTCACTCAAGAAAAGTGAAAATGTGATATGTGTCGTTCTGCATCTCCCAGATATAGTGATTTAGGTCAGAACTGCTTTCTCTGAAGTACAAAAAAAGTAAATCTCTACTCTACACACACACACACACACACACACACACACACACACACTGTGCAGAGGTGTGTCACTCATTCACATTTGATATACTAAATGAAAGGAGAAGGTTGGAGTGTAGGAACTGATGGTACATTAGGGAAACAGAAAGGCAATGGAAAGTATTGGTTGGAGGAAATAAACATTTGCTGAATCTATACTACCAATCCTTTGAAACAACTGTCATGATAGGATTTCCTGAGGGAGAACTGGGTAAGGCATGCACAATAGTATTCAGAAATTTTGGGTAAAGCAAACCCCACTGCAAATAATGATGCAGGAGTCTAATCTGAATGGCAAAGACTATCTCTGCATAGATTCCCTTCTGCAAAGTCATCAATTCTGCAGTGGCATCAGACAGGAATCTGTGATCTGTTTCTTTACAGCCTCCTAGAGTCCTCTAAACTGTTCAATTTGGATTTATGTTATTTACTTGTTTAACATGTATATTGATGATAATATGCTTATATTAGGTTAATTTATTTATACTGTTTATATCTATAGTATTACTTATATTCAATACCATCTTTTGTCTAAATTGTCTTTTAATTTATTGTTTTGTTTGTAGTTTATTTGCTAATATTTACATATACATTTATACTTCTTATCTGTATTTTACATATTAATTACATAAAATATTGGGTTTATTATGAGCTGTATAGATTTTGTATATTCCAAAATGGTCTTGAACTCACTTTGTAGTTGAGGATGATCTTGAACTTCTGATCTTTCATTCTCTACCTCTAGGGTGCTGGGATTAAATACAAATACCATCATGCCTCTGTAGGTGGTGCTGGTGACCAAGCCAAGGCTTTTTTGCAGGGTAAGCAAGGACAGTACCATGAGAGTCACCTCCCTAGCCACTGTGTTATATTATCACACAAAGAAAAATACTTTGGGGCTGGTGAGTGTCTCTGCAAATAAAAGTACTTACCAAGACTGATGACTTGTGTTTAGTCTTAAAAGCCTACATGGTACCCTGAGAGAAAGAAACAACTCATACCAATTATATTTTCACACACACACACACACACACACACACACACACACACACACTAGATAAAAAAGAAATAAATACCCCCAAATAATACCTTTATTTATTTATTTTTTTTACCAAAATGGAATGGATACAGTTTCTATTCACCTTTTCTATGGAAGCTGCTATCACAGTCCTCTCCATCTTTGTTCAAGGCAGAGAAATCTGCACAAGCAACACTGAGTAGCCACATTGAGTATTTATTTACCTTGTTGGCTTAAAAATATTGCATTATGTCACCCATCATAGAGCACTAACAGGCTGTAAAATGTCTACACTTTTACTAAACCTTCAATTACATGAGATTGTTGTTCTTTGTTCCCACTCACAGTTAACCATCACTATTTACTAGTGACCCCACCCAAAGCAGTAGGACCTTTCTTCACCTTTTCTCATGTACCCCATTTGCTTAGTCACTAAGACCTAACTTTGCTATTGCCTCATCAACTTTAGAAGCTTTCCTCCTACTAACTGGTTTAGCTAAACGTTTATGACTCATTATCTCTTGACCGAACACAGAAAACACCTTGTCAAATAGCAGTGTGCAAGCTTCTTTCATGATCTGATCCACATTCTACACCATCACCCAAACGACCAATCTCTGTAGAAGAGCTAATCTTTTATCACTTCCTATTTGATCGGCTTCTCTGAATTTCCAAGTAACAAAATAATCAAAGTCCTAGCTCACTGTTCTAGGTCACTACCAATCTTGGTTCTTTCTGCCTTCTTCCTGTCTCATTTTTATACACCACTGCTGTTGAGTCAATTTGAATTCCCCAGGCATGAACAACTGTTCAGCCCTTATGTATCTTTGCAAAGATGGTTTTTGGGGATTACACTTTCCTTCTCATGTACAATTGTGTGTGTGTGTGTGTGTGTGTGTGTGTGCACATGTATGTATATGATCATGTGTGAGTGCATGCCACCTGTAACTGCCAAGTCTTGGAAATTAGTTGTCTGACATCATCTTCTACCTTGTTGACACAGGTTTTATTTGTTCAAACCTATGTACTGCAGAGTAACTGGCTCATCAAACTCCAGGGATTCTTTTGCCTCTACTTACCTTTTCTGTTAGAGCACTAAAATTACAGATGTGTGATACCATACCCAGCTTTACATCTTTACATGGAGGATTCTAAACCAGGTCCTCATTCTTGTCTGATCTGCTGAGCCATCTCTGATCCCTAACATGTCTTAATCTTTCAATATCTACTTAGGTGTCTTCATTATTGGAAAATGTTTTGCAAATCCCTAGAATAGGCTAAGACTCACAACTTCTTTTTAAACCTGCATCCATTATGATTTATGGTCTGGACATGGTTCCTTCATCGTTCAATCTTCTAGAGTATTAAGGATGTTTTGGACACAAGAGGCTTACCAGAGCATCTCTGCTTCCCTGAGCAAAATTAAACCTATGTTCTTGTCTTTTAGAATACATGAAGATTCCGGGCTTGTGATGAACATGCTTTGTCAGTAAATGCCATTCTCAGCATCTTGAGTGATTTATCTAGAACACTTGAGAGCAACTTCCAGAACTCCTCTTGTATTGTATTTCTCTGATGTTTGATTTAACACTTTCATGCTCTAACTACTGCAGATACTCACTACCATTCAACAACTCTCACTATTCATGATATCTGTGTGTATGTGTATTTATATGTATATGTACATGTGATATGTATGTATATATGTGTATGGTTATGTTAATATGCATATAGTGTGAGTGTGAGTATGTAAATATATATGTATATGTGTGTATACACATGTACACTCAAATATCCAACCTCAACTAGATCATATACACATCTAAACTTGAAAGACTACAGATCAATAAAACAGTTCAAACTATTAAAATCTTTCACTGAATATAAGATCCTCAAGGTTGCATAGTCACTTGCTTATGATCATCATACTGGACTACTGGAATACAGCTGGAATGCAGATGGCTAATGGTAATGACCATTGAGTGAGGAGATTCATGAATGGGTGGATGTCTGATTAATATTCATTTATGTAAGAAGGTATCACACTGCTGGGAATACAAAGTATTCTGTAAAAGCTTTGTGATGCATAGCCACACCTGCTTCATCAAGGCTATTTGATATACTCTTACCTTACTCTCAAATGATTTTTATTCAGATGCGTATTGAGAAGGGAATTTAAACAGTGGTGTCTAGACTGGTAAGATAGCTCAGTGAATAAAAGTGCCTGCTACCAAGCTTGATTGCCTGAGTTCCATACATGAACTCCATATTGTAGAAGGACAGAACTACATCTATCAAGTGCCATCTGAATTGTAAATACATAGCATAGCATGTACACACACACACACATACGCACAAAAATAAATAAATATTACAATAGTAACTGAATATTGATATTTACTGAGATTTTTCTTAAAACTTACTTTTATTCTTCAAGAGAATGCACTATCTCTGCAAATTCAAATCACCAAAAATTACAACTATTAATATATAACATATAAATACTATTGTTCTTTTATATAAATGTGAAAATGTAAATTATTTGATATATATATATCAAATAATTATATATATATATATATATATATATATATATAATTGGAACATTTACAGTATTTCTATACAATGTCCACATTGGAAAACTGTGTTCCCTTTTCTCATATTGAGGTATCTATGTACAAAAGTTAGCAGTAATATTGGTCTAGATTATTTAAAAATCTTGTATTTGTACAGGGGTAACACAATGAATTAAATATATAAGATCTTACCTACATGATTTTGATTACAGAAAATAGTAAAGTATTTTCTAAGTGAAAATTGATCAAATGAAGGGTAGACTATAAATTTGAGACATGGAATTGATCATCTTAATTATTCCTACTTTTTAATTCCCAATCAAGTACACTGACTCAGTTTAAATATTGACATAGTTTGCCACACTTGGTTGAACAGTAAGTAGGCCTAGATATTAAAGACAGGCCTACTTACTCAGAATTATAACACGACTAGTTAATGATTACTCCATGGTCAAAACTTGACAAAGATTTTCAACACCTAATTTCCTTGTACAGTCTCAACTGTTATCAAAATTTGATTTAACAGTATAAAAATAAATCATAAATTATGCCCCTCTTGTTGTTTCTGTGGATTGATTATTCAAACATGAGAGGATGTTCCTGATTAGAAGAACAAAAGTCAAATGTCCTTTGTGTAACTTTTTGAAATTTAGTTTTACTATAATTAAATGAACTTATTTAACTTTTATTTTTATGTATTTAGTATGGACTTAAATGAGATTATGTAGCATATGAATGCAGGAACTCACAGATTCAAGAAAAAAGTATTAGATATCCTAGAATTTGGGTTATAGACAATTGTAAGCCTCCAAGTAGGATAGAACATGATCCCTTGTGAGAGTATTTATTACACTTAAGTGATGAATTATCTCTCCAGCTCTTTACTTTGAATAATGTGCAGGCAGGTGGTAGTGACAAACACCTTTATTCCAGCTCTCAGGAGGCAAATGCATATGAGTTCAAGGCCAGCCTGGTCTACAGAGTGAGTTTCAGGACAGCCAGGGTTACACAGCAAAACCCTGTCTTCAAATAAAACAATAACAAAACCCAAATAAAACAAATATGATGATGATGTGCATGTGCATGTGCATGTGAATGTGCATATACACTTCGATACCCATGAAAGTGAAGCATTTGGGGAGTTGCAGATGTTGTGAATCACCTAATATCAGTTCTGGGAAATTACCTCAGGTTCATTGGAAGGCCAGAGCATTCTCAAATGCCAAGTCACCTCTCCAACCTACTTCATGTAATTTTTAATAATGAGGAGATGGTAGCTTCTTCACAAAGAAAAGAAAAATTTTGGCATCCAATTCCAGAGTGCTGAAACCATCTATTTTATTAGTTAAGTATCACCAGAACTGAAACGGGTCTATTCTGAACACAGTGTAAATATATCCATTGGTACCCTCACATATCCATTCACCATAAAATATATATGTAGTATATGAAGATAGGAACTATAATGAGGCAGCATATCAGCCCATGAAATAATATAGCATGCCAATCTTACAAAGAAATAAGGAGAAGAACCAGGGAGGCAGTGGACTTCTGGAATGAGCAGATTTTCTTTGAGGTTTTATGTACAAATATGTCATTCTTCCCTTTAGAAATTAGAATTTTCCAACTCACCTTCATATAACCAGTCAGCAATCCCATTAAAAATAATTCCTTCCTTTCCTGAAGATGTCAGTCGTAAAGAACTGCTCTTGATATCAGGTTGATAGTAGATATTATTTTCAAAAATATAAATCTGGATCAGGAAATATAGGAAAGAAGAAATTCAAATATGTTAGTGTGTCTTTCATAAACGTTTGTGTTATGGAGTGTTTTCTGTATGGGATCATTATTTTCTGCCTGCTTTCAGACTTACTTCTTTCTATTCACATGGCATTGAAAGATTAATGGCCATAGCCTTCCATATCTTATTAATATTAGGCTGTCCTCGTTCTAATCCATATATTCATCAATAATATTTCATCTACTTAATAATGAATGTCTCATATTGGTGAATTGTTTTGGCTATGAAATGATATTTTGCAAACTCAACAGAGTGGTAACTGACAGGAGATGCTATTGTAGTAACAGTAAATTATTTGCAAAACTTCAACATGAAGTCTTTGCTTCTATAACAATATGCTTGGTAAATAACAGACCACAACCCTACCAAAAGACTTCTGCTCTACCAGAGGGTACTGCGGATACTAAAAACCCCAAGTAACATAAAGACTACTGCCCACTAATATATATTAAATCCCTCCCAAGAAGCCCAATATCAGCTTCTATCCTGTGCTCCATAACCCTGGCATAAGACTCCAACTACACTGGAGGCTACACTTGTATTATGAACTCTACAAAGCCCAGTTAGTACAAAGCCCAGAGGCCACAGCACCTCAGAGGCCATGCCAGTTCACAGAACCCCAGAACCCCAGAGCCAACAGTACCCAAAACCCCAGATGTCACATAGGCCAGCAAAACCACAGTGGAGAGAGACTGCTGGAAATAAAGACTTGCTGGTCACCAGAACCACAGGCTACTCAGGTCACAAGACCCGAGAGGAAACAGAAAGCAACATGAAAATTATCAAAAAACAATTCAACAAAGGTAGTCAGAAATAAGCACTGAAACTTATGATAGCCTTGAACCCAGATGACTTGAGGCTAGCACAAGAACATGATCAGGAATACCCAGGGCAATATGGCACAACCACAGTCCAGCTATTTTACTATGGAAAGCATGATAGTCCAAGATAGCTGGAACACAAGAAAATTATCTTAAATTTAATCTTATATATATGTTGAAGTACTTAAAGAAGAAATGAACAAATCCCTTAAACAAATCCAGGAAAACACAAGCAAACAGGTGAAGGAAATGATTAAAATTTTTCAAGATTGGAAAATAGAAATAAAAGCAATAAATGAAACGCAGAACTGTGGGATTCCTGAAGATGAAAAAAATCTAGGTAAGCAAGCAGGAACTAAAAATGCAAGAATCACCAACAGAATACAAGAGAGGGAAGGAACAATCTCACTTATAGAATATATGATAGAAAAGATGATACAACTGTCAAAAATGTTAGATATAAAAGTTCAGACAAAAAATATCCAGGTAATCTGGGATATTATGAAAAGACCAAACCTAAAAATAATAGGAATTGAAGAAAAATTAGATTCCCAGCTCAAATGCTGAGGAAAATGTTTTCAACAGCATCATAGAAGAAAATATCCTTGCCTAAAGAAGATGCTTAAAGAGAACACCAAGTAAATTGGACCATAAAAGAAATTCCACGTGTCACATATTAATCAAAATGTTAATCTTACAGAACAAAGAAAGTATATCAAACACCTCAAGGAAAAAATGCCAAGTAACATATTAAAAAAGACCCATTAGAATTACAATCAATTCACAGTGGACACACTAGATGTTGGAAGGCCCTAGGCAGAGGTCTCTTAGACAGAGATGACTCTGAGACCACAGATGCCAGCTCAGAGATTTTGCAAACATTTCAATCACCAAAGATGGAGAAAGCAAAATAGTTCATGACACACTCAAATTTAAACACTATTCCTCTATAAATTCAGCCATACAAAATGTGCTAGAAGGAAAACTCCAAGCCAATTAAATTAGAGAAAATAAATAATTTTACACCAGCAAAATTAAAAGCACACACTACCATCACCACCACAAAATAACAGGAATTAATATTCTTTGGTCATTAATATCTCTGAATATCATGGATTTCATTTCTTAATAAAAAAAAGATGCAGACTTACAGAATGGATGTAAAAACAGGATCTATCCATCTGCTGCATACAAAAAACACACTTCAACATCTAGGGTAGACATTACTTCAGAGGAAAGGATTGAAAATTTTTCAAAAGGAAGGAAGGAAGGGAGGAAGGAAGGAAGGAAGGAAGGAAGGGAGGGAGGGAGGGAGGGAGGGAGGAAGGAAGGAAGGAAGGAAGCTGGTATAGTGTTTCCATTATCTCCCAAAATAGACTTTTAAGCGAAATTAATCAAAACAGATAGGGAAGGACACTTCATACTCAACAAAGACAACATCCCCACAAAAGATATCCCAATTATGAACATTTATGCCCCAAATCCAAGGTCACTTACTTTTCTAAAAGAACCATTAAAATTTAACAAGCCAAAATTATTCTGAAAGACTAAACGTGTAAAAGAAACAGGGTTAAATCACACAATGAACCCTACACATAATTTGTGGGAGATTTTGACCCACCACTCCTACCAATGGACAGGAAATCCAGATGAAATTAAACAGAAATAATGGAACTAACAAATGCTATGGCTCAAATGGTTCTAAGAGATATATACAAAACATTTTATCCTAACACAAAGTATTATATATTGTTTGATCAGTTTGTGGAAATTTCACACAAACTATCCTCATACTTCATCAGAAAGTCTCAACACACACACACACACACACACACACACTCACACACACACACACAAAGAGGAAAAGAAATAACCCTTGGAATTTTATCAGACAACCACAAATTAAAGCTGGATTTCAAGAGCAATAGGACCAGCAGAAATCCTATAAACTTATAGAAGCTAAACCATTCTTTACTGAATGATCATTGGATAAAGAAGAAATAAAGGCTTCTTAGAATTCAATGAAAACAAAAGCATAACATACTTTTGCGACACATGAAAGGAGTGCAAAAAGGAAATTTCATAGTAATAAATGTCTTCATAAAGAAATTAGTGAGATATAATATTCAAAATTTAACAGCAAAACTGAAAAATCTAAAGAAAAAAATCAAATACAACCAAAAAGAGGAGTTGGTCTGAAATAAATAAACTCAGGGCTGAAATCAATGTAATAAAAACATAGATCATCTCATTGGATGCTGAATAAAGTCTTTGATGAAATACAACATCCCCTCATGGTAAAAGTCTTGGAGAGATCAGGGACACAAGAAACATAATGAAGGCAATATACAGAAAGCCTATAGCCAACATCAAATTAAATGAAGAGAAAAGTCAAACAATTACACTAAAATCAGGAACAAGACAAGGTTTCCCATTCTTTCGACCTTTATTTAATATAGTAATTAAAGTTCTATCTAGAACAATAAGACAACTAAGTGAGATCAAGGGTCTACAAAGTGTAAAGGAAGAAGTCAAACATAACTATTTACAGATGATATAATAATATAATTCTACAAGGGAACTCCTACTGCTGATAAACACTCTCAGTAAAGTAGCTTGGCAGAAAATTAGCTCAAAAAATTAGTAGCCCTCCTATATATAGATGATATGTATGTTCAGAAAGAAATCAGGGACAAATTTTCACAATAGTCACAAATTATATAAAATATCTTGAAATAACTCTAACTGAGCAAGCAAAACACCTGTATGACAAGAACTTCACATCACTAAAGAAATAGAGGAAGATATCAGGAGATAGAAAAATCTCCCATGTTCTTGGATTGATAGAATTAACATAGTAAAAATGGATATTATGAAAAGTACCCTCCAGATTCAATGAAATCCCCATGAAAATTCCAACACAATACATTATAGACCTTGTTAGTGCAATACTCAACTTCATAAAGTAAACAAAACAAACAAACATGATACATAAAACAACTTGCATCAGTATCACCATCCCTGATACATCTGCAGTAAAAGCTGTACCACAAACCCATAGTAATAAAAACAGCATGGCACTGTATTAAAAACTGCTATGTAGATAAATAGAATAGAATCAAAGAACTGGACATAAATCCAGACACCTATGAACAACTGAGTTTTGACAAAGAGACCAAAACTACAGAAAGGAAAAAAAGAAAGCATCTTCAACAAATGGTGCTAGTCTAACTGAATGTTTGAATGTAAAAGAATTCAAATAGATTCATATGTATTACACTGCACATAATGCCAGATACACTAAACCTGATAGAAGAGAATGTGAGGAAGCCGGGCGTGGTGGCGCACACCTGTAATCCCAGCACTTGGGAGGCAGAGGCAGGTGGATTTCTGAGTTTGAGGCCAGCCTGGTCTACAGAGTGAGTTCCAGGACAGCCAGGGCTACACAGAGAAACCCTGTCTCGGAACAAAAAAAAGAGAGAGAGAATGTGAGGAAAGTGCATTGGGGCAGGAGAAAACTTCCTAGAACCTCAGCAGTTCCAGCACTGACAATAAATGGTGCCTAATGAAACTAAAAAGCTTTTGAAAGACAAATGGCACTGTCAATAGGACAACATGGCAGCCTACAGAATAGGAAAATATCTTTACCAACCGCACATCTGACACAGGGCTAATTTCAAAAATATATAAAGAACTCCAGAAGCTAGATCAACAGACCAAATAATCCAATTAAAAATTTGGCAGAGATATAAACAGAGAATTCTAGACAGAGGAATCTCACATGACAAAGAAACACCTAAAGAGATATCATCCTTTGTCATTAGGGAAAAATAAAATCAACATTTACTCTAAGATTCCATCTTATAATCCATCTGAGAATGGCTAAGATCAGAAACACAAGTGACAGTTCATTCTGGTGAAGATGTAGATCAAGGTGAACACTCCTTCACTGCTTGTAAGAGTATAAACTTGTACAGCCATTTAAAAATCCATATGACAGTTTCTCAGAAAAAGTATGAACTGATTTACTTCAAACAGAGCTATACCACACTTGGGCATATATAGTCCAAGGACAGTCTATCATACCACAAGGACACTTGATGACTCCTGTCCACAGTGCTTCATCTGTAATAGCCAGGAACTCAAAACAGCCCAGATCTTTTACTCAACAGATGAATATATAAAGAAAATGTGGTACATTTATACAATGAAGTCATACTCAGCTGTTAAAATAATGACATCATGAAATTTATAGGCCAAGGAACAGAACTTAAAAAAAAAACATTCTATGGGTAACCCAGACTCAGAAAGACAAGCATGATATGTATTCACTCATAAATGGATACTAGCAATAAAGTAAATGATAGCTATGTTAAAATCCACAGACCAAGAGAAGATACGTAACAAGCAGGGCTCCAAGGTGGATACATGGATCTCCATGGGAAAGAGAAAAAGAATAGAGGGGTTTGGGGGTAATGGAAACAAAATAGTTCAAGTTGTTGAAGGAGGATGGAGGGATAGAGTGCATTGAGAGATAGCTGGAATTGAGAGGGCATCCTGGGGATTATATAGAAACATGGAAACTCCTAGGATTTACAAAACTGACTATAGCTAAGACTACTACCAATGAGAATACAGAACCTGTACTGGCCCTCTTCTGTAACCAGGAAAGAATCTCAGTGAAGGAACTAGGCCACCAACCTAGCCATATAACCTTTGACCTATCACTGATCCTGCCTACAAGATGTGCTGGGGTAAAGGCACAGAAATCATAAGAGTGGCTAAGAAATGACTTGTTCATCTCAAAACCTATGTCAAAAATCTATAACAAAAACATTGGCTGAATAATATTTATCTGTATTTTATATATTGCTGTGTATTTTTTGGTAGTTTGAATAATGACCTCCATGTTTTTGAAAGTTTGGCCCATAGGGAGTGACACTATTAGGAGATGTGGTTTTGTTAGAGTGGGTATGGCCTTGTTTGAGGAACTGTGTCACTTGTGCGGTCAGACTTTAATGTCTCATATTCTCAAGTTATGCTCAGTGTGGTTCACAGTCTCTCCTTTTGCTATCTGTGGACAAAATATAGAACTCTCAGATGGTTCTGCAGCACCATGTCTGCTTCCATGCCACCATGTTTCCACCATGAGGATGATGGACTATAACGCTGAACTGTAAGACAGATACAAGTAAATGTTTTTCTTCATAAGTACTGTAGTCGTCAACATCAAGAAAACTCCACCAAAAATATTAAAATAAAAAATCCTTTATATGGATATTGAGTATCGCTAAAACTCTACTATGATGTGGAGAATTTGAAAATGATGAGTAATGGATTATATGAAATGAATAATTCTAAGAGACATCACATATTACATTATCAATGACAGTGTAAGAATGAAAATATTTTCATTGGAGATAGGTAGATAGGGAGAGAGATACAGTAGAGTTTCTATAATCAGGGAGCCAAGATTTAAAATCTTAGTGATTTGGATTTTTTCTGGACTTTCTTTCTTTCTTTCTTTCTTTCTCTCTCTCTCTCTCTCTCTCTCTCTCTCTCTCTCTCTCTCTCTCTCTCTCCCTTCCTTCCTTTCTTCCTTTCTTTCTTTCTTTCTATTACATTTTTTTTTAATTTTCTATATTCTTTGTTTACATTCTGAAGGCTTTCCCCTTTCCCCATTCCCCCCTCACCATATGTCCCATATGTCCTCTTCCATCCTACCCTAGTGCCCTTTCAGGGTGAATAAATGTTTGTTTACATCATTCCATAGAAAGTCAAACAATATTTATGTATCAAAAGAGTAAATTTAAAAACTCCCAACTCAAATAATTACTCAAATATCCACTACTTCAGAAGATATATAACTTATCTAAATGTATGGGCCAGTAATTATATCTGTATTTAAAGAACAGATTGGATGGGGCTCAGAAAACATATGTAACTTATACCAGCTCCAAAGCAGAATAGGAAAAATCAACGTCCAAAGAGTATCCACAAGTTTGTCATTTTCTATTGAGCAAAAATAAATTAGAGTGGCCTTTGTGAAGTGCACATTTAGAATCACATCTATTTTCAGCTGTGAAGTATATTTTTAATGAATTGATGATATTTTTCACTAATACTAAAAAGTCATAGATACTTGCGTAGCATCTGTTGAGGTGTACACTCTCCCAGGTACTATCTGAGGAGCCTGACAACATTAAATTGGATGCCAAGAACTTTACTCCAAGCTGCAGCTAGGTGTTTTTAATTTTAATTTAATTTTTATTTGTGTGTGTATGTTTGTATATGTTTGTGTGTGTATATGTGTGTTTGTAAGTGTGTGTGTGTGTGTGTGTGTGTGTGTGTTGAGTATTTACTGGTATAAACAGGTATTTGTACCTGCAAAAAGGGACAGAAAAGGGCTTTAAATTTCCTGGACCTAGAGTTAACATGTTTGTGAGTCTCCAAATATAGGCATTCTTTGCAAAAGCATCAAGCACAGTTTACCGTTCAGCTATGTGTCCTTCTCCCTCCAAAAAAAATTAAAACAAATCATACTGAAAATATATATACTTAGATAAGAATACTTATCCCTGATGTCACTGATGAAACTACCATAATTTGAGACTATTAATCAAGTTCTTCTTTTAGCCACCTATGTAGCATAATAATCAGAAATTGTAGCTATTTGATGAGGTAAACCTCAAATTCATAGAGCATGCCAATTCCACAGGTTTTCAAAATCTTTTTATTAATTTATCCACAAAATAACATAAAATATGAAATCCACTGAAGAGCACAAGAGGATAACCAAAATCTGCATGTTGCTTGTAGGAAGCATGGAATGTACTTTCACACTATATGTTTGCCCATACTGTTCACTGACAAGTGACTAGACATAGTATGGTATGAATAGAGTTTATTTTTGTTATCATCATTGTGCTTTTAAGACAAACTTGTTATGTAGTCCAGCAGTCCATCTTAGTTTGGGTTATTATTGCTGCAATGAAATAACATAACCAAAAGCAACTTGAGGAGGAAAGAGTATATTTCACTCACACGTCCATAGAACTGTTCAGCATTAGCATCAACAGCAATGAGGAAAGGAACTTGGACACATCAGAGACCTGGAGGCAGGAGCTGATGCAGAGGCCATGGAGGAGTGCTGCTTTCCCACTAGCTTTTCATGGCTTGCTCAGCCTGACATTAGATACAAGCCAGAACCACAAACCTAGGAGTGTCTCTACCCATAAATGTCTAATCCCTCCCCACCAATCACTAATTACTGAAATTCCCTACAGACCTGCCTATATCTTGATCCTAGAGAGGCATTTTCACAAGAGGCTTCCTCCCCTCAGACACAACCTAGTACTTTGTGTCAAGTTGCCATAAAAGTAGCCAACACAGAGGTCTAAAGAAACATTTTAAAGGCTTTATATTATTTTTAGTTATATATGTATGTATATGTATAGACACAGGAAGGTAATTGCCTGCAGTATCCAGGAGCAAAAACTAAACCTCTTGAGGGCTGTGAGCTGCTTACTGTGAAAGATCTTAACCAAACTCAGGTCCTTGGTAGGAGCAACAGGTGCTCTTAACTACTAAGTCATATTGCAGACCCCAAAACCAATTTTATTTCACTCTCTTTTCTTCTTGCTCCAGCCAAGAGCAAACCATACCTCTGCTGGACATCTGAACACCCAGGATGATTAGTAATCAAGTGGTGAGAAATCCTTGCCACCCAAACACAATGTGAGATAGAAGTACGGGAAGGAATAAAGCAACAGCTTTAGTTACATGCTTATATTATGTAGTACAAGCTGCCTTTAATTTTATCTTCTTCCTTGTTTCACCTGCTTATTTCTTATATTACAACAGTGCATCTACCACACTGGCTAAGAAATTATCTAAGATGTGAAGGTAGAGAATGATCACATTGTCAACACTCTAGTGTGATGGATTCTACCAATGGAACATTTCTTTCATAGCTTTATTCAAAACTTTTAGGCAGTTTAAAATAAAATAACAGAGTGGAATATAGTGGACCAAAAATCCAGTTCCAGGGATCTGATTCCTTGTTCCATACTGTGTAGCCTAATATTTAAAGCCATGCAAACACATATAATTAAATATTAAATTATTAAATTAAATCTCTACTGTTTTTAATGGTGTCAGAGAACATTAAAATACACTGAGACTGGGAAAGTTTTTTGACTGTCTTCCATTGTGCCTTACCCTTTGGGAAAAATATATAAGAAAAAGGAACTCCAGACAGCATCACCAACATGGAAATAAAGAAATACTGGCAGCAGTTGTTCTATTTATATTGAATACTTTCTTTATCCTCCTACTCACTAATGGAGATTTTTCTTGCTTGCACATACTAAGTTTTCCCAACTTGATTAACCATAGGATTGCCTATGTCTTATGGAAATCCTCCTGTCTATTCTTTAAAATCAAGACCAAGAAATTATTGTGAAGAAATACTGTCACCAAGGCAAATCTTATTTTAAAAAGTATATAACTGGGGGCTTGCTTATAGTTTGAGAGACTTACTCCATGACAATTGTCAGGGTCAAAGAATTTAGGAATTGTAAAAACCAGGTTCTAGCCAACAAAAGTTTTCTTATCCAAAAAGCTGTTTTATAAGGGAGATAGCTGGGTTCAAGATCTAAATGGTGTCAGTGGAAGACAGGTCAGAGGAAGCATTTAAAGCAAAATACCAAAAACCAGTAGGGGTAAGGCCAAGGCAACCAAACAGGTATGTGCATGTTATATAGTTCCAACTGTCTTTCACACCTGGCATCTTAAGTGGGTTACTACCTTTCAGATACCTCAGATGTTTTCCCTGATATCGATCTGGATTGTGTCCAGCCAATCATAGCCTTTTTTGAATCTACTGGGTCCCACCTGGGTGCTAACTAACAAAGTATAAGGTGAGGCACTGGGGTCCTATTTCATGCGGGCATCTTTGGCTACAAGTCACATCTGGGAATTTAGCTGTTTCTTAGAATTCAGTCTAGTACAAGATGGAAACTATATACAAAATGGTGTGTGTGTGAAGCTAAAATGGCCCCTAACAACCATCATATTAAGAAGCATGATGAATCACAAGAAAGTTTGTTTCTGAAGCAGTAGCTCAGAGCTTTATAACCTACATCTCCCAGTCCTTCTAAAACAAATCCACTTACTAGGGATCAAATAGTCAAACTTAAGAGCTTATGAGGATGTGGAGGTAAATTCTCATCTTAAGTACCACACAAGGGTAATTACTAAGATCACAACGAAGTTTTATTTGTAAGTTTTGGAGGAATTTTTCCTTTGTTACTCAGACTACCTCCTCTAGATTTATATATACCAGCAATGCATAAATTTGCCAATATCACATCAGAGCAGGCACGTGTGTTTTTTGGTCAGTTGGCTAGTTTCCCAGTAGCTATTCAGGTATAAGGAAAGACCTCACTGTTATTTAGATTGATATTTCCCTTTTGATTATTGAATGCATTCACATTTGTATTTCTGTAGATTACAGATGCTCACATGTCTGTGAATAAATTGCCAATGTTAATTTCAGGGATTGATGATCAGGGTGATGCAGAAATTAATTTGGCACATGGACTAATGAATAGCAGATGTTTAATAATTATAAAAATTAAATATTTTTTTAAATTGTGTGTTTCTCTATGGGTGTGTGTGTGTGTGTGTGTGTGTGCGCGCGCGCGCGCACACGCGTGAGGGCGCACATATTACTAAGGTTGTTAGTGGAAGCCAAAAGAGAGCATCAGATAGCCTGTAGATGGAATCAGAGATGCTTGAGAACTATCTAATGTGGATGCTAGAACTGAGCTCTAGTTCTCTGCAGTGCAGTTCACACTGTTAACCAGTGAATTACAACTCAAGCCTCCTTATATTCCTTTTAAAAAACAATAATAATTAGGCCATTTTCTTACTTTAAGGCACATTTTCAATCTATGTTCTCCTAACATTTAATAAGAAAACCTCTTGGATATAGAGGAGTGTTCTGTATAGGAGAGGATATCCAACTGCATTTCTGATTTCAATAAACAAGTCATATAGAACTCTCTCTTTCCTTAATTATGACAACTGATGATTGTTGTTCCTTTGGAAAGCTCTAGAATCCACTTAAAAATCTTCCAGGTGTGTTGTTGAGGAATTCTCATTTTCTAAATGAGGTTAACTCAAGTGACAATAAGACCCTATGTACAGCATCACTTTGTCAGTTGAGTCTAAGACTGTAAAAAGATGAAAGTTAAATGAACAGTAGCATACATCTCTCTCTCTCTGCTTCTTGCCTTAAGATGCAATGAGACCAGCTGCCAAACTCTGCTGCTGCCATGTCTTCCTGGCCACAATTCACTGGACCCCCTTAAACTATAAGCTGAAATAAACCCCTTTTCCCTTAAGCTGCTTAAGGATCATGTATTTGGCCATAGCAACTAAAAACGTAACTAGTAACCAAATTGTATCCAGACATTTCTCTATGCTATGTCCCTTGGGTAGAGCAAAGGTGCATAATCACCCTGGACAAAAGAACTGTAACTAGTGTAAAGTTGTTTGAAGTCTGCCTAAGAATATTCCATAAACAATACAATTCTCTAAGCTATTAAGGGCTCACTTGTAATTTGCTGTTTGAAAGCTCTGCTAAATGTTCCTGAGTTGTAGAGATTCATTAATGAGTGGGTCCTATAGATTCATTAATGAGTGAGCCCTATCCTCAAGAAGAGTATATAGTCTTACATGGTAGACAAAATGCTAAGGTAAACTTCTAATTGCCAGTGAGAAAAATGTACGGCATACAGGGCTAAGCCATGAGTGAAGAGGCATGCTGGACAGCCTGATTCATGGTAGTTTTGATGATACAGAACTTGAGAATGTACTCTTAAGGACAAGGGGTGATCCCATGGTCTTAAAGAGATGAAGAACCCCTACTTTGAGGAACAGAAGAAGTGGTATAGCAATAACCTGGTGAGTGTGGGACTAATGGAGGAAGAATTAGGTAGAATAGCTGGGCACTGTTCCCCCCCCTAAATCCCAACCTGGTACCAGGCAGCTGTATGTGCTATGCCAAACCATTTTCTTCAAAAACTGATCAAATACAAGGTTTTGTTTAGTATTATTTTTAGTTTGTGTGTGTGTGTGTGTGTGTGTGTGTGTGTATGTGTGTGTGCGAGCACGCGTGCATGTGCTTGCTCATGCATTTTTTTTAGAACAGGTATGTGGAAATGCTTAGAAAAAAATAATTTTTAATGATTAAATAATGGACAATGAACATGGAGGACAGCTATCAGAAAGATAGTTCACACATTTAACCTAACAGGCAATCATGGAAATTAAGTAATTTTTCCAAATATAGGTCTAAAAAAATGACTAGTGATATTTTTTGTATCCTAATGGTAGAATTTTAATGTCTTTTATTTTCTGTTGTTTTTAAATTTGTAAATGGTCATGTAAGGTAGCTTCCTATGGAATTTCCATGTGTACTTTGCTATCTATGATTGGTTCTCTTCAGCGGCAGTCTTTTTCTCAATCTCCTGGCCAACCCACCTTGATTGTTCACTTGAAAATCTAACAGTATGCTTTCTACTTTAATGTAACATATACTCCTTTTGCTCTCCCACACCTTAAATCTCATTTGCTTTCACATACTTCTTCTTCTGGTATCATAACGTGTACAGGGATCATCATATAAAAGAAAACACAACACGTGATATGCATTACTTTTGCTTACCCTGTCACCTTACTTAGTATAAGATCTTTGTTTTTTGTTAGTTTTTTCTATACATTGTATAATTGCTCTGTATGGATAAATAAAATTATATTAGGTCATATACCTAATTTGTAAATATCAAATTGACTTTATCCATAAATGCTGATGGACAATTTAGATTAACTCCATTGTATTGTTAGAGTGACTAGATCATCAATAAACACAGATATGCAAATGTATCTCAGAGGATTTTCAGACTTTTCAGTTGCATACCTGCAAAACTCAAACATCTTCAAAACAAAAATGAAACTACTGAACAATAAATGGGCCAATGAACTGAAAAAAGAAAAAAGAACACAAATGAATACTACTTTTTAAAATGTGCAATGTCGTTAGCCATCAGGGAAATCTAAATGGAATTACATTTCCCTCTAATCAGAATGTTTCTTCTGTAGAAAACAAAGTAGAGTAAATATTGAGGGGAACTTTATTCAGTGCTGAGGGAAGGTGGTGTGGAGAGCTATAGCCAGTTTGGTCATCTCAAGCCTCTATCTGTAGAACCATTTCCTACAGGTTTACTCACTCCTGGATATGCACATTCCAAATTAGGTTCACTTTGACTCTTTCAGTCTTCACAATGTAATTTGAACATTCAAATCATCAAATCTTAGACACTGGACTTCTGAGCTATGGGCTATACTCCACTACTGTTTACAGTTCAGACCTTTTTTTTTCGATACAAGTGTGAGACCTCTTGGTCTATTCTTGGTTTTCAATAATAACTGTCTAATTTTCAGTCATCACAACTGCACTTTAAATTTTCTTGTCATCTGGAGACCACCTAGAGTAATCTAAACAGATAGCCTTAGCTGAGGATTTTGTGGATCAGACTCATCTGTTGATAGGTCTGTAGAGGACTATCTAGATTGTTATTCTATATAGGGTGGCTGAGCCCAGTGAGAAGTCCTGGGATTTATAAAAAGAAGCTAGCTAACTGGGCTAAAGAGATGGTTCAATGATTAATAAGTCTTGTTGCTCTTGGAGTAAAAACATGTTTGATTACCAAAATCCATGTCACTTCTCACAAGTGTCTGTAACACTAGTTGGAAAGGATCTGATGCTCTCTTCTGGCTTAGGTATACACTGAGCATGCAGAGAAAATGCTCCAAAAATAAGAAAAATTTTAAATTTAAGAGAAAATCTTTTTTTTACAATGGCTAGCTAAGTATGAGCCCACTAAAGAGTCAACAGGGAGTGTTCTCACATGGTTTCTACTGTAAGTTCCTACTTGAGTTCCTGCCTTGACTTCACTTAATGACAGACCATGACTTAGAAGTGTAAGCCAGTAGTGAGCACTTTTCTCCCCTAAAAGGCTTTTGGTCATAGTATTTGCCCCAACATCAGAATTAAACTAAAACACCAACTTATTAAATCCCCTAAGCATGTATAGCATGACAAATTGAACTTTTGTTTTAAAATAAGTACCATATTGGTCTGAGGTTCTAGCTCAGTGTGTAACATGTCTGCCTAACATACACAAAGTCCTAGGTTAAATCCCCAGCATGTAATGTAATCTCAATTAGATATTTGTAATCATAGTTCTAAGAAGTTGAAGATAGGAGGAATGAAAGTTCAAGACCAGTTAAAAAAATATGAGATTATATCCAAGGGGAATAAAGGAATATGAAAGTAAAACAACTTGTAGCACATGATTTTGAAAGTGAGACATATGAATCCTTCAGTGATTAGACTAGAGAGATTGCTTATACTCACACAGACACAGGCAAACACATAACTTTTAAAAAATTGCAGTGATTTACAATTACTAGTAAGAACAAATACTATGCTTTTTTTAAAAATAATTACAACCACTTTATTCATCAAAACTTTTCCCAAACAAATGAAGCATTTTCAACCCCCATGGGTCTTGTCCCCAGGATTTCACTATGGAATGTCAAGCCAGCCAATGAACAAATAGACTGAAGAAGCCAATACCCGGCTAGCTTCTACAATGCACATTGCAGGCCTAGTGAGTTTTCATGTCTTGCACTTCTGCTTTGGGAATCAAGGGTAGAAGTTGACTGTGAGGAACTTAGAAGGTTGCATGGGGATCAATTAGATGTTTGGACCCACCAGAAGCACATGACATACTATTGTCCAACTGGCAAGCAACAAACACAGATGCTTTTATTAAATGGGAAAATATATCACATATACAGTATTAATATTATAACATTTATACTTTTTGAATCATAAAAAGAATAAAACTGTATTACCTTAAATTTTAATATCCATACGAGATTATTTTAAAAAAAACATTGTATTTCAGGATTATTTTTAGTTTGTGTGTGTGTGTGTGTGTGTGTGTGTGTGCGCGCACGTACGCGCACATTCACACATGAATGCAAGAATGTTTAAAAGCTAGAAGAGCTGAATTCTCTTCTGCTAGAGTTGTAGCTGGTGAGCTACTTGAGGCAGGTGCTGGGACCTGCACTCAGACCTTCTGCAAGAGATGCACACACTCTAAATCATTCTTACTTAAACAGCAGGAGCCATCTCTCCTCCTTATAAAAATCCCAATGTTTTTAATACATAACAAAATCTTGGAAATATTTAAGTCATATTTCTGTGACAAGGTAAGATTTCACTGACTATTGGTGAAAAAATGTCCTTGCCTAGCAACATGCAACATTACAGCTGGAGAAAAAGTGTGGAGAAATTACCCTTTAACACCAGGAAGTAAAATCTCATTAAGAGATGGAAGTCAATTTTTATTTTTATATATTAGATTATTTGCTGACATAAAAGACTGCAAATAAACAGAACTGAAGTGCATTGCTCTTAAAATTAAAATTATTAAAGACAAAGGAGAAAATATTAACTGTTGTCAAACATACTGACAGAAATAAAACTGTGATGTGCTGCTTACTATGCAAACTGCTCTGTGCACTTTGGGTAAATCTTACTGGTTTTTAATAGATCAAAATGTCTATGGAAGTGAATGTCACAAAACTCCACTTAAAAGAATATATGAGTGTGTGTATGGGTGGGTGACAAATCTAAACGGATAGATGGATAGGATTTCTGAATTTTTCTATATGTATGAAATACACACCTTGGTCTGAGGATGTAGTCTGTAGAGAGCCTTATTGAGGTGCCCTGCCACCTGGCAGGAACTTGACATCAAACAACTTGAAGTTCCTCATCCAGCATTTGAATGGGAACTCCTGTGTCAGCCATAATCCTCTCCACCTAGGGTGGAGTGCTCAGACAAAGGTGAAGCCTATTGTTCTTCAAGAACCTGCAGTTTCCTTAAAAACACTAGCCACCTGTGGAGCAACTGAACTGATTCTGCTGAGAAGCTTCCAGGCTTTTCCCCTGCCTATATATATTGGGAGTTCTTCATTAAACTTTGAGACCTTGAGTAGCAAGTGTTATCTTGGTCTCTCTTTTTTGCCACCTTCCCATACATCCCAAGCTTCTCTTCCAGGTAACCCAATTGATGTAATTGCGGGCAGTTACAGATTGGTGCCTGAACATGTGGCTGGACACAAGAAGGTCTCCAGAGGTGACCCTATCTTGGCGAAGCTTCACAGAAAATGGAAAAAGATGGTATCCTGCACAGTGAGTAACTACAGGAGTTAAATACTAGTGCTAGTCTAAAATTTCGTCTTTTTAAGCTGTTGTTGTAGTTGTAGAGGATACAGGCTAAGTGGGACAGTGTTGACCCAGTGCTGAATGCACTTAGGGGTTAACAGTGGAAAATGGGATAGAACTTTATAGGCATTTGTCTACTGCCTTCAAGAGCTGCTTCAGGTGAAAGGAGAAGGGTTTGAAAAACAATGGTTAGAAGGTTTTATAGACAAGATAGATTCTTGTTGCCCATGGTTCACTTATAAAAGATGTTATTGATGAAGGCTCACAGGCATCAGATACCACACAGGTAGAACTTGAGGGATCTCAAGAAGGAAGCCTGCCAGAGAGGACTTTCTCAGGAAAGGATCCTCTCAACCCTAAATTAGAAAGATATAGAGATACTACTGATGAGCTACAGTAAAGTAGAATCTCATTCAGATGAAGGAGCTGGCAAATATTATGGTGAGGATTGGCTTCCTAGTACACCTTCTGCTCCACCTATGGTCTTTACTGTACAAGATGATACTCAGATGGATATGCAACTACAAAAATTGGAGTTTGAATTAAGTTGCAGAAATTGAATAATAAACTACAGGAACTAAAAAGGGTATCAAGTACAGGAAGGAGCAGTGATTCTGAGATGCACCAATCACTGCTAGAAAGAGCTGTTAGTCAAAGGGAAGGATAGGATACATCTGACCTGCTGGCTTTCCCTGTCATTGAGATCATAGAACTGCAGAATAGAGTTAGACAACACAAGAACTTGGAGTTCAAAGTGGAAAAGAATTAAAAACAGCTGTGGCACAGTTGAAAGTTGCTAATTTACAACTGAATTGTATGCTTTGGGATATCCACAGACAAGTTAATTCTGTTTTGCTTCTTACTCTTTACCTTATATTTTAAGCAGATTGGTTGTCTCCACTCAGGCATACCTACATTGAGAATTGGCAAGCCTGTTAAAGACACTTGCAGGGTGTTTGGCAATAAATAGAATCTCTGACATCAAACCTAATACAAGTGTACCTCTTACGAGAGCTACATAGAACACAGATCTATGTGTGTTTGCTTAAGAGCAAACATGGGCACCAGTGGGAGGTGGGAGGGAAAGCGCTGCAAGGAGAGGATCATGTTGTCTGCCTCTGAGTCCCCTGTGAAGCAAACCTGGTTGCATAGAGGTTGTTGTTTAAAGGCGTTCCATAGCCTAACAAATGACAAGTCTAAGCCCTCTCCTCCAGAAAAAGACATCATAAAGTATTTCGGAGGATCAGGTCACTACTTCCACCCCAACCTCCGCAGTCTAGTTAACGCCCACCGTCCTTTGATGGATGACTGTCCACTTGGTTATCTTTTCATCTTAAAAGTAATAAAAAGGGAGGAGATGTAGAGAGACTTATTGAGGTGCCATGCCACCTGACAGGAACTTGACATTGAGCACTGTGAAGCTCCTCATCCAGCCTTTTGAGTGGGAACTACTGTGTCAGCCATAATTCCCTCCACTTAGGGTGGAGTGCTCAGACAAATGTGAAGCCTATTCTTCAAGAACCTGCAGTTTCCTGGAAAATCACTAGCCACCTGCGGAACAACTGAACTGATTTCTGCTGAGAAGTTTCCAGAATTTTTCCTCTGTTTATATATATTGGGAGTTCTTCATTAAACTTTGAGACCTTGAATAGCAGGTGTTACCTTGGTCTCCTCTTTTTTGCCACCTTCCCATACATCACGAGTTTCCCTTCCAGGTAACCCATTTGATATAACTGTGGGCAGTTACGGTAGTCTAGTGTGACTGCCTAGCATGCACAAATCCCTGGATTTGATCCTTAAAATAGCATAAATTTGGGATAGTAGTGTATGTCTAAAATTCAAATTGTATGTCAAAATTCAATTGGCAAGTAGAGGGTGGAATAACAGTAGCTTAAGGTTATCTTAACTACATAGCTAGTACAAGGCCAACCAGCATTATATAAATCCCTTTCAATACTAACAAAATCAAGACAGATCCAAAACATGTATTGCAGTACTACTTGTGAGAAAAAACTGTAATTTTCTAAATCAGGCTGAAAATACCCATAAGAGGAAGGGAGCAAGTTGTAGAAGCTGCAATAAGAACCCTTAAGAGTTGAGTCCATGTTTCTTTTCTGTTTTTGGCATCATCTGGATGAGATGTTAAAATGCTTGGCTCTATATACTTTTCTGCATGTATACTGAAATCATATTTTAAAGCAAAGCAAATGTAACATGAGATTTATTAGCAGTTATATTCATTTAAAATATGACCATGACAAATTGTATCAGTATTTCATTGAAAGCCTCAATGTAGCCATCAGCTTTTCTTTTTATGAAATTCTGTTTCCTTAATTTTCCAGTATGTGATAAATTCTCAGTGTCCATTTCTCAGTGTTAAGTAAAGGTATGAACACAAGTTAAATAGTTTGATTACCTCTGACATTTTGGCTTTCAATAAATCTCTCTGTTGGTTATAAAGTACTGCTTTCATTTTGCCACAGGACCATCTCTCGGATAGAGAATAGTCTAGTGAAATCATTCATGTCAACTGGGCATACATCTCTGACATTCTCCAAACAGGCTCACTGTGTACCCACTCTCATTTTTCAACATGTATGGTTTTTCTTTCATGGAGCCTAGTAAAAGTGCTACCATCTGAAAATCTTTACAGAAGCACTGACTTACAAAATGTGAACTACAGCTTCCTGTGTAATAAATGCTTAATTGTTGATTTTAATCACTCCTTACTCCCAAAATCTTACCTTTTATCCATATACTTTCAGGATATCAGCCAGTAAAAATGAGAAGACAAGTCCTTTCTACACTATTTCAGAAAACTAATCAGGCTTCTAAAAAAAGTACGTCATTAGATAAAATAGTCAGGAACATATTTATGAATCCAAATTAATTAAATAGAATCTACAGGATACTATTATAAAATATTTCTGAGTGTCAATAATCTATGAAGATTTGAGGATGTTAGTTGCTTTTTGTGAATTTTCCCATCCATTTTTCTTTATGTCATTCTATCCTCTCCACACCATCTACATGGTCTAAATCTTTTAGCACTTAACATAAACAAAAGTACTAGGTACTAGTAAAATGTGGTAATAGTATTTTGCAGTGAAATACATCTTAGTCACTTTTCTCACTGCTTTGACAAAATCACTGGCAAATCAAATTAAAGAAGGAAGGATTTATTGTGGCTCACAGTCTGAGGGTACGGTCTATCATGGCTGGGAAAGCAGCATGGCAGCTGTATGTGGCAGTTGGTGACATTGTTTCTGCAGTCAGAAAGCATAAAGATAAATTCTGGTACTCAGCTCACCCTGTCCTTTTTATTTAATCCTCTACCTCAACTCATGGAATGGCCTGATTTGTCTACCTACCTCAATGAACCTAACCTAGAGACTTCCTTGCAGATAGATAAGACTAAATAAAAAGAATATGTAACTATTATGAGTGACAGCAGAAGTTAAAGTAGAAAATAAAAATAAACATGAAATTAAATCTACTATTTAAAATGTTGAAGGAATCTGGGGGAAAAAGAATACCAACAGCATATGAAAAATTTTTAATAGGTAAACCAGTGTCAGTTCAGCACACTATAGGATAAAGAGAGGGAGGTGTTTCTGGCGGGATTTATTCTATTTTCAGTTCTAAGAGCCAAAAACAAAGCCTAGTACATGTGAGGCAAGTGCTTTCCATGGAGCTATATCCCAAGCCTCTCAAATAAAATCTCTATCATCACAGAGACTTGATCTTACAATTCTCCCAAGTCCAATTGTTGGTGATATTGAACAGAGAACTGACTTCAGGTTTCAAACTTTCACTTTCATTGTTTGTAGAGAGTCCTTCTAATATATCTCTCTCCCAGTGGTCTAAAACTCAAGTCAGGGTTCCAGATTGCTGTAGTCCTCCTGGCAGGAATGAAGATATTTGTAAGAGACACATGGGTTGCTTTATTTGGCTAGCAGATTTTAGAGATGCTGAACAACAAGGATTTAAATTTCCACAAATGTTTGATGTTTTTAATTACTTAAATTTCAGTAATTGGGAACGTGAAGAGAGTGATTAGTGGTAAGAAGAGTTGCTGTAAATGCATGAAAACTGGAATTCAAAGACCCAGGACCCACATAAAAAGGAGTTGAGGCTACACAAGTTTTTAACTGCTGCTGGGGGAAAAGAAAGGTCCTTGGAGCACCCTGACTGCCAGAACAAGGAATAATAGAACACCCAATGTTTTCTCTAGTCCTCAATGTGCACATACAAAACTCACATGCATGCAGCCCTTGGCACATACACACTACATACATGTGCACTAAAACACACACACATATGCACACACGAATTTTACTGTCATCACATGACTTTGCTTTTGCCTTTGGAGGAATGTTGCACTTTATGAATCCCATGTCCTTTAGAATGTGGAAAAGAATCTTATCCCAAAGAACAGATGCAACATTGCTCTGTTAGGTCTCACTCCCTGGACTCTACAGACTGAGGAAATGGAAAGATGCTTCTGAGAACAGGAAAACATCCACAGTCCCTTAGGGACTGCCCCCATGGTAGTCATGGATGCCACTGCCAGTTCAAGCTTCCTGTTAGACTCTGAGGTGGTACTCTAATCAACTTTTTCTCACCATGCTCCCAGTGTTCACAAGTGTGCAGTCATCTATATCTATGCCTTCTGTTCACTTCCCAGCATAAGAATTCTAGCTGTCTTGTGTGTTTCAAATTAAAAAACACCCCTTCCCCCAAGAAGACGTAGTCCAGGGAGAATAAGGAAGAAAACAGAACCACTGACTTCCCAGGAAGCTAAAACTTACAAGATTCCCAGAACCTCCCCCTAAGGTTAAATCATAGCAAACATTTGCTGGAGAAATGAGACCTCAATTGGCCTGAGCTGTCTGCAGCAGACTTTTCCAAGAGTTAAGCTGCCTCCAAGTGATGCAAGAGGACTCAGCTATACCACTCCTGGGCATATACTCAAAAGATGCTCCAACATATAACAAGGACACATGCTCCACTATGTTCGGAGTAGCCTTATTTATAATAGTCAGAAGCTGGAAAGAACCCAGATGTCCTTCAACAGACTAATAGATACAGAAAATTATACAATTGAGCTTTCAAAAACAACAAATCCATGAAATTCGTAGGCAAATGTATGGAACTAGAAAATATTATCCTGAGTGAGGTAACCCAATCACAAAAGAACACATATGCTATATACTAACAGATAAGTGGATACTATCCCAAAAGCTCGGAATACTCAAGATACAATAAACAGACCAAATGAAGCTCAAGAAGGAAGACCAAAGTGTGGGTGATTCAGTCCTTCTTAGAAGGGGGAACAAAATACTCAATGTAGCAAATACAGAGACAAAGTGTGGCACAGAGACCAAAGGAAAGGCCATCCAGAGACTGCCCCATCTGGTGATCCATCCCATATACAGTCACAAAATGCAGACAGTATTGTGGATACCAAGAAGTGCGTTCTGACAGGAGCCTGATCTAGCTGTCTTCTGAAAGGCTCAGCCAGAAGCTGAAAAATGGGGAGAGGGGAATGGATAGGAGGTTGAGGGTGGGGAACCAGGAAAGGGTATATCATTTGAAATATAAATAAAGAAAATATCCAATAAAGAGAGAGAAGTTGCCTTCCTGACTCATTACTCACCCTGTTGTGAGATTTTCTATGATTCAGCTCTCATTAGTTTATCTATGTTCCTATAGGAACCTTCTCACTTAAACCTCTGCAAACAGACCCAATAAATTCATTGCTTCTCCAAGCTGAACTTTGGTAGAATTCTTGCTTTGCTCAGATTTTTGGCTCTATCTGAGGTAAGTAGATATTTGCTCACACAACCCAAGAAGTCTCAAAACATTTTCCAGTGACTCTTACTGAGTCTATTTCTGCTACCTTCTTGCAGAATCTTAATTAGCATGTAGCAGGCAACCATTTAGCTTGATAACCTCAAGGTAAGAAATTTTTGCCATGTGGTAGATTGGTAGTAAACTGAATCAACTAACATCTTTTTCTCAGCTAGGTGAGCTCATAGTCACTCATTTAAAAATCATTACATTGTCTGCCACCTTTGCACCTACTCTTTGAGGTCAAAATAATTTGTTTTCAGATTCCTTTTATTTCTAATATGAAGTCCAAACTCTTTAAAGAGTTTACACTACAGAGGGTGGAGAAGACTGGAAGGAATTCTCATATGCTTATCAGTAAGTTTGAGCCTAATGCTTTTCCAGTTTATGGGCATGCTGATAAGAAAACAAATTGAAAAATGCAGAAAGTGGAACCAGGCTTGGCTATCTCCCATGCACATTTCCCCATGATTCCAGGCTCTTTATTCTACGTCCTGCAATTTCAAGTCACCCTTGGCCACAAATAAAGAAGTAAAGTTTTACAATTCAGGCTATTTTTTGTTTGTTTGTTTGTTTGTTTGTTTGTGTGGTTGGTTGGATGGGTGGTGGTTATTGTTGCTCGGTTGGATTTGTTTAGTATTTTAACTGCACAGCAGAGACATTCAAATATGTCTTTTATTATAATCTTCAAAATGACTTGATAATTATAAAAATAACCATAGATTATTAGAGTATTTATTTTCCTGTTATTTGGTGAATGCAAATGTAATTGAAACTGATGAGTTGAGTAAGAGTGTCCTTTAAGGTTAAACATATTAGGTGGTTCAAAGTAAACAAAGTTAAATATTTCTCTATTTTGCTCATGAGGTTCTCTAGAGTGGTTTGTCCTTTGCACTGTTTATTTAATGTGACAAAACTAAGTAGTGTCTACCTGTGATATAGGCATAACTAACACAATGGCATATTGTAATAATTTTTCTTGGATAAATAAAAAATGGAAGCAGTAATTTAATTGAGAAATTTTTGATTCTTGGTCGTATTAGTCAGGGTTCTCTAAAGGAACAGAACTTATATAATATATAATAAATATTATTGGAAATATTTATTACAGAATATAAATTTATTAATATTGTCATATAATAGTAAAATATTATATATGTATATGTATATATGAAATTTATTATAATGGATAACAGACTGTCATCCAACTAGTCCTCCAATGGATGTCTACTCACAGAAGGTACCAGAATGCAGTAGTTGTTCAGTCCACTGGATGTCTTAGCTGGTTTTCATTATAACTTAGAATCCTGAAAAAAATAAGTTCTAATGCCAGCAAAGAATGGGCTTGCCAGTGACAGCAAGCAGGCCCAGTCACTAAGTAAGCATCCTTCTTCCTTGCTCTTTTTATTGGTTTCAACTAGAAGGTGTGGCCTAGAATAATAAGGTAAATTTTCCTATTCTAGAAGATCTGTATTAAAGGTGTAACTTCTCACCTTGAAATATCTGGTGTGAGTATGTTCTCAGAGATGCTGCTGGGCAGATATTTTATGTCCAGGAAGTACTTGAGGGCAACAGGTAGAGGAGTTTTATATGGTAATCCCAGAAGACAGAGAACAAGGAGGAATGGGATAAAGATATAATGGCAAATATAATTTGTCATAGATTGAGTGTGGGCAGACTGAACATACTAAACTGTTAGTGGAGAAAAGTGAAAGGAGCAGCAGCAAAGATATCGAGCCCCTCGTGTGTGTGTGTGTGTGTGTGTGTGTGTGTGTGTGTGTGTACATGTGCGTGTGTATATGATTTTGGAGTACAATGGGTTAAAGTACAAAAGTTGCTTTTCTACCCTATTGGTTTTGAGACTGTCTCTCACTGAACCCATGGGTCCCTGGTTGACAAACTAGTTGGCTAGCATGCCCTAGATAACCACCTGTGTACTCCTTCCCAGTGCTGGGATTGCAAATTAATTTTTTTTATTTTCTATATTCTTTGTTTACATTCCAAAGGCTTTCCCCTTTCCCAGTTCCCACTCTCACCATATGTCCCATAAGTGCTCTTCCCCACCCCCGCCCATTCCCCAATACCCCCCCACACACACACACCATTTCTCTGTTCAGATACTCTCCTATAAAACTGGATCCAGTCTTTTCAGGACCAGGGTCTGCTCCTTCCTTTTTATTGGGAATCTTTTGGTTTGTTAATTGTGCCTTAAGTATTCAGAGCTTCTGGGCTCATTAATATCCACTTATCAGTGATTGCAATTCATGTGTATTCTTTTATGATTGGGTTAACTCACTTAGGATGATATTTTCCAGATCCAACCATTTGCCTAAAAATTGTATGAATTCATTATTTTTAATTGCTGAGTAGTATTCCACTGTATAAATATACAACATTTTCTGTATCCACTCCTCCTTTGAGGGACATCTGGGCTCCTTCCAGCTTCTCGCTATTATAAATAAGGCTGCTATGAACATAGTGGAGCATGTGTCTTTATTGCATGCAGGGGAATCCTCTGGGTATATGCCCAGGAGTGGTATGACAGGGTCCTCTGGAAGTGTCATGCCCAATTTTCTGAGGAACCACCAGACTGATTTCCGGAGAGGTTGTACCATCTTGCAATCCCACCAACGGTGGAAGAGTATTCCTCTTTCTCCACATCCTAGCCAGCACCTGTTGTTTCTTGAGTTTTTAATCTTAGCCATTCTGACTGGTGTGAGGTGGAATCTCAGGGTTGTTTTGATTTGCATTTCCCTGATGACTAATGATGTTGAACATCTCTTAAGGTGCTTCTCAGCCATCCGAATTTCTTCTGGTGAAAATTATTTATTTAGCTCTTTATGCCATTTTTAATAAGGTTATTTGGCTCTTTGGGGTCTAACTTTTTGAGTTCTTTCTAAAAGTGTTGGAAAGAGCAGGAATTGAAGGCCCATACCTGAACATAGTAAAAGCAATATACAGTAAACCAGTAGCCAGCATCAAACTAAATGGAAATTTGAAGCAATCCCACTAATCAGGGACTAGACAAGGCTGCCCCCTCTATCCATATCTTTTCATTTTAGTACTTGAAGTTCTAGCAAGAGCAATTAGACAACATAAGGAAGTCAAAGGGATACAAATTAGAAAGGAAGAAGTCAAACTATCATTATTTGCAGATGATATGATAGTATATGTAAGTGACCCAAAAAAACTCCACCAGAGAACTCCTACAGCTGATAAACAACTTCAGCAAAGTGACTGGTTATAAAATCAACTCATGCAAATCAGTAGTCTTCCTGTACTCAAAGGAAAAGCAGTCTGAGAAAGAAATTAGGGAAATAACACCCTTCACAATAGCCACAAACAATATAAAGTATCTTGGTGTGACTCTAACCAAACAAGTGAAAGATCTGTATGACAGGAACTTCAAGTCCTTGAAGAAAGAAATCGAAGAAGACCTCAGAAGATGGAAAAATATTTCATGCTCTTGGATTGGCAGGATCAATATAGTAAAAATGGCCATCTTGCCAAAAGCAATCTACAGATTCAATGTAATCCCTATCAAAATTGCAAATCAATTCTTCGTAGATCTAGAATGAGCAATTCTCAAATCATTTGGAGTAGCCAAAAACCCAGGATAGCTAAAACTATTCTCAACAATAAAAGGACTTCTGGAGGAATCAATATCCCTGACCTCAAGCAATACTACAGAGCAATTGTGTTAAAAAACTGCATGGTATTGGTACAGCAACAGGCAAGTAGATCAATGGAATAGAATTGAAGACCCAGAAATGAACCCACAGAGTTATGGTCACTTGATCTTTGATAAAGAAGCTACAACCATCCAGTGGAAAAAAGATAGTCTTTTCAACAAATGGTGCTGGTTCAACTGGAGGTCAACATGCAGAAGACTGTGACTTGACCCACTCTAATCTCCTTGTACAAAGTTCAACTCCAAGGACCTCCACATAAAGCCATACACACTGCAACTAATATAAAAGAAACTGGGGAAGACCCTGGAGGACATGGGCACAGGGGGAAAGTTCCTGAACAGAACACCGATAGCTTATGCTCTCAGATCAAGAATTGATAAATGGGACCTTATAAAATTACTAAGTTTCTGTAAGGCAAAAGACACTGTCAGAAGGACAAAACGGCATCCAACAAATTGGGAAAAGATCTTCATTAACCCCACATCTGACAGAGGGCTAATATCCAATATATACAAAGAACTCAAGAAGGGATTGCAAACTTAAACCCTCTTCTTTGGCTTTTTAAAAATACAGGCTCTGAGGATTGAACTCAGATCTTAATGCTTGTATGGAAATTTATTTCCAATGGGGTTACTTCTCTCTTCCTGAGATCTCATGTTAATAATTATATCTTAATAATTGTTCTGGAGATACAAATAGAAATAAAGTTCCCTGGAAGAACTTCACTACACTTTTACTAGAATCCTTCTCTTCATTTCTAACAATGTGAAAATATCTTTTTTCTCTTCCATCTTGTATAGTAGAAAGACAGAAGAAAAAAGGAGATGGTGGACATCCCAATGCTATTTCAATATTAACAATTGAGGACCAAGGAAATCTCCAAACAAACCTTCTAAAGAAAGTTTTTTTTTTTTTTTCTTTCTACGTGGGACTCCTGATGTTACAGATGCCAATAAAGCAGAGAAAGACCATGTACTCAATAATGCCTGCTTTTCCCAGCAGCCCTTTTTGGGAGTTGAGTGCTTCTCCTAAATTTGTTGTGTATAATCTAATCATGTTAGAAGAAATAAAAGAGAAATTAACAAAAACAATTACAAAATCAGGAGGCAAAAACCTGATTCGGTTGTGATGAGCAATCAGTGCTCTGATAGATGCCACAGGTTCAGTTCCTAGGGCTACACTCTGTCAATTCTCAACCATGGCAGATGAGGCTCCTGAGGTATCAGATGATAAGTGGCATTTGGAAGTGAGCAGATGGGAAAGGATGCCCTAAGTCAAAAGTAGGATTCTATTGCTGCAAAGATGAAGATGGACAGTTGGTAGAGTGGGAGTTTGGGATGGGTACAGGGGTCCTATGAACACAGTGAAAGGGTTAGAAATGTTGAGTTAATAAATGGCCAGAAAGCAGTGGATGCTACTATAGTGCACTCTGGGCAGCATAGGAACAATAGCTAGTGGCAAGAATTGCATGTTTGTATGTGTTTGTTCATTTGTGGAGGCCAGAGTTTCCTTCCACAGTACACACTCAAAGACATCCAATCTTCCCACAGAGCCTTTGTAAATAACTCTTAAAAAATAATAACTCTTTACCTTCTTCAACGAGACATATATATTTTTAACCCAAATTAAGAAAATGTTACTTCTATTAGGTATGGCCATGCTCACTCAAATTCCAATGTCCTCTAATTCTAATCCCCACGTGTTGTTCTATCTTTGTAGTTCACCACCTGCTGTGCCACAACTCCCTATTTCTCTCTGCTTCTAATTCCTCATGAACCACACAGATCGTTTCCTAAAGCCTTCTTACTCCAACCTATTCCTTTGGTCATCCATAGCTCCTGCAGTCACTCTCTATCTGGAAACCCACAGACAGATCAAAACCAGTTCATTCCTCAGGCCAGGGAATCAGGTAGGAGATCTTCACTATCTGGCCTGTGCTCCAATTCCAATCCCCATTCTTATCTCTAGCTTTGTAGCAGACCATCTGCTATGGCTCCTGTACTTCTCTGCCCCATTTCCAGTTACACATCCAGCTTTCTTCCTACCTGTGGAACCTTCAGCTGCTCCCCAATAGCTCACCTCCATCCTCAGTTTCAACTCCCAAACCTAGAAACACATTTTGCTTGATGTCCAGGCCCATACCTGGAAGAATCTTACTAGGCATGCACTATCAAACAACACTGCCACCATACTTGTCTAAGAACCAGAAAGGGCAGTAGAAACCAAGAAAGCAGAACACAAGACAAGGCTAGATATCAGAACCTAGAATTGCAATCATCTCAAACCCAGGCAGCTTAACATCAGTCTAAAAGCATAATCAATAAGAGGTAGAACAATGTGCCACAAATAGAGCCTAGGAACCCTACCTCAGTAGTTTCTGAGAACTGTAACATAGCTAATGCACATGTCTAAAACAACTATTGAGATATGTGTTCTTTTTTTTTATTTATTGGATATATTCTATATTTACAATTCATTTCCCTTTTTCTGGTTCCCCACCCCCAAAGGTCCCACATGCCCTTTTCCCTCCCCCTGCTCCCTCATCCACCCCCTTCCACCTCACTGTTCTTGTACTCCCCCACAATGATGTTTTGGTCCATTCTATCACCAGTGTCCACTCCTTTCTTCTTGTGAGACATCACTTGATATGTGATTTATGTCTTTGGTGTTCCAAGCTTCTAGGCTAAGAGGATATTAATAAATCTATTAGTGGAATCTATGAAAACTCAAACAGTGGAATGGAATGAAGGATACAGTTCAAGACTGAAATAGAGTCAATAAAAATGTCTAAACTGAAGGAAAACTACCAATGAGAAATTTAGGAACTAGAAGAATGACTTCGGAGGCAGGCTTTAAAAACAGAATACAAGAGATAGAAGAGAGAATAACAGGAACTGGAGACAAAATAAAGAAAAGGATATGTGGGTCGAAGAAAATGTTAAATCTATATTTAAAACAAAACAAAACAAAACAAATCCAGAGACAGAACAACCAGGAAATCAGGAACACTATGGAAAGACCAGTTACATAAGAATAGAAGACAATGGAGAAGATACCTGGGTCAAAGACACTGAAAATATTTTCTTTTTAAAACTCAAGAAATAGTCCCTAACCTAAAGGATTTCCCTAACTTATCAAGGTAGAACAAGTATATAGAACAACAAATAGACTGGACCAGAAAAGAAATTCCCAGTGATAAATAATAATCCAAACACTAAATTTATAAAATAAAGAAAGAATATTTTAAAAACTTTAAGAAAAAAGAACAAATAAAATATAAAGACCAACCTATTATAAGAACATCTGACTTTTCAATGGAGACTGTGAAGTTGTAAAGGCCTGCATTGATGTTCTCCAAACTCTAAGAGATCATAGAAATTTGCCTATGCTACTATATAGAACAAAACTTTCAATTACAATAGATGGAGAAATGAAGGCTTTCCACAATAAAACCTAATTTAAGCAATAATTATCTATACAGGTAGTTATTCTAAAGGCCTAAAAAGGAAGCTTCAACCTGAAGAGGTTAATTACACCAAAGAATACATAGGGATATGTAAATAATCTTAGAGAAGCAAATCATAAGAGGGTGAAAATACCCATTCCACAACAAAAATACTGTGAATCACCATTGCTCATTCATATCTCTTAACCCCAGTGGTCTCAGTAACCCAAGAAAAAGACATGGACTAACAGATTGGATTTGTAAATAGGGTCCATCTTTCTGTTACATACAAAATATACACTCTGACATCAATAGTAAATATCATCTCAGGGTTAAAATATGGACAAGAGATATTCCCTGAAAATGAACCTAGAGAGGAAAATCAGCACGATCATTTAACAGATGTGGATTCTTGTAGCCAACCATCGAACTAAGCTTGGGGACCACAATGGAGGAATTATGGGAAGGACTGAAGAATCTGAACGGGTTTGCAGCCCCATAGGAAGAACAACAATATCAATGAACCAGACTCCCCAGAGCTCTCAGGGAATAAACCACCAACAAAGGAGTACATGGAAGGACTCATGGCTCCAGCTGCATATACAGCAGAGGAATGCCCTATCTGATATCAGTGGGATGGGAGGCCCTTGGTTCTGTGGAAGCCTGATGCCTCACAAGAGGGTAATGTTAGGACTATGAGACAGAAGAGGGTGGGTGTGGGTGGGGAAACATATTCATAGAAGCAGGGGGGAGAGGGGATAGTGAGTTTGAGGGAAAACTGGGAGAGGGGATAACACTTGAAACATAAATAAGTAAAATAACCAATAATTAAAAAAAAAGATAAAGTCTTATAAAACTGACTTCACAACACTAATGAGGTGAAATAGGGAAGGACAATACATATATCTACCAAGAGGATATTGAAATTGTAAAAATCTATGCACTAATCCACAGGGGCATCACAGTTCGCAATGTAAACACTATTATAATTTAAATCACATCATAGTGCATGATTTTAATGTCCCACTCTTTCCAAAAGACAGGTACTCCAGACCAAAACTAAATAGAGAAATGCTGGAGATAAGTAACAGCATAAACCAAATGAACCTAACAGATATTTATAGTACATTTCACTCAAACCAGTAAAGAATGTAATTTCTTCTCAGCATCTCTTTGAATCAGTCCCAAAATTAACAGCACACCTAAACAAAAAGCAAGTCTCAACAGGTACAAGAAAATTTTAATAACATGCTGCATGTTATCTGATCCTCACTGATTAAAACTGGATATCTAAAGCAGAATCAACAGAAATCTTACAAATACATGGAGACTGAAAAGCCTCTATTGAATAAAAAAATTGGTCAAAATTAAAGACTTTCTAAAATTGAATAAAAAAAATCACAACATACAACATACCCAAACTTATGTGATATAACGACAGTGGTTCTAAGAGAACAAATAATAGGTATTTGCATACACATACACAGGCACACACACACAAATTTTTTGAGGGAAGATCAATATTGGTAACTTACTAATATTTAGTATTAGTAAAATTCCTGAATGATCTAGAAGAAGAAGAAGAAGAAGAAGAAGAAGAAGAAGAAGAAGAAGAAGAAGAAGAAGAAGAAGAAAAAGAAGAAGAAGAAGAAGAAGAAGAAGAAGAAGAAAGAGAGAGAGAGAGAGAGAGAGAGAGAGAGAGAGAGAGAGAGAGAGAGAAAGGAAGGAAGGAAGGAAGAAAGAAAGAAAGAAAGAAAGAAAGAAAGAAAGAAAGAAAGAAAGGAAGGAAGGAAGGAAGAAGGAAGGAAAGAAAAACAAAAAGGAATATGTTGCAAGAAAAAAACTCAGGGATGAAATTGGTAAAGTAGGGAAACCAAAAACCACTAAAAAATAATATTAAAAAGATCGATAAAAGAGACTTGGTTCTTTGAGAAAATCAGTAAGATTGACAAACCATTGACCAAACTAACTACAGTCATAGAGAAAGAGAAAAAACAAATTAACAAAATTAGAGATGAAAGAGTGAAATAACTAAAGACACTGAGAAAATCCAGAAACCATAAGGTCATACTTTAAAGATCTGTACTCCACCAAATTGGAACTAAGTTCCCTTGACTTATGCTAGTGTGTGTGTGTGTGTGTGTGTGTGTGTGTGTGTGTAGGTGTGTATGCATGCACACACATGGTTTCATGCTAATGCCCATGTGTACATGCAGAGGCCAGAGGAGGATGCTAAATGTTCATGTTTATCACTTCCCCCCTATTCCTCTGCAACAGGATGACACAAGAACTAGGCTATTAGCCAGCTCCGGTGGACCTCCTTTCTCTACACCACCCACACCAGCAATGATGTGACAGGTTAGTAGAGCCACACTTCTTACAGAGGTACTGGGAATTCAAACCCAAGTTCTCATGCTTGCACAGCAAGAATTCTTCCCCACTGGGTAATTCCCTCATCCTTGATGCCAGACTGTAAGTATGTCAGCAATTCTTTAACTCCAGCTGAATTCTACAGAGTAACACATTAAAGATTCTAAAAACAAACATGTTTTTTTTTTTAAAAGTCTCAAGTGCTGGGTTTATTTCTTTATAGGGAATAATTTCTATACTTTCTTAGCTAAATTCTTAAAGGTCATGACCATTGAATGTAACACTGGCTATCAGGGACACTGAAATACTTAATAAATATTTTATTAGCTCCTTAATTAAAACTAGATTATCTACCAAGAGAATACAACTTAAGTCTTATGAATAAGAACTAGAAACTCCCAATTCTGCAAAAGTTCACAGAACTGTAGAAAACACTGAAATGATTTTGCATCATTAATCTTTTAGGAAGACCTTTCACTTGTTGCTTTAGCTCTTCAAATGTATTGGGAATAACAAAAATAAGAAATAATTTATGGATTTATGACTTTATCTATTGTAAGAGAAAAATTACCATATCTAAAACATACCCTAAATTCTCAGTAGGTTTTTATTTTTGCCACATAACCTAATGTTTCCCAGGCAGCTTACAATCTGAAGAATAAATAAATAAATTTATAAATAAATTAAACTCAAGCAAAAAATGGAAGTATTGAAAATTCATAATTTTCTACTATAAAAGTGAGACATTTATGATAAAAATTGTCATCTATATCACATTAAAGATCTTTCAAAAATATATTAGCATTTTTCTGGGACACGAATATGTGGAGTATACGTGTAACTGTATAAATGAAAGTTTTTTTTGTGTGTGTGGACAGAGAGAAAGAGAGTAACAGAGAGCAAGCTTGTATATGAAGATACAAGAATGAGTAGGGAACACATGTGCATACTGTAAGTGAGAAAACACAAGATAGTCTTTGGTATCATTCCTCAGTGACTACTACACCTGTAGAGACAAGACCTCACCTTCACCTGCTCCTTCGCTAAGTAGGCTTAGCTAGCTGCCCAGTGAGCTTTCAGCCATTCACAGCCTCCACGTCCCCTTTCAGCATCACTGGAATTCAAAATGCTTGTCACTGTTTTACCATGAGTTCTGGGAGAATCTCCAGTTATCATGTGCTACATCTGCTTCAGCTTACCTGCTGTTGTCAGACTCTAGTTTTCTTCATTTCTAAACCTCTTACTGTTCTTCAGAATAAATTTTATTGATCTGTGTTCTCATCTCTGCTGGCTTAGCAATTTCTCTTAATGTTTTATGTATATAAAATGTCTTATGTTGGGGAGATGGTTCCATCCTTGAAATTATTACTAAAAATCACAGTGATCTAGATTAGACTTGCAGCACATACATATATTATGCCAAACACAGACATATGTGTTTTGTATACTCCAAGGCTTGAGAGTCAGAGACAGGTGGTATCCCTAGGTCTCAATCCACAGCCAGTCTAGTCAAATTGGTGTATTCCAGCTTTAGTGAGCAATTCTGCCTCAAAATAAGGTGAAGTTGAAGGTTTCTGATGTCACCCTTTTGCTGTCAGACACATGCAGAATGATAGGCATGCACATGTGCTGACATCTTCATGGTCGTGGAAGGGAAAATGTAACATGGTTCCTTCCCCTGGTATACAACCAGCAGGGTGTGGGCATCCATGAGTGTTGACTGTTGCTGGGCATGGATCTTTTCTGTATAAAAATATTTATACATTACTTTATGTTCCTTCTTTGGAAAATATTGTCTCTTCCAAGGTTATTAGTAAATATCCTTTCTGCCAAGGTTAAGGTTAATGACGCCATGATAATCAGAGACAGCATGAGCCCTGGAGGCTATGGAATGCTTAGAAAAAATGCTAAACACTGTGGCCTTCAGGACAGCTCTTAAGGCTGTGGGAAAGAACTATGAAAACATCAATATATATATATGTGTGTGTGTGTGTGTGTGTGTGTGTGTGTGTGTGTATACATATGTATATATAATTTCTCAACTCTGCAAACTTTAGGGATGCAATATGAATTATATGAGGAACTTCATGAACCTAAAACAACAAGGTCAGCTACACTAAAAGCCAGATATGAAGGAAAGAGATACAAAGATTTGGGGTGAATTGATTGTAGGACAAGATTCCAGCCAGCTAGTTTATTGTCTGTGCTTACAAAGACTGACAGATCTCTGAATTCATTTGCTATCTAAAGCCAAACCAAACCAAACCAAAACAAAGCAAAAAACACCAAACAAACCAGTTTGCTGTTGCAGAATAATAAAGAATGGTGATTTATGAGTAATCAACAGGGAACCTAGGGTAAATGCCTGAATTGATATGTAAATAAAAGACTGGGCTTTGGTCTTTGAGAGCTGAACGAAGTTGATCAACTGTGGGTCTTCAGAAAGTTGTCTTGAACAGAACACAGGCTGTTAGCTTATACTCACAGTTTAGCTTCGAGTCTCTATTATTTATTTTTTTCATTATTTATTTATTTTTTTCTGCTCTCAAACACCTCTTCCTCAGCAACCCTTCACTAAACACAGGCTGGTCCTTGGCATACATATACTCATATCTATGTATACTTGAACACATATACACATATTCACAACACATGTGAATATAGAAAAATGACAGTGTAGAATAAGAGGCAGCAAAATAAAATATAAAAAATATTTCTACACTAAGTAACCCTGACTTTTTTATCCCCTCTGTGTTTAATTTTCTAACTTTCCATGTTGCGAGCTACGACCGTATCTCTGCAGACTGTAGCTGAAATTCATGCACTTGGAGCTGATGCTCAGCCAGAGATGTGACTGAATTTCCTACACCCTCCCCTTCACATCTTGTCTGACTTTCCAGGATTCAGTGACCTGATCTGTATGAATTCACACAAGGCCTTTCCTCATGCCCATGTCTGAAAGCTGTTGTCTTTCTGTGTTGGTGTCTACCTAAGTTACATCTGTCCTTGGCACCAAAACAAAAGCAAAACACCTGAATCTAAGGTCCTGGGTTTACCAGTAAATTCTGTGAGCCTTCTAACCTTTATAAATATATTTGGGGTTTGTGTATCTCTGTGTGTGTAGGTGTGTATGTGTGTGTGTGTGAACTAGTGTGTGCACTCCCATCTGTATTTATTTGTATGTGTATGTATGTGCATGTGTATGTACATATGTATATATGTACCTCTATCCACTTGTGTGCACATGTATTATTTGTATGTTTATTTGTACATATATGTTTATGTCTCTCTGTGCATGTATGTGAATTTGTGCCTGTATCTGTGTGTCTGTGTGCCTTTCTGTCAGCTTTCTCACAGTCTAAAATATTTCTTGTTCTCTCTCTCTCTCTCTCTCTCTCTCTCTCTCTCTCTCTCGCTCTCACTCTCTCTCTCTCCCCTCCCTCTCTCTGTCTCTGTCTCTGTCTCTCTCTCTCCTCCTCCTCTCTCTGTCTCTCCCTCTCTGTCTTTCTCTATATATATCTCTATCTCTTTGTATGTCTCTCCCTCTCTCTCTCCCCTCCTCTCATTCCCTCTGTGTGTGTGTGTGTGTGTGTGTGTGTGTGTGTGTGTGTGTGTGAGAGAGAGAGAGAGAGAGAGAGAGAGAGAGAGAGAGAGAGAGAGTGAATGTATGATTAGTCAGAATTTTCACTATTGTAAAATTTCCTTTCATCCTTAGTTTTATAAGCAATATTATCAAGAAGAATGATGTATTTATGTTTTGATATTATACTCATAATTCTGTTGCATCTTAAGTTATAAATAACAATATATTTTCTTGGTTTTGTTTTGTTTTGATTTGTTTTGTTTTGTTTGAGACAGGGTTTCTCTGTATAGCCCTGGCTGTCCTGGAACACACTCTATAGACCAGGCTGGCCTCAAACTCAGAAATCCACCTGCCTCTGCCTCTCAGAGTGCTGGGATTACAAGGGTGTTCCACCACTGCCCAGCTCAGCAATATGTTTTCTTATATATTTCTAAACATAGATAAGATATATCAACAGGGTTTGAAATTTCTGTGTAACACATTATTTAATTTGTATTTTTTTGAGACAGGGTTTTATTCTGTATCCTCAAGTGACTTTGAAATGCATATATATCCCAAGCTCACTTTTGCCTCAGGCCTACCCCACCCCACCCACAACTGGGACTACAGGTGTGAGTCACCACACTTGGATACGCAGATATTTATTTTTACCTAGTATATTTAGCTCAGTAAAAATGTGAGCATATACAATTGATGGTTTTAGTTTCTAATTTAATTCACTTATGATTGTAGAGAACATGTTGTGTGATTTCAGTAATTTCATATTTAAAGAAATTTGTCAACAGCAAAAAAAAATGTTGTATAGTCTGAATCTTGGGGAAACAGGTTGCTTTGGCTTTTGTTGGATGTTGATTCTCTTTCCTTTCTTTCTCAGAGTATTGGCTTCTATAAATACCAGTTATTTCATTTTGGCTTAGTTTATCAAATTCTTTGCAATTTCACTTATTTTCTGACATTTTCTTCCCCATAAAAGAAATATTTACAGTACTAACTACTATCATTAATTTATATATTCCTGAATATTTTTTCTTTTAAATTCCTATTTTGTATGTTTTCCCATGTAACTTTTTTTTTGGTTTTTTGAGACAGGGTTTCTCTGTGTAGTCCTGGCTGTCCCGGAGCTCACTCTGTTGACAAGGCTGGCCTTGAACTCAGAAATCCACCTGCCTCTGCCTCCCAAGTCCTGGGATTAAAGGCGTGCGCCACCACTACCCAGCCTCCCATGTAATTTTTATATTGTTCTATCATAAAATAAACACTAGTGCACATAAAAGGTCAGATATGTACTGATACAATAATAGTAGATGATTTTCTAGACCACTCTCCATATCTAGATCTGTCATTCAAACTGCAAATCAATAAGGAAACCTAAGCACTAAACTACACCACAGATAAGATAGTCTTAAAAGATAGTTATAGATCATCTCATCCAATAGAACCAAAATCTGTGTTCTCAGTATCTGATGGAAGCTGCTCCAAGGTAAATCACAATCTACCTCTCAAGAGTCTTACCAAATACTAAAGTCACAAATAATCTTTTGCATCTTATCAGCTCCCAAGCAATTAAACTAAAAGTCAGTAATAAGATAAGCTACAGAAACAACTCAAATATAAGGAGACTTGAAAATGTACTCTTGAATGACCCTGAAAGAATCAGGGAGGATTCAAGAATTTAAGAGCACAAGTTGCTCTTACAGAAGACGAGGGTTCAATTTCCAGCACTCACATAGAAGCTTGTACCTGTCTGTAACTACATTTCCATGAGACATGATGTCCTCGGCAGGCCTCTGCAGACAGTAGACATGTATGTGATACACATACGGACTGGCAAGAATACTCCTACACACTTAGTTATAGTTGCAGTGTTCTATGGTCTTTGTAGTTTGTTCCCTTTCATTGTTATAATCCTTGACAATCTTTCTCCATGCTTCCTTCCTCCTCTATTTGGTTCCTTTTCTTCTACTGGACAGAATGTCCTTCTCCACTTACAGTGTTCTCTGTTTTATTACAGGAATCTGTCATCTTCAAGATGACATTTGTCATCCATGCATTGTTCGGTTTGAGTCTCCTCCCCACTGCTCTTCCCATATTGATGCTATAACTAGACCCTTTGCTCCTTCTGAGAAGAAGCTGAAAACATGACAAAGGGCTGGGGCATATCAGAGGCATCACTAAGTACAAATATCTTCAGTTAATTGTTTCTTGTTGGAAGAAGCTCCCAGTTGAGATGACACCTGGAGCTGTTCCTGAGAGATGGATTCTGACACTGATGCAGACAAGGGGTCCTTCAAGGAGTCTTCTGCATACCATTTCTCAAAACCTACTAGCTTGTTAAAATGCTGAAATGCTCTAAATTGAGATCTTTTCACCCCAGGAGCTACATATAAGAAAACAACCTCATCTTACAAAATATATTCTTATGTTATTGTTTAGACAACTGACTGGCCCAGTCTTGTCATCAATATTCAAGGACCTTGTATAGTCAGATGCAGGAATACAAGTTATACAACAGTTAAAATGAAGTGGAAAGAGCTGGTGCCAAATGTTCACTAGTTATCATTTACATGGTTATCCCATCTAAATGACTTCTGTAGTGACAGCTTTGCAAAATACATGTGCACTTCACTGCATATGACCTTGACTTATAAGTATAAAAACTATGTTGCTGAAACACAATTTACTATTGAATTCATATAAGAGATAGAAAATAATAAGAAAGGTCAGAGAACTGTCAGTGCAAAGTAAGAAAGCAAGTAAAAAACATGATGATTACACTTGCTTCATTATTTCTAAGTTACCCAATGGTTTATTGAAAATTACATAAAATGCAATGTGATATGTTGTAGTCATGCTGGGAAGTCATGCAGTTACTTCTGGTGTCAATTTGAATATATATCTTATATTAATTATTCAGTTTGGCTCTTTTTCATCTTCTAACAGTTGGAAGGGTTAGATCAAAGTTACCATGTTCTCTAATTCAACATCTTAACAAACTTTTAGGGTGATGTTTAGTCAGTAAAGTTCTGGAGCAACAGAATTTGATTTAAGTCCTCAGCACTTATATACAGACCTCAGCACGGCAGTGTGTGTAGATAAAAGCAGTGTTGGGGATATAGAAAGAGGAGGTTTCATGGGGGCTTATGATATAGTCAGTCTAGGTGACTGAATGAGGTCCAGGTCAGTGAAAGATGATACCTCAAAATAGATAGGTAGGTAGATAGGGAGACAGACAGACAGACAGGCAGGCAGGCAGGCAGATAGATAGACAGACAGACAGACAGACAGACAGATAGATAGATGATGCATAATGCATAAAAATATATATTGAGAGAATGAGAGAGAGAATAAGAGAGAAAATGAGAGAGAGAATAAGAGAGAATGAGAGAGATAATAAGAGAGAGAATAAGAAAAAGAATAAGAGAATATGCAAGCAGACAGACAGACAGAAAGGCAGGTAGGCATGCAGGCAGACAGACAGGCAGAAAGGTTAACAGAAATCAGAGTATAATACCTGAGGTTTACATCTTTCTGTGCTTTCATGTTTATACATTTGCACATACAAATATGTATAAGTTAACAAAATACTTAAAGTATATGTTTATATATTTCTTTTTTAATTTTTTATTGGATATATTCTATATTTACATTTCATTTCCCTTTTTCTGGTTCCCCACCCCCTAAGGTCCCACATGCCCTTTTCCCTCCCCCTGCTCCCTCATACACCCCTTCCCACTTCCCTGTTCTGGTATTCCCCTACACTGATGCTTTGATCCTTTCCAGCACCAGTGTCCATTCTTTTCTTCTTGTCAGACATCATTTGGTATGTGAATTGTGTCTTTGGTGTCCCAAGATTCTAGGCTAATATCCACTTATCAGTGACTGCATACCATGGGTCTTCTTTTGAGACTGGGTTACCTCACTTAGTATGATGTTCTCCAGCTCCATCCATTTCTCTAAGAATTTCATGAATTCATTGTTTCTAATGGCTGAATAGTATTCCATTGTGTATATATACCACATTTTTTGTATCAATTCCTCCGTTGAGGGACATCTGGGTTCTTTCCAGCTTCTGGCTATTATAAATAAGGCTGCTATGAACATAGTGGAGCATGTATCCTTATTGGATGCTGGGGAATCTTCTGGGTATAATCCCAGGAGTGGTATGGCTGGGTCCTCCAGAACTCCTACAGCTGATAAACAACTTCAGCAAAGTGGCTGGTTATAAAATCAACTCAGTCAAATCAGTAGCCTTCCTATACACAAAGGATAAGCAGGCCGAGGAGAAAGATATTAGGGAAATGACACTCTTCACAATAGCCACAAAACAATATAAAGTATCTTGGTATGACTCTAACTGAACAAGTGAAAGATTATATGACAAAAACTTCAGGTCTCTAAAGAAGGAAATTGAAGACCCCAGAAAATGGAAAAATCTTCCATGCTCATGGGTTGGCAGGATTAATATAGTTAAAATGGCAATCTTGCCAAAAGCAATATACAAATTCAATGCAATCCCCATCGAAATTCCAATTCAGTTCTTCACAGAGTTAGAAAGAGCAATTCTCAAATTCATCTGGAATAACAAAAAAACCAGGATAGCTAAAACTATCATCAACAGTAAACGAACTTCTAGGGGAATCAATATCCCGGACCTCAAGCAATACTACAGAGCAGTAGTGTTAAAAACTGCATGGTATTGGTTCAGTGACAGGGAGGCGGATCTGTCGAATAGGATTGAAGACCCAGAATTGAGCCCACACATCTATGGCCACTTGATCTTTGACAAAGGAGCTGAAAACATCCATTGGAAAAAAAGATAGCCTTTTCAACAAATGGTGCTGGCTCAACTGGAGGTCAACATGCAGAAGAATGAGAATTGATCCGCTCTTATCGCCTTGCACTAAGCTCAACTCCAAGTGGATCAAGGACCTCCACATAAAACCAGACACACTAAAACTAATAGAAAAGAAACTAGGGAAGAGCCTTGAGGACATTGGCTCAGGGGGAAAATTCCTGAACAGAACACCAATTGCTTATGCTCTAAGAGCAAGAATAGACAAATGGGACCTCATAAAATTACAAAGTTTCTGTAAGGCAAAAGACACTGTCAAAGGATAAATCGGCAACCAACAAATTGGGAAAAGATCTTCACCAACCCCACATCTGACAGAGGGCTAATATCCAATGTATGCAAAGAACTCAAGAGGTTAGACCCCAGAAAACCAAATAACCCTATCCAAAAATGGGGTACAGAGCTAAACAGAGACTTTTCACCTGAAGAAACTCGGATGGCTAGGAAACACCTCAAAAAATGTTCAACATCATTAGTCATTAGGGAAATGCAAATCAAAACAACCCTGAGATTTCACCTCACACCAGTCAGAATGGCTAAGATCAAAAACTCAGAAGACATCAGGTGTTGGTGAGGATGTGGAAAAAGAGGACACTCCTCCACTGCTGGTAGGAATGCAAGCTGGTACAACCACTCTGGAAATCAGTCTGGCAGTTCCTCAGAAAACTGCTTATATGTTTCTTTTCTATTTTTTTCTTTGTATCTGAGAATATCTTTGCAGTCCAGAAACATTCAACTAAAATTTACCTTCTAATGCATTTCCCCCAGAGAAATGTTCAAACACTTTTGGATAGACTCCTCCCTCACAATGTGAACTTCATATTGAGATATTCTTGGTCTAAGTACCTCCAGAGCTCAAGTTCATTTATTTCTGTCACTGTGATAAAATACCCTGACCTAGTATCATTGATGAGAAACGTTTTATTTGGCTTATAATTCCAGAATATAGTCCAGCATTTCCCAGAAGGCAAGGTACTCAAAGTAAAGAGTAGTAGAGAGAAATGAATATAACTACACTCCCTGCTTGCTACTTAAGCCCAGCTAGATTTTTTTCATCACAGAGTTGAGACCCCAACACAGGAAACGGTGCCAGTCACCATGGCACAATCTTTTAACAATCAAGACACTACCCTAAGGGCTGGAGAGATTACTCAGAAATTAAGAGAACTGCCCTCTTTTCCAGAGGACGCAGTTTCAATTCCCAGCACTCAAAACAAATCTAGTTTACAATTGTCAGTAATTTAAATTTTTCGTTGGAGGAAGTGTATTATGGTGCTAGGCCTAGTGTCTCTTCTCTTCCTGCTGCCTGTGATCCAGGTATACAACTCTCAGCTACTTTGCCAGCACCATGTCTGCCTGTGTGCCACTATGCTTTTCTCCTTGATAATAGACTAAACCTCTAAAACGGTCAGCAAGATCCAGTTAAATGCTTTTTCTAAAACAAGAGTTGTCTTTTCACAGCAATAGAAACTGACTCAGACACCATAGCATCCCATTTGCTGGTTCTCCCTCTCCCTCTCCCTCTCTGTCCTCTCTCTGTGTTTCTCTGTCTCTCTCTCCCTCCCTCTGTCTCTCTGTCTCTCTGTCTCTCTGTTTCTCTCTGTCTCTCTCTGTCTGTCTCTCTCTGTGTCTCTTTCTCAAACTAAAATCTCTACATTAAATGTTTTCTTTTATTAGTTAATGGCTATTTTGTGTTGTCACACCAATAAAACATCAACTAGGATACCTTACAAGAAGATCAGGGAAATAATCTCTAATCCTTTCTGCCTATTCTCCCATCTCCAATGCTCCAAGCCCTCTCTCCCTTATTGTTCATACTCCAACCTTTTAATTGATAAACTTTAGAAGGTAGGAAATTATATATTTTTTATTTTTTATTTAATTTTTATTTTCTATATTCTATGTTTACATTCCAAAAGCTTTCCCCTTTCCCAGTTCCCCCCCACCATATGTCCCATAATTCCTCTCCCCCCAACTATTCCCCAATCATTCCCCCCCTCCACGATTTCTCTGTTCTGGGTCTACAAAACTGGATCCAATCTTTACAGGCCCAGGGTCCACTCCTTTCTTCTTCTTAGGAGTCATTTGACTTGCTAATTGTGCCTTGAGAATTTAGTGCTTCTGGGCTCATTAATATCCACTTATCAGTGATTGCATTTCATGTGCATTCTTTTGTGATTGGGTTAGCTCACTTAGGATGATATTTTCCAGATCTAACCATTTATCTACAAATTGCATGAGTTCATTATTTTTAATTGCTGAGTAGTACTCCATTGTATAAATATACTACATTTTCTGTATCCATTCCTCTTTTGAGGGATATCTGGGCTCCTTCCAATTTCTGGCTATTATAAACAAGGCTGCTATAAACATAGTGGAGCATATGTCTTTTTTAATCTTATCCATTCTGACTGGTGTGAGGTGAAATCTCAGGGTTGTTTTTGATTTGCATTTTCCTAATGACTAGTGATGTTGAACATCTCTTAAGGTGTTTCTCAGCCATCTGAATTTATTCAGTTGAAAATTTTTTTGCTTAGTTCTGTACCCCATTTTTAATAGGGTTATTTGTTTTGCTGGGGTCTAACTTGAGTTCTTTGTATATATTGGATATTAGCCCTCTGTCGGATGTGGGGTTGGTGAAGATCTTCTCCCAATTAGTTGGTTGCTGTTTTGTCATTCTGATGGTGTCCTTTGCTTTACAAAAACTTTGCAATTTTATGAGATCCTATTTGTCAATTCTTGATCTTAGAGCATAAGCTATTGGTGTTCTGTTCAGGAACTTTCCCCCTGAAGCCATGTCGTCCAGGGTCTTCCCCAGTTTCTTTTCTATTAGTGTCAGTGTGTCTGGTTTTATGTGGAGGTCCTTCAAATTGGGCATGACACTTCCAGAAGACCCTGTCTACCACTCCTGGGCATATACCCAGAGGATTGCCCTGCATGCAACAAAGACACATGCTCTACTATGTTCATATCAGCCTTATTTATAATAGCCAGAAGCTGGAAAGAACCCAGATGTCCCTCAATGGAAGAATGGATACAGAAAATGTGGTATATTTATATAATGGAATACTACTCAGCAATTAAAAACAATGAATTCATGAAATTTGTAGGCAAATGGTTGGAACTGGAAAATATGCTAACTGAGCTAACACAATCACAAAAATGACATGAAAAAACACATGAAATATAATCACTGATAAGTGGATATTAATTAGCCCAGAATTTCTGAGTCACAATTAGCAAATCATATGATTCCCAAGAAAAAGGAAGGAGAGGGCCCTGGTCCTGAAAAGACTTGATCCAGTATGGTAGGGGAGTACTAGAACAAAAAAATGGCGGTTGGTTGGTGATTGGGGATTGGGCAGAGAGAAGAGGAGTTATGGGACATATGGTGATGGGGGACTGGGAAAAGGGAAAGCATTTAGAATGTAAACAAAGAATATAAAAATTTTTAAAAAAGGAAAAAGAAAGAAGCTAAAAGAAAAAAAGAAAAAAGGAAAGTATATTTTTGTCGGTAAGCACACAGCCTTTGAAATTTCATTGAGAAATCAAATGAAGGCACTGGTGTCTAGATGTCTAAATTCCATTTTATTTTATATCACTGTCTTATTTGCTTCATAGTTATTTATTAAACTAGTGACCTATTTAATGTAGAAAAGATAGTGAAGGCAGAGTATTATCCAGTGCTTGCTGACAGGAGCCTGATAAAGCTGTCTTCTGAGAGGCTCTGCAAGTTCCTGACCAATACAGATATGGATGCTGACAGTGAACCATTGAACTGTGCTCAGGGACCCCAATGGAGTAGTTAGGGGTAGGACTGAAGGAGCTGAAGGGGCCTTATCCGGCATCCCTTGGGGTGAAGGACCATGGTCTTATGAAGGATTTGTGCCCCAGTATAGTAGAATGCTAGGGTTGTGAGGCAGGAGTGGGTGGTTGGGTAGGGGAGCACCCTATAGAACCAGGGTAAAGGGGGATGGGATGGGGGTTTGCACAGGGGAAACTGGAAAGGGGATAACATTTGAAATGTAAATATATAAAATATGCAATTTACAAAGATGAATATGAATGTAATCTCAGATCAACAATCCAGTTTTTCAACCTAAATCACCATTAAAAAACTAAATCCTAAACTAGTAACTAAAAATGAATAAAACATTCAAAAATCAGAGTTAAATCAAAGAGAATTAATATATAAGATGGGTAGCAGGACTGAATGATATATGTCCCTCACTGGCTCCTATGATTAAATATATAGTTCCCACTTGGAGATTCTATTTGGTGAAGTTATGCAACATTTAGATCAGCAACCATTCTGGAGAAAGAACATTATTGCTTGTTATCAAAGGTTGATAGCCTTGTCCCACTTCCTGTTCTCTGAAAGCTTCCCATATAGAGAAAAAATGTGATCTCTCTGCTTAAGGCTCCTCGTATGTCTTTTTCACCATTATGGACTCTATCTTTCTTGAATCATGGCAAAATAAACACTTTCTTCTTTAAGTTGCTTTTGGTCATGCTATTTTATTATAACAGCAGGAAAAGAACCAATACAACAGAGAAAATTATTGATCTTCAAGAAACTTAAAATAAAACCAAATGCTATTCATTTTTAGTGGATTTGACTAAGGTGAAGAAAGATGAAAAAGGACACTTGAACTGAGGTACAAAACCATTGAATCTAAAGAAGCATAACAGGTCAAAACTTAGTATCAGGGAAGTCCCTGTGGCTAGGAAAGGCCCAGAGTCCTTTGGCCATCTACCTCATCCCCAAATAACCAATTAGTTTAAAGGGAATACTGTTCTGACAATCACATTGTGCCTGATGATAGCTGCTCTGAGAACTGTATAAAAGGTTTGTGCAGCTGGGCATGTTGTCCTTCTGTCTCCAAGTCCAGGGCCGCCCCAGCATGCTGGATATTAAATAAAAATCCTCTTGCTTTTAGCATCGGGGAAAAAAAAGAGCTGCTGTCCAGTGATAAGATAGATTTCTTATCAAGTAGTGCCACTCTTTGATGACTAGGTATTCATATATATATATATATATATATATATATATATATATATATACATATATATATATATATATATATATGACCCTAACATGGGCCTTTCATATTCAAATCACCCCACATGGGCTTTTGAAAGCTCAAAGGCCACCCCCAGTTACACTCTTCCTCTAACAGACTACACCTCCTACTATTCTCAAACAGTTCCACCAACTAGGCTCAAGTATTCAGACATGTAAACCTTTGGGGACCATTATCTCTCAATCCACCAGATAAGGCAATGGCCTAAATCTTTTGGATTAGTGCTCTGTACTATGACATCTTAAAAGCCCTTACTTCTACAGCCAGCCTGTGTAGCTGGTCCTCCTCAAAACCTAATAGCCCCATATTTAAAAGTCAAGTGATCTTTAATCCTCCAGAAGTTTAACTTGGCAATGCAGAGGACTTGCAATAGGGATGGTGAAGAGCTTGTAATGATGGCCACCTATCCTGGTATATACAACTCCAAACCTGAAATGGCATTTAGCACTAAGATTATGAGAGTCATGGTGAGCAATAGCACTGGAAATCCATCTAATGTTTAGCACTAAGAATAAAACTACACTGGGTGGATTTCATGTGCCATTGCTCACCATGCTCTCACATGCTCCAGGCATGCTCCAAGATCACATATATTCCTGCCTGCCACTCAAGAGGAAGAAATCTTCTATCCAACCTAAAGCAGAAATCAATTGAAATTACCAACATGTTTGTACCAAACATTCTTATGGATGTATAAACTTTCATACTTTGGAGATCTGAATAATTGCATGTCTACTAGTGTAATGGCTGTCTAAGTGGGAAGGTAGATTGAGGTTGCTTCCTATGTCCTCTTTCCAGAATCTTCTCACATACAATTTCTTCTAATAAAACACTTAGTGAAGCTAAAGCAGTGCATGAGTTTACCATACTCTCCAGAAATGGAATGCTTTTGCTGCTTCCATAGTATTTTTATCATAACATTTGCCACATTCCCAAGCTCTTCTCTCATCATAATGCAACTGAAAACCGTGGGCCATCAATGAGGCTATGGTCCAAACCCTCTTTATTACACACATCATGTAATTCCCTCTCTCCTTGTCTTCTGCATAACCAAGGATCAGAAAGTAATTATGCCCAAGTTAGTATACAATCCAGAACTTTTTAATTTATAGAACCCATAAGCAATTAAAGGATTTCACTGACTCATCTGCCCTGAAATCATATTGCTGAGTTTGCTGATAGCCTCAAATATTGACAAAGTCTCTTATACAAAATGCACCATTAGGCATTTTTTTGTGCACATGCCTTTTACTTTACTTGAATCCATGTTTACATGTACAACAGGGTAACCTTGATAAATACTGATTTCTTTTCAAAAGTTTTAGAAAATACTTTGGTGTTTTACAAAACATTTTTCAAAGAACTGCAGTTTACTTCCACAAAGCTACTGGCACTAAAATCTCACATAATTTAAAAAATGTAAAATAATCCTTAATATTTTTAAGGTAACAAACTTTAACAACTACATTACTTATTTCAGGTAGGGGCAGGTGGATTTCTGAGTTCGAGGCCTGCCTGGTCTACAGAGTGAGTTCCAGGACAGCCAGGACTACACAGAGAAACCCTGTCTCGGAAAAAACCAAAAAAAAAAAAAAAAAAAGAATATATCGGATAAAAAAAGAGAAAGCTTTAGGAACCTATTAAAATGGATAGAAGAAGTCTTAAGAAAGAAACACATCTAATGATTATGGATTGCTAGGATTAATATTGTAAAAACTGGTCATTCTGCCAAAAGCAGAAATTTATATATAAAAAAAACCACACACACACACGCACAGAAAATTTATTTGAGGCAAAAAAGATCCAGCCAGGAAAGTCAAAACATACGTGGAAAGTAGAGGTGGTAAAATTAATTTCAGTCTCAGATTCCAGCACCACTATAGAGATATCACAATAAAAGTACTTTAACCATTTCTAGACACAAGTGATATATACATGTATCTTAAACTACTCATTATTCTTTAAATTAAATATATTTATTTTATTCATTGTTGCAGCTTCTTTGTTCACACTGTGAAATCCAAAATTCAATTATTTAATGAAAACACATGTTTTTAGTTGAGGAGTACTCAGCCCTTAGCCTATATCATTTTTTTAATTTATTTTTTTATTTTCTATATTCTTTGTTTACATTCCAAAGGCTTTCCCCTTTCCCAGTTTTCCCCTCACTAGGTCCCATAAGTACTCTTCCCCTAAAATATTACCGAATCACCCACCCACCATTTCTCTGTTCTGGTACTCTCCTACAAAACTGGATCCAGTCTTTTCAGAACCAGGGTCCTCTTCTTCCTTCTTCTTGGGAATCTTTTCATGTGCTAATTATGCCTTGAGTACTCAGAGCTTCTGGGCTCATTAATATCCACTTATCAGTGATTGCATTTCATATGTATCCTTTTGTGATTGGCTTAGCTCACTTAGGATATTTTCCAGATCCAACCATTTGCCTACAAATTGCATGAATTCATTATTTTTAATTGCTGAGTAGTATTCCATGTATAAATATACCACATTTTCTGTATCTATTCCTCCTTTGGTGGACATCTGGGCTCTTTCCAACTTCTGGCTATTATAAATAACGCTGCTATGAACATAGTAGAGCATGTGTCTTTATTGCATGCAGGGGAATCCTCTGGGTATATGCCCAGGAGTGGTATAACAGGGTCCTCTGGAAGAGTCATGCCCAATTTTCTGAGGAACCGCCATACTGATTTCCAGAGCAGATGTACCATCTTGCAATCCCACCAACAATGGAGGAGTAAAACTCTTTCTCCACATCCTTGCCAGCACTTGTTGTCTCTTGAGTTTTTAATCTTAGCCATTCTGACTGGTGTGAGGTGGAATCTCAGGGTTGTTTTGATTTGCATTTCCCTGATGACTAATGATGTTGAACATCTCTTAAGGTGCTTCTCAGCCATCCGAATTTCTTCTGGTGAAAATTCTTTGTTTAGCTCTGTACCCCATTTTTTGATAGGGTTATTTGGTTCTCTGGGATCTAACTGGATATTAGCCCTCTGTTGGATGTGGGAGATCTTTTCCCAATTATTTGGTTGCTGTTTTGTCCTTCTGACAGTGTCCTTTAAACAAAAAACCCAGGATAGCTAAAACTATTCTCAGCAATATAAGGACTTCTGGGGGAATCAATATCCCACATCTCAAGCAGTATTACAGAGCAATGGTGTTAAAAACTGCATGGTATTGGTACAGTGACAGGCAAATAGATCAATGGAATAGAATAGAAGTCACAGAAACGAACCCACAGAGTTATGGTCACTTGATCTTTGATAAAGGAGCTACAACCATCCAATGGAAAAAAGATAGCCTTTTCAATAAATGGTGCTGGTTCAACTGGAGGTCAACATGCAGAAGAATGATAATTGACCCAGTCTTATCACCTTGTACTAAGATCAACTCCAAGTGGATCAAGGACATCCACATAAAACCAGACACACTGAAACTAATAGAAAAGAAACTGGGGAAGACCCTGGAGGACATAGGCACAGCGGGAAAGTTCCTGAACAGAACACCAATAGCTTATGTTCTAAGATCTAGAATTGACAAATGGGACCTCAAAAAATTACAGTTTCTGTAAAGCAAAGTCTATATCTTTATAATCCTTCCAGCTGGAGTACAAACATCCCCTTTTTACACATGTTCAATCCAAAACAATGAACGTCAAGTTAGTTGGTAGATGTAGCAACCACGTTTAAAATTGACTGGCAGCCAAAGTGGTGAATCAGAAAAAGTTTTGATAAAACAGGATATGCTCAACTTTCATGAGAAGAGAGATGAAAGAGAGCCTACTTAATAGAAAGGAAAAGAAGGCAGTTTTACCTGAAGACATTTATAGAAACTAGTTGAAGAGGCAACAAGCTAGATACACATAAAGGTAGATTGAGGCTGAGATTGAGATGGAGGCAGAAAGTTAGAACCAATTGATAAAGTTAATCTGGAGACAAGAGCAAACATCAGAGGCCAAAAGAAAGCATCCAGTGTGAATCACACAATTTGGAGAGGTGTTTGAGCCAAAGATCTCAGTTGAATCTACTAGCCAGAGTTCATAAGAACAAGAAAGGACAAGCTTATTCAGCAGTAAATTTTAGAGGCTGAACATTATCTAGTCCTAGATTAGATTGTACCAAGGCAAGAAACTTCTAGGACTGGGCCTATGTTAGCATACTGAGGCAGTAAGCCTCATACATGACAATTACATCAAGCAAATAAAAGTGACTTGTATATTGTAATATATATATATGTATATATAATAAAAATAAAATTATAAAAATGGAGTACAGAGCTAAACAAAGAATTTTAACCTGAGGAATATTGAATGTCTGGTTGAGAAACACCTAAAGAAATGTTCAACATCCTTAGTCATCAGGGAAATGCAAATCAAAACAACCCAGAGATTTTACCTCATACCAGTCAGAAAGTCTAAGATCAAAAACTTAGGAGACAGCAGTTGCTGGCGAGGATGTGGAGAAAGAGAAACACTCCTTCACTGCTGGCGTGAATGCAAGCTGGTACAACCACTCTGGAAATCAGTCTGGCAGTTCCTCAGAAAACTGGGCATGATATTACCAGAGGACCATTTTATAACACTCCTGTTCATATACCCAGAGGATTCCCCAGCATGTAATAAGGACATATGCTCCACTATGTTCATAGCAACTCCATTTATAATAGCCAGGAGCTGGAAAGAACCCAGATGCCCCTCAACAGAGGAATAGATACAGAAAATGTGACATATTTACACAATGGAATACTACTCAGCTATTAAAAACAATGAATTCATGAAATCCTTAGACAAATGGGTGAAACTGGAAAATAACATCCTAAGTATGATAACCCAATCACAAAAGAGCACAAATGATATTGCACCCACTGATAAGTGGATATTAACCCAGAAGCTTGGAATACCCAAGATCCTATTCATGTCTCAAATGATGCCCAAGAAGAAGGAAGAACAACGTATGGATACTCTGGTCCTTCTTAGAAAGGGGAACAAAATACACACAGCAGGAGATATAGAGACAAATTGTGGAGCAGAGACTGAGGGAAATACCATCCAGAGACTTCCCTACCTAGTAATCCATCTCATATAGTTTCAAAACCCAGAAACTGTTATGGATACCCACAAGTACTTGCTGACTGGAGCCAGATATAGTTGTCACCTGGGAGGCTCTGCTAGTACATGACAAATACAGCGGGGACACTGTCAGTCAGCCACTGAACTGAGCACAAGGTCCACAAAGGGGGAGCTAGAGAAAGAACCCAAGGTGCTGAAGGGCTTTGCAGGGCCATAGGAGAAACCAAGATATGAGCCACCCAGTACTCCCAGAGTACTCAGGGACAAAATAATCAACCAGATAGTACACATGGGGCTACCCATGGCTCCAGATGCATAGGCAGCAGAGAATGGCCATGCTGGACATCAAAGGGAGGAGAGGTGCCTGGTCCTGGAAAGGCTTGATGCAGCAGTGTAGGGGAATACCAGGACAGGGAAGCTGGAGGGGGTTGAATATGAAACAGGGGGAAAGGAGATGGCTTATGGGACTCTGGGGAGGGAGGACCAGGAAAGGGGAAATCATTTGAAATGTAAATAAAGAATATATCTAATAAAAAAGATTTAGGAGCTAAACAATTGATAGTACTTCACTGACTATACCAAAGTATATTTAGTGGAGATATACACATGTTTCTTCAAGGCTTAGAAAATGAAATTCATGGAAATCAGCCGATGTTTTAAAGAGTTTCTAAGGATGACATTATCTTGCTTCTAGAGTTTAGAATGTCATTAGTTCTGAGTTTGGCTGCAACAAGTTGCCCAGAACAGCAGTTAGCACTGCCAACAGGAAGCACTGAGATTTAGGTGGCTGGCTACCTCCTACTCCCACTATCTGTTCACCACTGCCTGCTTCTGGTTCCTGTTGCTATATTTAAACACCTACAACTCAGGATGAAAGGTATTGTTTCTCCATCCCTTTAGGTATCTGCAGGGTAAATGCAAATGTACTGAGAAGACACTGGTGTCTAGACAGCTGAATTCCATTTTATTTTAAATCACTGTCTTATTTGCGTCATACTTATTTATTAAACTAGTCACCTATTTAATGTAGGAAAGAGAGTGAATGCAGAATATTATCCATGATTTATTCGTCAAATACAATTTAGGGACTATCATGTTCACATACGCCTTTTTCAGTGTTTTAAGGTAAGTCTTTATTTGCTCAATCTACATCCAACTTAAGTACTTAAAACTATCTAGAAATTTAAGTCCTTAAGTACTTAAAACTATCTAGAAATTTAAAAACTATGTAGAAAATTAAAGAGGTCTTCTACATTTTAAGCAGGTACTTCAAACATTTTATTTAACTTTCAGTTTCCATTTTAGGGAATAAATACATTCACCAAATCACTATAAAAATCTGTCAGCAATATTGATTATGGATCATGGCACTGATCTACACAGATACTTAAACATTTTTGAGTGCCACACTGTGACTTTTACAATTATAAGACTCTCATATTCGTTTCCAGCCTGTCTTATTGTTCCTTCTTCATTTTCCTCTTTCTTACAAAAAAAAAGTTTAAATAATACCTTTAATGTAAAGTTACAATGATATAATGTTGTTAATAAGGAATGATTAGAAACATAGTTAAATGAATTTATTTTAGCAATGGTGAATATAAAATACTGCCATGTATTTGCCAGGTCACATGATCTGACATGGACATAGACCCTATTACAATTATATTTTACTTCAAGGTTTCATGATTTATTTCCAATGAAAATCCAGTAACCGCTCACTTTTCTGTATCCTATTTGTTAATTTGTTAGTGTCCCTTCTTTTTTTAAAGTAGCAGCATTAGAAATGTTTACTTAAATTTATAATGAATGATTTCTAAAAACAACAATGTTGAGTGGACTATGGTAAATGAAGGATTACTCAAAATTTTTATCATGATATGATAAAAATGGTTTTATTTAATTAATGAGGACATTGAAGTGCAAAGAAAATAAGAAACATACTTCAAGGCCTTCTGACTAATGTTGAACTATCAATTTTAATTTTTGAAACATCTAGATGTTTCTAAACTCAATTAAAATACATTTCAAAGGTTATACTTAAGCCTATAAACAAGATAAATACATGTTGATTAAATTATCAGAAAATCAATTTCATATTTTAGATATAATTGTCATTTTTTAAATCCCCATATTCTTGAAAACATAGTGCAATTCTATAATGTAAAACTGATAGCACCCAAAGAAAGATGTCAAACAACCAACATTATTAGTAATGGAACTTGAATAAGGTCAGAATTAGGGAGATTGCTCTAACAGTCTCAGTAGAGAAAAGCATCCAGCACTGGGGAATCTACACAATTCTTCACATAGCACATTCCTCAAAATGTGTATTAATTACTAGAGCATGCAAATCATATCGCATTCAAAGTATGGACCTATTTCTAAATAATACAATTGGATGTTAACACCAATTCTGAACTACCATGATTTAATAGAATATGTACCAAAAAGGAGACATCTCAATGGAAAGTAAAATTACTCTTATAAAAATATTATCAATTATATTAGGTAAGGAATAGATAGAATTTTAGAGAGCCCTACAATCTTCTATGCTTGTAATAAAAAAAACGAAAAGTGAAACATGTAATATCATTTCTACCTGTAGAGAGTAAGAGGCTGAAGGAGCTTGATTCCAAGCCTGGGGACAGACCTAAGGAAGATTCTAGAGACATAATAGAAGGAGACAACTGAGTCCAACAAGTTATCTTCTGACTTCACAAAGGTATTATGGTACAGGCATGTGGTAGTACATGGCTGTGATGGTGCCATGAAGTAGGTAAAGGCAGCAGGATCAGATGATCATGGCATTCATGTGCACATGAGCCCTGATCTCAAAACTAAGCAACTAACCAACCAAACAAACAAATAAAAATGATGCCAAAATAAGTATATAAATATATAAGTAATTGTAGTATATCTCTGTTTCCACTACTTTAGTAGTATAGAAATTGAAAATAAAATTTTCAGAATAGTTGACAATAGTAGGTAGGGGGAGTTGTGTGGATATAAGACAATATCTTAACCTAAATTGTTCTGTTTGTATTATTAATTATAGTCTTGACAATACAGTACCTGCTAAACACTTTTTAAATTGGACAAATAGCAAATAGCCCTAAACATCATTTGATTTATTCTTTTTTGTGTGTATGTTTTTGTGTGTATGCATGTTCATTCACATGTAGTGGAGTATATACATGCATGTATGTATGATAAGCCAGAGGTCAAAATTGGATGTCATTTCCAGTCACCATTGTTTAAGAAAATACATTTTAAGACAGATGGAACTGAATGGGCCCTATCTGCTGTCCAGGAAGCACCAGTTACCCTCCTGTCTCTGCCTCTCCTGTGCTGGGGTTGCAAGTACAACTACACACCATCACAACCAGCTTTTTGGCTGGTACTAGAGTTAAAACCATGGTCTTTATGGTACTTGGCAAGTGCTTTCCTTACTGAGTTACTTCCCAGTCCTTATTTCACCTATTCTTAGGGAACTGTGCAAAATAACTAATGCAGAGGAACACATCAAGGGTTGCAGGATAAATTGCTCTGTAAAGATTTGACATTTGTCCTCATTGGACTGGGTCTGGGTTGAGCAAGCTTACCAGCTGCTGTCCTTGCACACCCCAGGCCGCATACTGCAACACTGAGTCCTCAACTTCTGGGGGATTCAACTCCCACACTTCCCTTGAAAAGACGTAAATATTTTCACATGAACGAACTGACATCTGTGACAACTCAGCTTGACAATGGCTCATAAAATGTAGGAAACCAACAAACTTACCCAGTATGTATGTTGTAAATCAAATATGAAGCGGTAAATGAGTAATGAAAAATCTGAAATAAAAAAAAGAATAGAGTAATCAATCACAGTTTTCTGTAAAGGATTGATCTTAATGCACAATAAAGATTGGCTATTAGGGAAAACACAAGACATATGAAATAGGCCAATTAAGATGTTTATTTCTTTTTTTGCAACATTTTAGCAAGAACACACATCTTCCTATTCTACCTATCCCTCATTTGTGCATGTCTCTGACTCTCTGTCTATGTCTCTCTCTGTCTCTTTGTCTCTCTGTCTCTGTCTCTGTGTCTCTGTGTCTCTGTGTCTCTCTTTCTCTCTCTCTCTCTCTCTCTCTCTCTCTCTCTCTCTCTCTCTCTCTCTCTCTCTGTGTGTGTGTGTGTGTGTGTGTGTGTGTGTAGGGGGGTTCCCTTTGGAACCTGAGTTCAAGCGTCAAGCTAGGCTCAGGTTCCTCAGTTGCCATCTCTGATTTGTTATTGGATTTCTGCTTTTGTTTTGAGACCAAATAACCCACTAACCCTGAAATTTTGCCTCTACCATGCCTACAGGAACAAGGTCCTTAAATTTGCCTGTTCTTTAAATGTGACTACCTCTTTTTCTTGACTCTCTTCTCCCTATATCAACTTCCTACTTCACTCAGATGTTCAAGAGTTTTTGCATTCCAACTTTTATACATGCTTCTGTCCCATCTCACTTTACCTAGGTTATATGTCATGCAAATTAAATTTAGTTTCTCTGTGGATCCTTCATGTATTTTTTTAACCATTCAGTTGTTTCATTTCCCATTCTTTTCTTTTTCCTTCCTTTCCTTTCCTTTCCTTTCCTTTCCTTTCCTTTCCTTTCCTTTCCTTTCCTTTCCTTTTCTTTATTTCATTCATTCATTCTTTTTCCCTTTATTTCCTTCCTCAGTTAGAGGATTCTAAATTAAGGTGGGAACTTTCTTTGGAGGCAGCCTGTTTGTGTTCCTGACTTACTGCATAAGTATTACTCACTCGCAGGTTTTTCCACACTCTACTTGGTATGGCATTAATTGTATTGACATTCTGATGTTGCTTCCTTTTCCCAGATAGAAAAGTGAATGACCTTCTCAAGCTAACCTAATCCCATGGCCTTGTTATTATATGCAATACCAAGAGAATGTTTCATGAATAAACTTTTTGAAGGAAAAACTTATTTGTGTCATGATGTTTGCTAATGAATACAAACTGAGATAATATTTTCTTTTCATTGCAGAGAAATGCTTTTTTAAACAGTTGGTTACTACTTAGTAATCTTGAATTTTTTTTAAATTTTAATTAGATATATGCAGGTATGTCTGTGGAAATATGCATCTGTGAGTGAGGTTAACCAAGAGACCTTAAAAAGAGAATAAAGAGCCATTTTCCATTTCCTCTGCAAGTTATTTCAGCATGGTCCTTAGAGTTTTCCTTCAGGGCTGAGAGGATAGTTCAGTACATAAACCACTTGCCATGCAAGCATGAAGACTAGAGTTCAGTCCCCTACTACACAACTAAAGTCATATGCCCCAGTGCACATTTGGAATCCCAGTGGGATGGGAGATAGAGAATGGGCAATTCCAGGAGTTTAGTCACCAGCCAGCTTAGAACATGCAGAGGCCAACACTAGATCCCATGTTAAGAAAGGTAGAAGGCACCTAAGGTTGTTTTCTGACCTCCACACATATCCAGCAATAACAATATGCTTGCATTCATCCATGTGCACAACACACACACACACACACACACACACACACACAGAGAGAGAGAGAGAGAGAGAGAGAGAGAGAGAGAGAGAGAGAGAGAGAGAGATGTGCACATGTGCTTTGTTTCTTTCTGTCATTTGTCCAAGGATAATAGTGCAACACAAAATTTTACACACAAAATTGCAATGCATAGTACAAATCTATCTCTGAATTTGTTTTTCCTAACCTGAAATGATGAAACCAAGGAATCTGGAGGAAAAGAGGAAAATTGAAAAAGGATAAATTAGGAAAGAAATGGTGTATGTGTGTGTTCTATCCCGAGGAAAACTTTCTTTCTGAAGCTATGTCTTGCTGGTCAAAAACAATCAACTTATCTATGTATGTTGGAATATGGATTTACATTGACATTTCCATTTATATTCTACAATTACAAATGGAAATTTTGTTTCTCTACTGAGGGTGGAATGCACGGACATTGTTGATATTGTAAATTAAAACCCCTTAGAAGTAAAAACTGGGTCAATTCACATTCTTCTGCATGTTGACCTCCAGTTGAACCAGCACCATTTGTTGAAAATGCCATCTTTTTTCCACTGTGTGGTTGTAGCTACTTTATCAAAGATCAAGTGACCATAACTCTGTGGGATCATTTCTGGGTCTACAAATCTATTCCACTGATCTACTTGCCTGTCGCTGTACCAATACATTGCAGTTTTTAACACAATTGCTCTGTAGAACTGCTTGAGGTCAGGGATATTGATTCCCCCAGAAGTCCTTTTATTGTTGAGAATAGTTTTAGCTATCCTGGGTTTTTTGTTATTACAGACAAATTTGAGAATTGCTCTTTCTAGATCTATGAAGAATTGACTTGCGATTTTGATAGGGATTGCATTGAATCTGTAGATTGCTTTTGACAAGATGGCCATTTTTACTATATTGATCCTGTCAATCCAAGAGCATGAAATATTATTTTTCCATCTTCTGAGGTCTTCTTCTATTTCTTTCTTCAAGGACTTGAAGTTCCTGTCATACAGATCTTTCACTTGTTTGGTTAGAGTCACGCCAAGATACTTTATATAGTTTTTGGCTATTGTGAAGGGTGTTATTTCCCTAACTTCTTTCTCAGCCTGCTTGTCCTTGGAGTACAGGAAGGCTACTGATTTGCTTGAGTTGATTTTATAACCAGTCACTTTGCTGAAGTTGTTTATCAGCTGTAGGAGTTCTCTGGTGGAGTTTTTTTTGGGTCACTTACATATACTATCATATCATCTGCAAATAATGATAGTTTGACTTCTTCCTTTCCAATTTGTATCCCTTTGACTTCCTTATGTCATTCTATTATGTATTCTAATTGCTCTAGCTAGAACTTCAAGTACCATATTGAAAAGATATGGAGAGAGAGGGCAGCCTTGTCTAATCCCTGATTTTAGTGGGATTGCTTCATGTTTCTTTCCATTTATTTTGATGTTGGCTACCTCCTTGTACTAAGATCAATTCCAAGTGGATCAACGACCTCCACATATAACCAGACACACTGAAGCTAATAGAAAAGAAACTGGGGAAGACCCTGGAGGACATGGGTACAGGGGAAAAGTTTCTTAAGAGAATACCAATAGCTTATGCTCTAAGACCAAGAATTGACAAATGGGACCTCATAAAATTACAAAGTTTCTGTATGGCAAAGGACACAGTCAGAAGGACAAAACAGCCACAAACAAATTGGGAAAAGATCTTCACCAACCCTACATCCGACAGAGGGCTAATATCCAATATATACAAATAACTCAAAAAGTTAGACCACAAAGAACCAAATAACCCTATTTAAAAATTGGGTACAGAGCTAAACAAAGAATTTTCACCAGAAGAAATTCGGATGGCTAAGAAGCACCTTAAGAAATGTTCAATATCATTAGTCATCAGGGAAATGCAAATCAAAACAACCTTGAGATTCCACCTCATACCAGTCAGAATGGCTAAGATTAAAAACTCAAGAGACAACAGGTGCTGGTTAGGATGTGGAGAAAGAGGAATACTCCTCCACTGTTGGTGGGATTGCAAAATGGTACAACTGCTCTGGAAATCAGTCTCACGGTTCCTCAGAAAATTGGGCATGACACTTCCAGAGGACCCTGTCATACCACTCCTGGGCATATACCCAGAGAATTTCCCTGCATGCAATAAAGACACATGCTCCACTATGTTCATAGCAGCCTTATTTATAATAGCCAGAATCTGGAAGGAGCCCAGATGTCCCTCAAAGGATGAATGGATACAGAATATGTGGTATATTTATACATGGAATACTACTCAGCAATTAAAAAAAATGAATTCATGCAATTTGTAGGCAAATGGGTGGATCTGGATAATATCATCCTAAGTGAGTTAACCCAATCACAAAAGAATACACATGAAATGCAATCACTGATAAGTGGATATTAATGAGCCCAGAAGCTCTGAGTACTCATGGCATAATTAGCAAATGAAAAGATTCCCAAGAAGAAGGAAGGAGAGGACCCTGGTTCTGAAAAGACTGGATCCAGGTTTTTAGGAGAGTACCAGAACAGAAAAAAGACGGGGGGGTGGTGGTGATGGGGTGATAGGCGGGATGGGGGATCAAGAGGACTTATGGGACATAGGGTGAAAGGGAAACTGGGAAAGAGGAATGCCTTCGGAATATAAACAAAGAATATAGAAAATTTTAAAAATGTAAATAAAAAAGAAGTAAAAACTGTTTCTTCTCACTGTAATAAAAATTTTTATTAAATAAATTGGTCACAAATTTGGCAAAGTAGTATAAATATTCCCATTTTTCAGGAAAGGCCTGGTCACCCCACTCACTAGAATTGTTTCTCACTGAGGCTTTATTCTTCCTTGTTTCTGGAATAGTTTTCAAATCTGAGATTGCCCTTATTGAGAGCTTAAAAAGCCTAGGTTTGGTGATATCTATGTTGATATTCTTGTTGTATTCAATAAAATTTTGTATTTGACTCCAATTTTATCATTTTTATTTGTTGTTGAGAGCTGTGTGTGCAGATGAGCATGAACTTTTATGTACATACATAGCGGCTAGAGATAAACCTAAGGTTTACTCTTCTCATCAACATTATATATATATATATATATATATATATATATATATATATATATATATATATATATAACTTGACAGAGGTTATTTGAAAGTGAGGCTTTTCAACTACCCTTGCCAGTTAGTCACAAGGTTTCTCCTGTCTGTTTTCCCAGCACTGGGAACAGCGGCAAACTCTGCCATGTCTAGATTTTGTTTAAGTCATTTATTTTTAGTGTATGCATGTGAATGTTTTGCCTAAATATATTTCTGTGCCCACTGTGTACACACTGTTCATGGGTACCAGAAGAGGGTTACCAGATATCCTGGAACTGAAACTACAAAGGGCCATTAGCCACTACATCTGTTCTGAAACTCAAACCTTGATCCTCTGGATAAGAAGCTAGAATGTTTAAGCACTGAGAGATCTCCCTGTCTATTTTTTTTATGAGTCTGGGAGAAAAAATTCAGTTCCTTATACTTGTGTGGCAAGGACTTTATACTTAGCCACTTCTCTTATCCCTAATTTCAAGATATTTTTAATGGACTTGCATGTCATCCTTGGTAATGTGTAGTAATATTATCTGCATCATTCCAATTTTAGCATATATTCTGCCAAAGCCAGCACTGACTTCAAGCTTAAAATCGTAGATGCGCCATTAAAGCTGACAAAGAAATGAGAAATATGCCTGCCTCTGTCAACATCTTTTATCTCTGAAAGTTCCGTTCACCAAAGCAACCTGTCGACCGGGCAATTGCTCTTAACAGCAGATAAATGTGTGAACTCTGTTAGGAGTGCTGAGAAGCCATTCACCCTGCCACTGATCAACAGCAATGTGTCTTGGTTTCTAGCCCCACATTAATCTTGCAACATTTCCTATGCATTAACATTAGGAGCAAAACAGACGACCAAAGTAATGCCTGAAGCATCACGTAAAGCCAAGGAAGGTTGGTCTCTGTCTATAATAGTTAGGCTAAAGGTTACCAATACTTATGAGGGAACCTAATATCCTTAGATTTGGGGCTGGATAAATGCTTTAATTATGAGACGTATTGCTGTGTAACCATGAGGACCAGAATTGAAATCCACAGAAACCCATGTAAATTTTGGCTGTAGATGGCAGATTACCTTTAATTTCAGCACACATATAAATGGTAGGTAGACTTGGTAGCCCTACTACAATTCCTGCCACAGAAGACAAAGACAGGAAACACCAGAGAAAGCTGGCTTGAAGAGAAACCCCAACTTAATAAATACAGTAGAAAATGGACACTAATTTTTAGACCTTGACATGAACACACAAACAGGTATGTGTGTGCACGTGTGCGCGCGCACACACACACACACACACACACACACACATTAACACATTAACACAAACACAAACACAAAGAAAAAAGCATATGCATGTATGTACACCACATACCCACATAGGGAAAAATGAAAAAAATTAGAAAAATATTTAACTGCTCTTCAGTTGATGTGAATTGAAGAACAGGAAATATATGTCTGTATTCTGATTTGTAGCCAATTGCGACATGATTTTTTTTCCTTTTGCAAGTATGTCATGAGAGAAGATCACGTGAAAATTATCTTCACTTTATAGCCCTGACTTGTCTGTAAAGTTAGATCAGGTTGAAATAATGTTATAGCGTTTTGATCATATCTATGTACTGCAAAGCCAAATGTTTCTAAGATAACTTAGAATATATGACTGTGCTGAGCTTAAAGCTCTTTTCTCTAAGTTCCATATCCTATTTTTTTTACAATGCATAAGTAGGACATGTCAATTTTCCTGCAATGACCACATATACACTTCATTTTGTAAATTTGTAGAATTAGATTGAGGTACTATACCCATAGTAAAATATAGATAGAGAATAGAGGATAAGAAAGAGGTCTTATATAAATAACAGTCTCTATGTCTATTATGGTTTGTCTATGCCCATCCCAGTGAGTGGTACTATGAGAAGGTGTGGCCCTGTTGGTATAGTGTGGCCTTGTTGGAGTGGGTGTGTCAGTGTGTGTGTTGTCTTTAAGACCCTCACCCTAGCTGCCTGGATGGGAGTCTTCTACTAGTGGCCTTCAGAAGAAGATGTAGAATACTTAAATCCTCCTGCACTATGCCTGCCTGGGTGTTACCATGTTTGCTGTCATGATTATAATGGACTAAACTTCTGAACATGTAAACTAGTTCCAATTAAATATTGTCTGAGTTGCCTTGATCATGGTGTCCATTCACAGTAGTAAAATTCTCATTCCCTTCCTCCATCCCTTCTCTCTTCTCTGTCTTTATATATTCCCTTTTGTTCCCACTGTGAAACACTGGTTCAGTGTAAATGGTAGCTATTTGGTGAGAAGTGTATTTAACTAAAATGTGGTTCTTCTGAAAGATACTGTTTTAAACTAACTCCTTATCTTGTCTTCAACAACATTCCTGTCTTTAAGCATCTCTTAAAGTATTCTTTAAAAATATTTCTTTCCTTTTTTTGAGATATAATATGAGGATATGGTTTCTTATAAGATAGAGAACATTACAGAAAACCAACTTTCAACTTCAGAGTGGTGGAGCCTAGTTTCACTGGACATATATGCAATACAACTCCCAATCTTTGGGCTTTGAGATCATTGTAAAGATGGGAGCAAAATGAACATAAGAGCCAGAGAATCAAAAAGTTTTCTGTGAAATTTTCTCTAGTAATATCAGAAACTGAGTCCAGAAAATCTCTCACTGACATGCCTGGTTAGAGGTGAGCTCTACAAGACTACTATATATAGAAATGCTAATGTGGCTTGTAGCAAGGAAAGCCCTGGAGACCTCAACCCTACATAAAGGACTAGAGACAACCAAGTAATATTTCTAGTGTACTTTAGCATTTGAGTCTTTTGTTATTAGTCTAGAATCCATTTCATAAGGAAAGGGCAAGGCAAATCAAACTTCAGGTTGAGGAGTAATGTACTGACTGGGGCACCTACACTTACTGGGGCAGTGGAACAGAGTAGAGTCTGGGATTTTCTGGTGAATTCTTGGCCAGAGGCAGGTAAATGAACATGGGAAAGAAATAAGTCAAAAGAGAGAAAAGATGAAACTGCTGGATAAGGCCGTGTAAATCCCACTTGTGTGGCACAGAGTCACAGACAAACTGCAGGTGTCCTGTGGTTTATGATAATACTAAACCACCCACATGAGAATGTATATAGAACTATGTGCAGTAAGTAGAGCATTGTAAGAGATCCCATGTTATGCAAATGAACCCCAAATTCCATGCAGCCCCAACAACCTTAACTATGATATGCAACAGACAAGCCCCGAATTCTTTGTACAATGGGTCTGTTTGGGTTGCCAAATGTTCTCTTATATCCAGCCTGCTTCCTCCTTTGGAAGTGTATCTGTTCCTGATCTGGCTAATATCTATATATTCCATCCAATGTCTTGTTCCTGGATGCAAAATTGTGGGAACCCATTGAAAATGCTCCAACTTTACCATGGCTACTTACTTATGCATAACTTTAACCTTTTTAGACCTCATGCCAGGGTCCTGGAGATAAATATTGGAGTAATTGAACCTCTTTGTCTGTTTAGTGTGACTGTAGTGAATGAATCTCTTTCACTGATTTTCTCCATTACTTGTGGCATTAATTTGAATATTGAGACTGGGAGGCTGAATTTGGCTTTTCAGGATGACCATGGCCCAAGCTCTGTCCTTAACAACTCCTGAAACAATTGGGTTGAATAATGATCCTCAAGTCAACCAAAAGAACTAGATATTATTTGTAATTCTATGTGAGGCTCTTTAAAGCTTAAAATTAACATTGAATGTTGAGGTGAGAAACAGAGTCCTAAGCTGAACATACATCTGTCTGTTACATGTGCTAATCTTTCTGCAAAGCTCCTTGCATGGAGTTCACACCATACCCATAGCCCAACTCTGAATTTTCTGCCGATTCATGTTCTTTCACTTCTTGTCTTCTGGACTATGATCAAGTATAAAAGAATTATTTCCACAGGATCATTGAAGCTACCATCCAAAGATTCATTGACAGGACAATACCTGAGTTAATTGTGATGACCAAAGTCAAGAGAGATTTCAATGTTAGAAAGATAATACAATATATCTGATCACATCAATGCCTTCATTCTTCAGCTAATTTTCAAATTTTTCCTCTTAGAATGTCAGTTTTTACCTAAGACATTTGTGAGGATTCATGCCAAGGAGAATTATACTCACAAGAAAAAGAAACATCATGATGCAGTAACTTCTGCTTACACAAGAGTTGGTAACTCAGGACACCAAAGCTTTCTCTGCACTGCAGTTAAACTGACAAATTGATATAAATTGCATGCATTTTATGGCTCAGAGAATATTTAAAATGGGATTATGGATTTGCCATCAACTCAAACAGAGAGGGAAACCGAAGAGTGAGAAAGTAAGCCTGAATCAATGGCATTCATTATAAACAACAATGACACAGCAAGCAGACAGCACAGGTGAAAGGGGTTTGTTTCTTTTGGAAGATGGTGATGGGATGCAGCCACATTTATTCTAGAGACATTTTAAGAGGAGTGAATGGTGACCTTTTTGTTTGCAAGGCTTTATTTTTATTACGGTGTTAAGAGCAGGAGCCATGAAATAGCTAACTTTCCTGTCTGTCATAAATATGGTTCATAACATTGCAAGGAAAGGCTTTACAAAAAGAGCTCTTTAAAAATTCCATCACAGGGAAGCTTTGTGATCATGAAACAAACACTGTATAAAAAGGAATGTGAACAGGAACTCATGGAAGCCACATTCAGTGCTCATCAACATCTTAAATTACTTTTACAACTTTTCTCACTCTTATCTTTATTCACTTTATTGTATTGTATTACAAATACAATAAAGTATTTACATTTATTTATTACAATGAAAGTTTGTGTGTGTCATTTGCATACATCCTGAGATTCTGCTGACCCATCATGTAAATCCTCTTCTGCTGACCCTATTATTCCCACTCCTTATTTCATATCACATGTGTTCTATTATGCTTCCCAGCTCAGCCCCTTAGGTTCTTTCTTCCACTCCCAGTCAATGCTTTGTTGTTTACTGGCTCCTGTAAATGTTCACTCTCCCATCAATACATATCTACATAAAATGGAAGCTGAGGTATACATATCTAAGAGAACATACAATGGTTGTCTTTCTGCCTGAGGGGTGTCTCACTTAATATTGTTCCCATTTCCAAGACACTTTACTGCAAATTTCAGTTTCCTTCCTGGTCAAATAAAATTTCGTCATGTGCATGAACCATATGAGCCAGCATTGGATTGAAGTTATTACCTATACTAAAATTTTCATTCCTTCTACTACAATAATGAAAGAGAAATGTAAGCATCATGTTCTCTAGGATTCAGCACAGAAACCACAGAGCACTCTTGTACCGACTCATGCTTCTGATAAGTCACAGATGTAGCAAAGTATTCAAAGTCATAAAATTAAATTGTCAATGAACAAGATAAGGGTGATATTAATTTTAAAACTCAATTAAACTAATAGTGTCTTTACTAATAAGAGACAGTTAATTTATTCGAGTCCATAGGTTTCATGGAGCCAAATCCTTGAATGCGGGCTTATATGATACCAAGAAACTGACTTCTTCCAATAAGTTAAAAAAGAGATAACATTTACAAGCTTCAGGTCACCTTGATTTGTCAAAGACACTCTTAGGCTTCTATTCCTGACACAAATGCACCATATGCAGAAAAGAGAATGAAAGCCATGACGGCAATGGTGACATTTATCTCCTAGAACTTCTCTTTTTTGAGTGCAACATCAAAACCCTCTATCTTAGTTAGGATTTCTTTAGCTACAAGAGGATATCATAACAACAACAACAACAAAATAAATGGAGACAATGAGAAAGGAAGGGTTCTAGTTGAATGGCCATGTCTCTGCCTATGAGGAGGTTGACAAGGAGCAAATTGTGCTGTCTAGTTTTATGTCAACTTGTCAAAATCTAGTTTTATGTCATTTTGCAAAAGAGAATTCCAATTAAGAAAAATTCCCAAGAAGACTAGACTGTGAACAAAGCTGTGTTGCATTCTTTATATTGATGATTGATATGGGAGGGCCCTGCTTATTGTGTGTGGTCATTTCCCTGTGCTGGTGGCCCTAGGTGTAGTAAGAAACCAAGGCGAAAAAACATGAGGAGCAAAGGCCGTAAGAAGGATCCCTCATGCCCTTTGCATCTGCTTCTGTCTCCAGGTTCTTTCCTTGACTTTCCTGAATGATGAACTACAAGGTACAAGACGAGATAAACCCTTTCTTCCCCAAGATACTTTTGAATGTGGTGTTTCACCACAGTAAAATAAACCATGAGATGCCATATAGGCTTTCAAGAAACTTTGTCAGGTCCTAGAATAGGTAAGTACCACAGCAAATATTAAGTATAATTTTACTGATCAAAGAATACCTCCATCCTACCCCTCTACATCCCCAAATGGTATTAAGGATATATATATATATATATATATATATATATATATATATATACATACATACACAATGTGGGAATAAACTCCTTTCTCTGGTAAAAGAATAAAACTCATTTACTGTCTACAGAACACCTTGCTTTTTCAAACTATTAGGCTTGTTTTTGTTTAAGGATGGTACGTGTTCTCAAACACTCAGAAATGCATGCTTGTAACTCAGACAGTGGTATGGCTAGATCTAAGATTAGTCTATTAGTAAGATCTCCTAATAAGTGCCATGAGAAATTTCCATTTTAAGATTGTGAAAGTTGAATTTTTCAAGCCAGAGGACAAACTATGTTACTAATAGTTTTGTGTTAACACTTACTAAAGGATTCACCATTAGAAACACATGATATTGAAAATAGGTGAGATATACAGAAGTAGCTAACTTCTCTCAATGAGTCAAACAGGCAAATGACTTTCTGGCTGTAGGACTATTGTTTTTTTTCTAAAGGGTCTGATGGTTTCTTTAAACACCATGAATGCAGAGATCACAAACACTATGAAACAGAAGCTCACACCTCATAAAGTGTTAAAGTTGGATTTACAATTTGACTTCTAGTAAATTTGTTGGGTCCAACCAGAAAAATTCACTTTAGATTTCTGAGTATCTTCCCCTGTGATGTTTCAAACTGGGAAAGACTTCTTAAGGAAGTTATGCTGCTAGTTTTATGTGGACATGTCACAAAATAGAGTCTTTTGGGCAGAGGAAAACTCAATTGGGATGTCTCTACAAGGTTGTGCTGTGGAAAAGTCCCTGGTTTATTTTCTTGAATAATGATGTGAGAAGACCAAAGTCATTGTAATAAATGCCACTTCTGACCTGGTGCTTCTGGATGCAAGCAGAAGTACATAGGATGAACAAAGCAGTAAGTAGTACTTCTCCATAACCTCTACATCAGTTCCTACTTCCATGGACCTACCTTGGGTTTCTGTCAGGAACCATAATGGGACAAGCTAATATACTAGCAGGTGATCATCCTGAAATGGCCTGATTCTGATTATTATATAATCTGTCACATGTGAGCCCTCAAAAAGCAAGGCTGTGAGGGACTCATTTTAGGAAAGATTCCTGCTATTAATATGTTTTTTCTGTAATTATTAAACATATATAATAATCACGAAGTAATAGGACACCCCTTTGGAGCAGATCTCTGCAGATCCATGAAAATGTACTCTCTTATAGTGATGCTATGTAGATAGATGACTTAAGTTTTAATGATGATCCCATGAGAATTCCTAAAATTATATCTGTGATTATTAAGCTCTTTTATACTTGGACCGTTATTAGGTACTATTCTTTTTTTGTTTTTTGTTTTTTGTTTTTTGTTTGTTTTTTTTTTCGAGACAGGGTTTTTCTGTGTAGTACTGGCTGCCCTGGAACTCACTCTGTAGACCAGGCTGGCCTCGAACTCAGAAATCCGCCTGCCTCTGCCTCCCAAGTGCTGGGATTACTGGCGTGCACCACCACGCCCGGCCTTATTAGGTACTTTTCTGATAGTAAAAACTGCAATGAGAACTCAGTCTCCCAAGTGTCACAAGTTAATTGCTCTTAGATGGTAACCAGACTTTCTCCTACTCAGAGCACATTCCAAGAGGTTGTGAAACAATTAACCAAAGGTCATAAAAAGGGAACTAGGATTTATTAAAGATTCTAGGACAGAAGATAAAATATTGACTGGATTTATCTATACAAAACTTCACTAATAACTTAGTTATGGTTTTAAACTTTCAGTGAAACTGTAGAGCTGAGACAAGTGATAGATGTTTAGCTAGATAATTACTCCTAATATATATGCATGTAAACATTCTCTGTTGTAAACTTCTATTTCAATTTATGGTTTGACTTTTTGTGTGAACTTTTGATGAACTTTGTAACATGTGATCATGTATTCTGAAAGATGTTTAAGGGCTGAGGACAAAGAGAAGTGTTAGAACAGAGGAACTTAGATGAGAAAAACAGAGGTGAGAAGACCTGAGCTTAGAAAGGAAATGAACTGAGAAGTTTTTAGTCAGAAGAGGACAAGATTAGAACGAGAATGCAGAGTGGAATAACTTAGAAACTACAGGTAACATAAAAAACTAAGAGCTCAATGTGCAGAATACAGAGAGAAAGAGGAAGAAAGAAGATGCTGCAGATAGCAGAAGGAGCAGGCAGGCATTTCCTTACCATGTGACAGAACAGGTCTCATGGTAAGGACAAGGCAGGCTTAGTCTTATTAAAAGGAACAAAGTTTTTTTTTTTCTTACAAACATGGTTTTAAGTCATTTAGCCTTAAAAGGGTGGAAGGTTTTTCTTTCTCTATGCAATAAATATTGGAGCTCATTTTTCACATAGAATATGTGAGTTCTTTCTGCACTGGTGCTTGGTCTTTTGCTCCATATGCATATGTATGTATGGATGTGTGTGTAAGTATGTTATTGTGAGAATGTATGCCTGTGTGTGTGTGTGTGTGTGTGTGTGTGTGTGTGTGTGTGTGTAAGTTTGTAATTGTGAGAATGCATGCAAGCTGGGCCCAACTGAGTTTGTGTGGAAATGAATAAATGAGAACTCTGCATGCATAAAGCTGTGTATGAATTTATGTGAGATTGTGTATATTGTCTTATGTAAAAGTTTTTCTTTCTGTGAGTGTTGTTCTCTTCTTCTGGTTCAATAGAATTTTATTGCTCCAAACTTACCTCTAGCACAACAAGAAAGAGGAATCTGGACAATAGGGAAAAGGCTCTAGCAATTAATCCTTCACTTAATCTCCTGCTGTTTTAGGATGAGGTGCTATGTGCCTGAGACTGCAGTCTCTGGGTTCAGAGGAACAAAGAAGGCAGGTCAGCTACAATTGTATAGAAACATAGAATTAGATAAGTAAACTTTTTATTATACAGCAACCCTAATATTTGGTAAGACAAAGCCTTACCCAAGAATTTTGTAAGACCAAGTCTTACTCCCCCCAACCCCCGCCAATGCTTTTCCCATTCCACTGCCTCAAGAAGAACCAACAAGAAAGAAAACACCCCTTGCCTCGGCTGGCTCCTGGCAGGTTCCTGTCCTGACTTCCTTGAATGAAATACTGTAAGGTGTAAGCTCCACAAACCCCTTCCTTTTCATCTTCCTTTGTTTTTCATATTCATCAGAGCAGTAGAAATCCCAACTAAAATTGGAAGAGTACTAACAAAGCATTGCATGTTTCTCTGTAACAGAAGCAAACACCATGATCGATTCAGAACAATTTGAATTCTCAAATAATATTTTCATGTGTTTGCTGTACTGTTCATGGGTACCAGAGAATGGTAGCATAAAAATAATAAATAGCCAGTATTAGATTTGATATTACAGCTTAGAATCTACTCTCTTTCAGTTCAATCACATACACATCTTAGATTTCTGATTATCTGTGTTATACTGATGTGTTACCACAGTGCCCTACTGGACTATTACAATATCCTCCTGTACAGTCACAAGGCTCTATTGTGCAAAGAGAATACCATGTTGAGAGTGAACAATGTCATATTCTACTACCACAATACTGGGCTGTACTAAAACAATCTCTTCTAAATATACTATTATGTCATCACAAAGTCATATCATGTCCTTACCTATTCCATCACCAGTGTGTCCTATTGTACCATAACAGTGACCAGATGTTACAGCACAGTTCACTATTGTGTCAGCATAATGTTCCTTTGTGACATCACAGATTTGTTTTGTGTGTCATTATTATAATGTTCTATTGTGTCATCATAGCTCCATATTGTGTTATCACAGTGCCCCAATATGATATAACAATGCCCTTTTGAGACATGAAAGAAACCTATTCTGACATAACAGAGCTCTATTATTACATCAGAGTGTCCTACTGTGATATAACTGCCTAATGTGCCCTCACATTGCCCTGGTATACATCACAATAATCATAATGTCATAATATATCATCACAATATCTTATTGCATTATCATAGTGTACCTCTGTGCCAAAAGAGTCAGCAACTCCCCAATTTGCTATCACACTGACTTACTATGCCATCACAGTGTAGTTCTATATTATCACAATGTTATGTTGTGTCTCAAAACATTTTCCCATGCCTGTGACCTTTGTGATATAGGTATGTGACAAAGCCCTACTGTAGAGTCATAACACTATTATTCCATTGAGAGAATACCCATTTACATTACCATACTACTCTTCTGTGCCATCACAGTGCCTTGGTATGACATCAAAGGAACATGTTGTGTCATCAGTGACTTATTGTATAATAGTGTTCTTTTAGACATATCCATGACCCATTATATGAGTATAGTGATTATAGAACACCCACCACAGTGTTCTATTATCTCATCACAGTATCCTACCATGTTAAAACAACATGCTCTCTTGCCAAATCAGAGTATCTTACTCTAATATCACAGTGCTATACTGTGTCAAAGGAATCTCCAATTTTACTATCACATTGTGTTTTTTTAGGCCAACAAAGTTCCAAATTGTGATATCACAATGCTCCAATGTGCCAAAGTCTAAGTCTTTGTCACAACATAGCACTTCCACGTTGAAGCCTTAGGTTTCCATCAAAATACCCGATAGTGGTATCACAATACTCATATATGTTGCACTATCAGAATCATCTTTTGTTATCTTAATGCCCAACGATATTATCATACTGCTCTACTGAGTGTTTTAAGAGACATCAAAGGAACATGCCCTATTATAATACTGTCCTATTGTATATTGAAAAATGTCCTATTATAAGAGTTTGCAACTGTGTTATTACAGTAATCTTTTGTGGTACCAAAGTGCCATATTATGTCGTTACATCATCCTATTATTCCAAGACAGTGCTCTAAAATGAGTTTTTCATTCCTATTTGTAAGATAGCAATACCCTTGCCTTCTGTGGATTCCATCAACCACCTTATTTAGCCTCCCCTACTCCCTTGTTGCTATCACTGAGCCCATAAGTGAGGAATTAAGACAGATATTTCCTGCTCAAAGGTAGGCCACACATGTCAGAAGACCAGGTAAGCTACCTACATGCCTGCCTATTCCCACAGAACCAATCCTCAGACTCATCCCTAGTGCTACAACACAATGCCATATACAGTCTTACATTCACCTTATCCATACCTCTTGTAGATCCCACAGACCAGCCTCCCTGGCCTCCCACCCCTCAGGCATCACTATGATCTATCCCCTAACTAGTGAAGACATACCTATTTAACCACAGGCCACTGCTTCCAGATGATTGGGTAGGATGCCCACCCACTTTCATCATGCTACCTATTTCCCCAGAAACAATCTTCAGGGATACCCTTAGAACTGCAACAGATGATCCTCCTCTGGCCTCCCCTTTCTGCACCCTCCAATACAAGCAAACATTCTTTATGAACACACCAGCAGAGCAGACAAGTAAACTGGCAACATACAGCCAATACTTTCCTCTCTGAAAATCTAGTGAGGAAGCAGAAACCAAGAAATAAAAAAAAACTGCCTAAAAAAGACAAGCCAAGGAGTCAGTGCCTAGAAATGAAATCCCTCAAACACAGAAACCTAGATACCATCATAAGGACATAATAACAGCAAGAGCAATATGTCTCCACCAGAGCCCATTTATCCTCATGTATCAGGTCTGAAATATGGCAATAGGTGAAATACAAGAAAAAAGATCTTAAAACCAACTAACTGTAGGAAGATGGTAGAGGTATTTAAATAATAAATAAATAATTCTCTTAAAGAAATACAAAAAAACACAATTAGAAGAAATTAATAAATCTATTAAAGAAAGATATATAAAAACAAAAACAAATGAATAAAATTGGTCAAGACCTGAAAATGAAAGGAGAAGCTATAAAGAAAACACAGAGGAAATTCTGGAAATGAAAAATTTGGGAATATGAACAGCAACTACAGAAGCAAGCATTACCAAGAGAATTCAAGAGATCATGTGAAGAAAAATATTGAATCTACAACATTTTGAACACAAAACATCCAGGAAATCTGTAACACTAAAAAAAGACCAATCTCAAGAATAATAATAGGAATAAAGGAAGGAGAGGAATTCCCATCCATAGGTTTATGAAATATTTTCCAAAAACTATAGGAAAAAACCTTCCTAACCAAATAGGAAAGTCTTATAATGGCACAAGAAGCATACAGAATACCAGATCAGACCAAGTGAGAGAATGAGAGAGAAAAAGACAGAGACAGAGAGACAGAGACACAGAGACAGAGACACAGAGATACAGAGACAGAGAGACAGAGACAGACAGAGAGGCAGTGACAGAGGAGAAACAGAGAGAGAGAGTTACACACACAGAGTCCCTTTTCACATAATAATTAAAACACAAAATATTGAGAACAAAAAAGTATTAAAATCCTCAAGGGAAAAAGGTAAAGTAATATTAAGGCAGACCTGTTAGAATTACATCTAACATCTCAATGGAAACTTTAAAAGCCAGAAGAGCTTAGACAAATATGCTGGAGACCACAGATACCATCCTGGACTATTATAGCTAGCAAATCTTTAAATTATCATGGATGTGGAAAATAAGATATTCCATGATAAAAAACAAATTTAAATAATATCTAGTTTTAAAACTAGCCTTACCAAAGGTGCTATAAGGAAAACTCCAAACCAGGCAGGTTAACTACATCCATGAAAATAGTAAACAAATATCAGTAAAACAAAAAAAAATGCACACACACACACACACACACACACACACACACAAACCAATACCAACAGGAACAAAATATCAGGAATCAACAATCATTTGTCATTGATATCTCTCAATATTAGTGGTCCCAATTCCCATTAAAATAACACAGACTAACAGAGTGGATGCAACAGTGAGAAACATCCTTCTGTTGAATACAAAAATCACACATCATCAAAGTTTAGCTCCGGATAAAGGCCTAGAAAAAATATTCCAACCATATGGATCTAAAAAGCAATCTAGTATGGTCATTTTAATGTCTAAAAGGATAGACTTCAAATCAAAACTAATCAAAAGAAATATGGAATGACCTTACATACTTATTAAAGCAAAAATCCAACAAGATGACTTTTCAATTTTTAACATCTATAACCCAAACACAAAAGAACACACTCTTTAAAAGAAACATTACTACAACTTCAATTACATCTTGCTTCTCACCCCCTGATAGTGGGAGACTTAAATAGCCTACTTTCATCAATGGACAGGTCATCTATACAGAAATTAAACAGAGAAATCCAAGAGTTAACTGATGTTATTAATTAAATGGGCCTAACAGATATATACTTAACATTCTATCCAATATTAAAAAATATATATCTACTTGACATCCCATGGTACTTTCCCCAAAATAAACCATGTACTTATACACAAAATAATTATCAATAGTTTAAAAAAAACAATAACAACAGAAAAAAACAGGAAAAAGACACAACTCCAGGCATTCTATCAAATGGCCATGATTTATGCAGGTTATCAACACCAGAAACAATAGAAAACATTTCAAATTAACCACTGAATCAAAACAGAAAAAAAGAAATTAAAGAATTTTTAGAATTCAATGAAAATGTATATACCCTGCCGGTTGTCATCTGTACCCTGGAGCAGACCCTATACTGCAGCCTTCCACACCCCAAACCTACCCAGAGAAAGCTTGATCCCCAAAGAGTGCTGACAAACCCAGGCACACAGTCTCACAGGAGGGACAGGCCCCAGTCAGAGATGCAAGACCAGTTAACACTAGAGATAAACAGATAGTGAGAAGCAAGCACAAAAACATAAGCAACAGAAATCAAGGCATCATCAGAACCCAGTTTTCCCACCACAGCAAGCCCTGGATACCCCAACATACCTGAAAGGCAAGATTCTGATGTAAAATCCCATCTCATGATGATAGAGGACTATAAGAAAGATATAAATAACTCCCTTAAAGAAATACAGGAAAACACAGATAAACAGGTAGAAGTCCTTAAAGAGGAAACACATAAATCCCTTAGAGAAATAAAGGAAAACACCAGGAAAGAGGTGAAGGAACTGAATAAAACCTTCCAGGATCTAAAAACAGAAATAGAAACAATAAAAAAACCACAAAGGGAGACAACCCTGGAAATAGAAAACCTAAGAAAGAGACCAGGGGTCATAGATGGAAGAATCACCAATGGAATACAAGAGATAGAAGAGAGAATCTCAGGTGTTGAAGAAATCATAGAAAACATTGACACCACAGTCAAAGAAAATGCAAAATGCAAAACACTCCTAACATAAAACATCCAGGTAATCCTGGACATAATGAAACAAACAAACAAAAAAAAAAAAACCTAAGAATAATAGGTATAGAAAAGAGCAAAGATTCTCAGCTCAAAGGGCCAGTAAACACCTACAAAAATGTCATACAAGAAAACTTCCCTAACCTTAGAGAAGACAATCTCATAAACATATAAGAAGCTTAGAGAAAGCCAAATAGATCACTTCTCAGCCTTTTGGCTAAGATCAAGTGGAAAAAGCCAAATAGACTGGACCAGAAAATAAATTCCTCCCATCACATAATAATCAAAACACCAAATGCATAGAACAAAAATATTAAAAGCTGTAAGGGATAATGTTCAAGTGACAGATAATGGCAGACCTATGAGAATTATACTAGACTTCTTAGCAGAGACTCTAAAAACCAGGTGATCTTGGGCAGATCAGTCAGAAGCTAAGAGAACAAAAATGTAAGCTTAGGCTACTATATGCAGCATAGTTCTCATTTACCATAGATGGAGAAACCAAGATATTCCATGACAAAACCAAATTTAAATAATATCTTTCCACAAATCCTGCCCTACAAAGGATAATAGATGGGAAACTCAACTACAAAAAGAAAAACTACATCCAAGAAAAAGCAAGAAATTAATCTTCTCAAAACAAACCCAAAAGAAGAGGGCAACAGAAACATAATTCTACCTCTAATAACAAAGTAATAGGAAGCAGCAATCATTGGTCCTTAATATCTGTTAACATCAATGGGCTCAATTCCACAATTAAAAGACATAGACTAACAGACTGGATACATTAACTGCACCCAGCATTGTGTTGCATAAGTGTAACTCAGCTCAGTGACAAAAACATATATTACCTCAGAAGGAAAGGCTGTAAAAAATTGTTTATGCAAATAGTTCCAAAAACCAAGCTGGAGTAACCCTTCTACTACTGAATAAAATTAACTTTTAACTAAAAAAAAGCTGAAGAAGGACACTTGATATTCATCAAAGGAAAAATTGACCAAGATGCCCTCTCAATTTGAAACATCTACGCTCCAAATGCAAGAACACCCACATTTGTAAAAGAAAGTTACTAAAGCACAAAGCACACATTGAACGTCACAAAAGAAGAAAGGGAGACTTGAACACCCCACTGTCACCAATGAACAGATCATGGAAACAGAAACTAAACAGAGACATAGTGAAACTAAAAGAAGTTATGAAGGGAGGGAGAGGAAACTAATTGAAATGTATTGTATGAGATAAAAAATCTATTTTCAATAAAACAAAATAACATTGCCCTATTGTGTCATAATAGTATCTTATAGTGACATCAAACTGCCCTCTTAGAAGATAAGAGTGAGCCGGGCGTTGGTGGCGCACGCCTTTAATCCCAGCACTTGGGAGGCAGAGGCAGGCGGATTTCTGAGTTCGAGGCCAGCCTGGTCTTCAGAGTGAGCTCCAGGACAGCCAGGACTACACAGAGAAACCCTGTCTCGAAAAACCAAAAAAAAAAAAAAAAAAAAAAAAAAAAAAAAGAAGAAGATAAGAGTGCCCCATTCTAATATCTCATTGCCTTGAAATGATTATCATGGAGTTCTCTTGTGCTATCACAGTGTCAGATAATGTCATCAAACTACTTTATCATCACTGTACATGTTTGTGTATAAAAATACCTCATTTTATTCTCACAATATCTTGTTTTGCTATTAAAGGATTATGTTATCACAGTGATTTGCTGTGCCATCATAGTGACCAAAAAGTAGTCCTCAATAATGTCATCATAATCCTGATGATAACACTGTCTCATTAGACTGTCATAGTGCACTGTGGTGCCACCATCTTCACTTACCTTGCATTAACAGTGCAATATTTTTGGATTCCAAAAACCAGTTCTTTTGTGAAATCACTGTTCTTAACAGTAACACCATTATGCCATGTTGTGCCAAAATAGTATTATATTGTGTTATAGCTGACCGTATTGTTTAATGAAGATGCCTAATTTTTGCATCACAGCATCTTATACTATGAGCTCAGTACTCTTAACATTGCAATAGTCCATGGTGGCATACTAATGACCTATTATGCAATGACCTATTATGTAATCATAATAACCTATTCGGCCTACACTGTACTGTATTGTGAGATAACAGTGCCTGTCTAAATTACTCCTCTGTTGGAATGAACAGATAACATGACCACAGCAACTTATAAAAGACAACAGTTAATTTGTCAGCTTGATTACAGATTCAGAGAGTAAGTCTATGATCAATATGGCAGAGAACATGGCAGTGGGTAGGCAAAAGTGTCCCTAAATTAATATCTAAGATCTTATATGTATCAACAACAATTGTGAAAGAGACAGAGTGAGACAGATAGAGATAGATAGAGAGGGGGGAAGGGGGAGGGGTAGGGGGATTGGAAGGGGGAGGGAGAGGGAGACAGAGAAAACTCGGAATGGCATGTGCTTCTTAAATCTCAAAGCATAACTTCAGTGACACATTTACTCTACAAATGCCACATCTTCTAATCATGACAAAAAAAATAGCTCATCAACTAGGGAACAGAAATTTAAATGAAGGAATCTTTACAATTCATCATCATGCCACCAAACAAACTGCTTGTTTTGTGTAAACATATTACACTATCATTTCAGGAAAGTGACCAATTATGCCTTTATAACAATTGTCAAAAGAGTACCCAATATTATCAAGACTGTACCCTATCATTCCAACTTCTTTTTTTTAAATTGAATATAATCTTCATTTACATTTCAAATGCTAAAACCTTTCCTAGTTTCTCCCTTCTCTGAAAACTCCCAACTCATCCTCCCACCCCCTGTCTCCAAGTATAAGCCCCTCCTCCAAATATTTGCCATCACCATTTCCTAATTTACTATAACAGTGTCCTGTTTTTGACATGACAGTGTCCTCTTGTGGTATGACTGCTTCCTCTTGTGTCATCAAGTGTCAATTTGTGATAAAATAGTGTGTTCATGTGTCTGCACAATGTCCAATTTTGTCATTACAATCTTCTGTTATGACCACATAATCACAGTCCCCTATTGTACCACCACAGTGTCCTACTTTGTCATCACAATGTCCTATTATGCCCTAAGCGTGCCCTATTAAGTCATTACAGTGACTTATTGTGTCATGACAGTATCCAATTGTGACATCACCTTACCTTACCTGCTATGGATTACAGTATTCTATTATGTCATCACAGAGCTCAGTTATGTTGTCTGAGTGCAATATTGGAACTTCATAGTGTCCTCTTATGACATAAAAGTTCTATCTTCTGTCAATTCAGGACCATATTGTGTCATCACAGGGCTGGACACTAATATTAGTATCCTAGCATTTTATAATAGTGTAATATGCTGGCATCTCAGTATCATATTGTGACAGCACAGTGACCTCTTGGGTCATCAAAATATAAATCTCATATCATTACAATATCCTCCTGTATTATCACAGTGTCTTATTGGGCCATGAGTATCTTGATATTATAACAGTGCCCTATTGTGATAGTAAACTGTCATATTGTAACATAACACTGTACTACCATGATATTGTAGTGTGATATTATAAAATAACATACCCTATTATGCCAACACAATACCCTGTCTTGTCACCTTTGTGCCCCATTTTTGTCCTATTGGCCTATAACAGTGCATTTTTGAGGCAACATCACTCTCTTACCTAACCATTACAGTGCTATATTGTTGAATCACATTGTGTATTGTGCCAATAAACTGCTCTATAGTGAAACTACAGTGTTGATAATGCCATTATTATATCACATTCTGCCAAAATAATATCATATTGTGACATAACTGCCACAATTTAACCATTCAAATGTTCTACTTTTGCATTAAAATGTTAAATATTATTAATTCATTACTGTTTTACCATCACAGTCATCACCTTTTCTATCACAATGATCTATTGTGAAAAGATGTAAGCTGGGCAGGTGGTGGTGGCTCTTGCCTTTAATATCAGCACTTGGAAGGCAGAGGCAGGGAGATTTCTGAATTCAAGGCCAGCCTGGTCTACAGAGTGAGTTCCAGGACAGAGCTATAGAGAGAAACCCTGTCTCAAAAAATCTAAAAAAGAAGAAAGAAAGAAAGAAAGAAAGAAAGAAAGAAAGAAAGAAAGAAAGGAAGGAAGAAAGAAAGAATGAAGGAAAGGAAGGAAGGAAGGAAGGAAGGAAGGAAGGAAGGAAGGAAAGAAAGAGAAAAGAAAAATCTGTAATTTTATTTTATCAACATATTGATGGATTCAATATTCAAAGTACTTTATTATGCCATGGCAGTGCTATCTTAATTACATTTTTTTTGAACATGCATTATGAGCAGCATGGCATACAAATACACAAAGATCACATTTACTTATGCAGCTTGCTTCCAGTTTCAGAGGTTAAGCCCATTTTTATTATTTTGGAGAACATTAATACCAGGCAAGCAAAAGTGATGGTAGATTAGTACCTGACAGTTTAGATGCTGAGAAAACAACCATGAGGCAGAAAGGATGACAGGGATAGGCAAGAGACAGACAAGGAGAGGACAGGGAGAGTGAGATCAGGCCATAATGGGATGGCCTGAGCTTTTGAAACCTGATAGCATACCTCCCAAGATAAGATTTCTTCATTACAGACTCCCTCCACCAATGGCCTGCCATCTAATCCTTCCCAAATATTTCCAACTAGGGAATCAAGAATTCAAAGTAGAGCCTATGGGATCACCCTGATTCTGTAAACCCATTACATCATCATTTCAGGAAAATGAACAATCATGTATGTATAGAAGTCACAAATGTCAAAATCACACTGTATAATGCCAATATCGCATTATTCCAACATAGACTTTCTTTTATGACCCAAGTGTCCTAGATTTTTATCACAAACACATGTTGTGTCACCATAACATCCTATTTTGACATGACAGTGTCCTAATGTTCTGTGTTATCACAGTGTCCTATAGTGTCAACCCAATATACTATTGTGTCAATACAGTGTACCATTGTGACATCACAATACCATGTGAAATAACAGTGACTTCTTGTGTCACCACAGCACCCTATTAAATTATCACATTGCCCTCATATTACACAGATACTGTTTGTTATCAGTATCTTATTCAATCATCACTATGCAGTATTTGTCATCATAGTTCCCTATAGTGTATCATCATACTCTAAGTATTACTGACTTATTGCTCTGTGATGTCACAATCGTACATATGGTGGCATGGTAGGGCACTCTGTTGACACAATAACGCACTGATATATCACAAAACAAAAATGTGATGTCACAATATGGCACTGAAATGACACAGGAATCTTAGTGTTGATACAATGATACACTGTTATTTAACAACAGAACAGTAAAACAGAACAATAAGTCAGTTATAATACAATAGAATATAATGTTGATACAATAGGGCAATGCTATCACAAAATAGGGCACTTTTATGTTACAAAGTATACAAGGTAATGTGTGAAAGGACATTGTTATCACATACTTATATTAGAATCATCACTATGCCCTATTTTGAAATCACAGTATCCTCTTGTGGCCTAACTTTACACTAATTTGTCATCACAGTGGCATATTGTGGTATCACAGTATCCTAATATATTATAATAGTGTTCTATTGTGACACCATAATGCCCTATTGTCACATCATAGTGCCATATTGCAACATAACAGTGGCCCATGAATTAATACAGTATCTTCTTGTATCATAACAGTGTCTGTGTGTCATCTAAGTGTTATCACATCTGTGTCTCACTGTCTGAATCTAAC